>WAAD01039264.1:270189-304381 GCA_013389945.1 Fregata magnificens
GCCGCCGTGCCCGCCCGGGGGCTGCCCGGCAGAGCCCCCGCTCTCCTGGGCGGCGGCTGCAAAAGCGCCCGACCCTCCTGCTGGGAGGCGAGCGCACACGGGCTCGTAGAGGGCGTAGAGCGCGCTGGGGCTCGCCCGCCGGCTCCCATAGGGGCACATCGCCTGTTCAGGCCATATAGCGCGCCCAGGTTCGTCTGCTGGCTCGCGCAGGGCGTATAGCGTGCTCGGGTCAGCTGGGCGCTGGGAAGGGAGCAGGCGGCGTTTCTGTTCTCTGGCCGTTTCGGTACTAGGTGGCCTGATGGGAGCCCGAAGGGTGCGTGTTTCCCAGGGGTGCGCTCAGGATTTCGCCCGGGAGACCTGGCGAGGCTGAGGGCTGAGAAAAATCCAAACTCTGAGGTCTCGGTGACGGGATGTATCGTCTTCTGAAGGCCGTAGCGCGCGGGTCTGGAAACCTGCTTGTGAGTTGTCGTTAACCGAGGCGTGGTGAGAAGTCGTCTCTCTCCCAGCTGTGAGCAGCCCGTGCTGTGCTCAGTATTTCCTTATCTGTCGTCTGGCTCCTAATCGACAGATTTGTAAGTTGTCAGTGTGGTCTGTGGTTTCCCGGTGGGTTATGAAGAGAAAACGTGACAGAGGAAGTTGTGTGACAAATAGGGTCGCTATCAGGGTCAGATTGTTAGATTTATTGTGCCATCAAGTGCCACTTCGGTGTTTCTGGGCAATTCGGTTCTTCCACCACGGAAATCCCCAGTGGCTTGTTAGCATCTGTGCCTGAGAAAGAAGCCGTGTGCCTCCGTTGGGTTAGACGTACTCCAGCAGAGCCAGAGTTTTATTCCTTAACCTGTCATTTGGGTCCTTCAGGGGAAAAAGTAGTGAGCAGAAGCTGTGCAGGGTGCAAATGAAGAGGGAGGAGCAGGAGCTGGTGTCCATTCACTTGGATGCAGGCAGAGATCCCTGGCTGCGGGGACAGCCGTCTCTTCCCTTCGGCCGTGCAAAGCTGGCAGCGTTTTCCCTTGGCTCTCACAGTGCTGAAGGCTAAAGCTGGTGGAGTTCGATTCCGGGAGACGCGTTGGGGTGAGCAGATCGGTGGGGGACCCTCTTCTCCCTAGATTCGTACAGGACTTGGTGCCCAGGTAGAGAGCCCTTTCTTCTAAGGAGACCTGAGATGGAAGCATCTTATTGCTAGCGCTCTTTGCAAGAGCATCCTCAGGCTTGTGACTGCACAGCAATCGAGCTATTATGGTAATTTCTGCTGACCTAAATTCTCCTCTTTGTTTTGAACTGCGTGGTGCTTTGTGCTCGATTTCCCATCCTAAATTTCTAACTGACATTTGGCTCGGCTAAATGCTCACTGCGGTCCTTCTCCCAGAAGGGGCTGTGTTTCCTGGGGGTTGGGTGGGTTCAGGAATCGCTGAGGCGTACTGGTGCCTGGATTGAAAGGAGCCCCTGAGACCGAGGGTCCTTCTCTTTTCTGTGGCGTGTTCCCCATGTGCAAGGCCGGTCTGTGCTCATACGCACAGGATCACTTAGGATTCACAGAGAACTGGAAGCTGGGGAGTAATGTGGGTATCTGCCATCTTTAGCGGTGCAGGTGGGGCAGTGATGCAAATAGGAAGGTATGCGGACTGTGGTAAAGCTCAGCATTTGATGAACTCGATATAAAAAGACCTGATTTGCCCCAGCACATTGCAGTGCTCAGCTGGGGCAAAGAGCCGTTCCTTCCTTGTCTCTTGGTCTTGGGAATTTGTTTCTTGGGCTCGTGCTGAGCGTCACTTTACCCTGTTAACTCAGCGGATACTTTCTCAATAGCTTTTGTGTGCCGCTAGTTGTGGTTTTATATCCAGAACTGCCCGGAGCCTTTCCCCTGCTGGCCAGGCAAGGGCTCTGCAAGAGACAAACGCTCTGAAGATGCTGCAGCTTGCATTTAATGAGCCTTGTCTCTACCTGGCACAGGACGGGCTGTTAATTAAGGATGATAAGACCAAACATTACACAAATCCAAAAATAACTTCTGAATTGATGGGTGGTGATTTATTATTGTGCTTTAGAGGAAGGGAGACAAAAAACGTGAACACATCAAAAATTATAAATAGCTGTAGTTTCTAGAGTCAGCTGGTGCTTATGGGCCAGGGGGGTGACCTGTTTGCTGGCTCTGGGGCCTGGCTGCCTGGAGATCTGATGATAGAAGTGGCCTTAAGGTCAGCATGGAACTGCTGCTGATCTGCTTCTCTTTTGGATCCCGGAGTCAGGGAGGGAGCAACATTCCCTCTTTTACTTCTGCTGGCTGGGAAATGTGTGTGTGTGCGTACGTACAAGTGCAGATTTTTCAGCGTATCCTACACCATCTAGCATAAAATGAGCGTAAAATATGTAAACCTTGTGTAAATACGTAAATAAAATATGCAAACCCTGGGCTGATTCAGGCCCTTCCTCTCTGAAGCTCGACGGGCTGGACAGCCGCACGGTGAGTTCTCCACTGCTTTCTGCTTCAGTCACCTGGACTGTTTTCCTTGTTGCTTTCTCAGATGAGCCCAGCAAAGGCAGTCAAATGAAAGATAAAGAGCATGTCCTGTGATAATGCGGCAGAACTGTTTGTGACGCAGAGCGTGAAGAGTTATGTGTGTAGGAGGTGTTCAGATGCATTAAGAACTATTTGTGGGCTCTTTTCTTTAAGGGCAGAATGAGTGGGGAGTAATTCAAGCTTCTGGCTGGAGAAGTGCATCTTGATTCAAAGCTTTCTGTGAGGAGGAGGAGGAAGAATGAGGACTGACAGCCTCCTCGAGCAGCTCGTGGGGATGAGGTGCAGGACCCAGAAGCACAGTTAAGGCTCGCGTTCGCGAGAGCCCAGTCTGATGGTCTGGAGCCGCAAAACCTGCTCTCGATGACCACGCTGGCTGTAGTACCTGCTAAGGTGGGCAGGAGGTTTGAAGAGCACTTGTGAAGGGAGCCTGAGACCTCCCAAGATGAGCTGGAGGACGACGAGGGATGTTGGTGAAAGGGCTGCGATGCTGAGTTCACTCAAGGGCTGTGACAAGGTGGAGGAAGGTTCAGGAGGGAGCTGAGCTCTCCCAGCCTGTCAGCTGGACTGGAGGGCTGTAGTCGGCCAAAGCAGCTGTTTCCAGGGAGGTCACAGGTGCACTGCAGGGACTCTCACCGTGCCAGTGGTTCTCGGTTCGCTCTTTGGGTGTTTTTGTACCCATTTGTCTAAAGAAGGGACACCTTGAAAATGTGCTTCTTGCAGGCCTGGGGTGTAGGGTTTGTCTCCTTTCCTTGCTTGATGAAACAGCTTGCAAGCACAGAGTGAGTCGTAAGAAAACCCTGGCCTTGTCACTGCTTCCAACCACTTCTGTTGCTTATCCAGACTCCCCCTGCTCTGCCCAGGCCATCCTGGTCGCTGCTCTGCCTCCCAAAACAGCCCCGTTTATGTTCGTTGTAGGGTTGGGGAAGGCCAAGTCACCGCCTGCCCCCAGCGCAGCTGCATGTTCAGATCATAGAATCATTTAGGTTGGAAAAGACCTTTAAGATCATCGAGTCCAACCGTATCCACACCCTCCGGGCTCTTACTCTGGCACAGGCCATTCTCGCTACAATTCAGAAATGACACCAAGTAACTGGCTTTGGACAGAGCTCTGTAGTGCTGTAAATGGTCTTTTTGTGGCCAGGTTTGGCTTTGTTTCGTCCCCCAACAGAGAGAAGACTCTTCGGTTCACCTGGGCACGATGGAAGGAGGAGAACTGGGAATCCCAGTCTTTAACGGGGCTCGTGCCGTTTCCTGAATTGTCTCTCATTTTCCCCGCTGATTGCTTTGTTGGCTGGTGGCTTTGTTGCTGCATGTGCTGCTTACCCCAGAGCTGGCTTTGTTGGAGGACGTAGTCCCTGTGCTCTGTTAAGTGTGCTCGGACAGTCAATGGCCAAATATTTATTGCCTTAAAGTAAGTGCTCAGCTGGCTGATAGGGGCCAAACAGGGCTGGCTGGAGTTGTTCTTAGATATGGGTGTGAGCTTGTTGTAAAGGAGCTGGTTACTGTCGGCGGGATGAAGGTGAGCAAGAGGAAATAGATTTTGGTGCCTAGAGGCCTGCCTGATGGGAGGTGGTAGTACAGCATCCAGAGAAGCTGTGTGTGCAGCAGAGGCGTCTCCTGGAGGTGCAGGCTGCCTTGCTTGCACTGGGGCTTTGTGTTTTCACTGGCAGTAATGTGGGAGTTGAAGTGTTCCCTGTTGTCTTCAGCTTGGCCAAGTAACAGCAATGAAAGCTGCAGACTGCCTCTTCCTCGCCAGTTAATTCATTGTGAAAGCTACTAATTGTCATCTTCTGGCTAGAATTTTAATTCAGAAGAGACAGTCTAAAGTACCAACTTGCCCTTCTTATGCAATGAAGACAGTGCCGGAGGGAAATGGTGGGTGTTCAATTGTGAGGGAGCTTTAGTCTTGCTTGGACAGTGTAACTCCCCATGAGACTGCTTAAATGGGACCTTTAAAGAGTGCTCCTGTTGCTGCTGATACTTGTGATTTATACTGAAATACCTTGAATTGTATCTTCTAGCAAAAGGAGCAGCATGTCTCCAAAGACAAATACTCCATCGTTGGAGCCTCCGGTACAACGTTCCTGCCACCAGCATTTCTGCTGTCCGGACATACAGCACACAGACAGCAGAGAACAAGGAAGAAGAGCCCCTGCACACCATCATCAGCAACACCGAGAACGTGAAAGGTGGGCATGAACATAGGTGTCTTGTGGGAGCGCTCTTGGGGTGCAGGCGGACCCAGGACAATGTCTGGGTGCAGCTGTGCCCTGACTACGAGGGTGAGCCCTCTGCAGTAGTGTTTCTGCCTCTGCGGAGGTGCAGGTGTTGGTCATCGCGTCCTAGCTGGCAGACTACAGTTTGAATCTGTATTGCACCATCAGCTCCCCAAAACTGGAACGTGTAAATGGCTGTTACTGAGAAATGAGGCCATCGAGACTGCGGGAAGAAGTTGCATCTGTGGGCTTAGCCAGGCAATTGATGGTCATGCATATGTGTAGAGACTCTGCAGGCACTAGAATTTGCCTAAAAAGAGACTTTTTGTCCCAGAAGCAAGCTGCGCCTGCCCGGGTCATTGCTGTGGATCATGGAGGTCTAATGAGCGGTGCCAGCCTTTTAGTTAGAATAAATTGCTTTGCGCATCTCCAGGGAGGGGGGCTTTAAAGCAAAGTCACGTGAGTTATTCAAGCACGGAAATAGCATCTTAACTCCATGCTCCCGCGGCTTTTCTGGCAGGTACTTTTGAGACTGCCGGGCTGTGAAGCCCCCAATGGGGTTGATGCACTGCTCCGGCTGCTGTCCACACCCCGGCTTCGCTGCTGTCACTGGGGAGTGTAGGTCCTCGCCAGCAAGGCACGGCAGAGGTGATGTGTGACCCATGGCTTCCCCCATGTTGCTTCAGGGTTCTCTAATGCCTCTAGCAGGAGAAATGCTATTTTTAAAAGGCCAAGGATGGTCTTTCAGCTGAGATGTTTTGTAGTGTTATTCTTTCTGAGGAAAATTCTCTTTCTGGGCACAGCTGCCTACCTGCATAGGTGGCTGTATGTATGCACTCCCTTGCCCGCTCCACAGAGACTTTTGAGAATCTGCCTTTTTCTGCTTAAGGCTCTGAGTATTGTTGAGACATGAGAAACGCTACCTGGCTGTAGAAGCTCTTGGAGCAGGGCATGTGCAGATGGTTCCCTTGAAAATCGAGTCATGGAGGAGTATAGAAGGCAGGCTATAACCCACGGGAGGCACTTGAGAGAGCGGTTGGGGATTGCATGGAGCCACGGATTAGGAACAAGGGAAACCACCTTTCACTTCTCGTTTACTGATTACTCTGCAGCCCGGACATGGTGACCAATGTGCTGGTACTGCAGGCTTTGACTGCCTTGAGGTTTGCGTGCAAGGAGTTGAGGTGCAGAGGCCAAGTGTCTGCTTGGCAAAGCGTGCTGCCTCATAGGAGTGTGTAAACGACACCTTTGTTGTCATCTTGTTGGAGGCCACAGCTACCTGTGTCCCATCCTGCTTCAGGCTTTTCGCTCCTGGGAAGCTGAAGCACATGGTAAGACTGCAATTTTGCCTTCATTCCCAAGAGGACCCTGGTGAAGTGCCTTAAAGGTGTGTTTGTGATTTTACTCTAGGTACAGCCTCTAAACATGAGTTCCAGGCCGAAACAAAGAAACTGCTGGACATTGTTGCCCGTTCTTTGTACTCGGAGAAGGAGGTAAGGAACCCACTACTTGCTGGTAGATTTTCTGTTGGCAAAGCCCTGTCTCTGTCAAGGGGTACATCCGAAATGGTTTTGCTGGGAGAATGCCTGCTCAGTTTCCCAGCAGGTCCTGTGTGCTGTTCCCATGGCATGCTTTCTTGAATGACGTTTTCTTAAGACACCTTGAAAATGTGTTTTCAAAACAATTTGTAAGTATGGCCAGGTGACTCTGTGAGCCTCAGAGCCTCTGCACTTTAATATGGAGTTCAGATAAACTGTTCTCCTGGCAGATAATGGGGAAACGCAGTTCTTTTTCTAGCAAGCTGAGAATTTGTGAGTAGGCAATGAGTTCCCAGGTCTCTGGGAGTCCTGTGCAGTGGACGAGGCCAGGCTGCAGTGTCAGGTTGTGTCTCATCCCCAGGTATTTATCCGGGAGCTGATCTCCAATGGCAGCGATGCACTGGAGAAACTGCGTCATCGGCTGATGGCAGAAGGAAAGGCCTTGCCAGAGATGGAGATCCATCTGCAGACGGACAGTGGAAAGGGAACCATCACGATCCAGGTACCTCCCTTTGGTAACAGGAGAGCATTATTCCCTCCTGCTCTCATCACTAGCCTTTGTCCCACGAAGGATCAGTGGAAGCTGAGTGGCAGCACAGTCCTGTGGATTCCCAAGCCTGCCTGAAGGAGTGTCTTGTCCTCAGCTGAACTCTGGTTCATGAGGCTGTAACCTCAGGATTTGATGAGAAACCGCCAATTTATCTGATCCCCACTTGCCCCCATAGGAAAATTCGCTGCTCCTTCCTTCCCTGTTAGGAACTACCAGGAGCTTTTCTCCCGGTACCTTGCCTGGTGCACTTCTCAGGTTGTGTGTGCATTTCTCACTAGTGGAAAAGTTGGGAGTCTGGTTTCATCCTGACCTTTGGGAAGGAATTCTGTCACTTCCTTAAGTCAGAGGTGTTACGTGGTAGCTCACAGACCTTCCCTCTCACCTCAGTCCCTGGGAGATGCTGGGGTGGTGAGAAGAACCTCCCATTGCTGATTGTCTCTATCTCTTCCTGCTCCAGGACAGGCCAAGTCCAGCTGATGCTGAGGCTCTGCCCTAATGTGCAGGTGGGACTCTAGATTGTGGCAGTACCATAGCATTTGTCTGTCCTCCTTTCTGCAGCCCTGGTTTTGATTGTTCCCTACTGGTGACAAAATGCTTAGCAGGCGGGGGGCGATCAGTGTAAGCATGCTCACCTGTGGGACTCAGTGCGGTGAGGGAAGGTGGAGCTGGTCCTTCTCTCTGTACTTCGACTGCTCTTGTTCGTGGTTGTTGTCCAGGGTGGAAGGCTGAGGCTCAGTTTTGGTGTTTTCTTGGCAAAGTTCTTAATGCAAAGAAGGCAAACTGGTAACTTTCCTCGTGGAGCAGTGTCAGCTGTGAGAGTGTAGCTGTGGACTACTCTCGGGAGACTGGAGAATGAGGCAGGGAGCGGTGTGTAAGTGAAGGCTGACCATAGCAGGTCCCGGGGAGAAGTGGCACAGACAAAGCACATGATCTATTATTTTTCACGTGGGACAAAAGCACTGGCTGTTAGAGGCTGCTCAGTTATTTTATACTTCTGTTTCTCTGCAGAATAAGCAGCTGCGGTTGCCATGGGGAAGTTGGTGATCGTCAGTGGGCAACACAATCATCAACCCAAAGATTCTCAAACCATCATGCAGAGGCTTTGCTATTCCTATCACACCTGACTATTGCATTTTTCTGACTGCTGTGTAGCACTGATTCTTTAATGAGCTCTCGTTTAGCCCCAAGTAGGCTGTCATTCCTGTCTTGCTCTCGTCTTTCCCTTTTGAGATCATAGTGGACGCGTAGCCTCTGACTCCGTCAAGATGTTCTTACAACTCATGTCCTGTAACTGTGGAAACTGACCCATTCTTTGGCAGTTTGGTTAAGAGACTTGTTTGTCCCCCCTGCAGATAGGGTGCATTTGACGTCATACGCAATTAGATGCGTTAGGGATTTGTCTTTTTATAACCCCCTACCTGGCTGCCTGTGCATCTCTAATGCGACTAAATGAGTCTTAACTAGGAGGCTTTTAACTGCAGCAGTACTGCACTCTGAGAAGGGAGAGAGAACAGCGCTACTCCAATCTCTTTTAATAGGTTTGCCTTCTCAGTAGTGCCTAAAGCTCCTTACCTCCAGTGAAGGGTTTATTTATAACCTCTTGAAGAAACATACTGCATATAACAATTGCTTTGAACAAGCCTCATTCGGAACTTTTCCCGACCTTTCAGGAACGCAAAGGTGTGAAAAAACTTGCCTGCAAGGATTGAGGCAGAGATGGACTTGTCCCTTAGTCGCTGTTTTGTTTTCTGTACTCACTAGGACCCACCAAAACAGAAGCGGCGGGTCCCTCCTGTGATCTGTAGCAATGGTCACCCCAGTTTTTTCTAGAAAGGTCCCGTTGTCTCGCTCTGACCCCTAGGTCCTTCTCAGATCTTCATGCTGCTCTTGGCCCCTGGATCTGCTGGATCTCTCCCATCCCCTTCCAAGGCCTGTAGCATCTCTTTGTGTCTCACTAGTTGAGAAAAGGCAGGTCTGTAATGTGTGATGGCCTCTGTTACAGGCATGTTCCTGGGGGAGATTGTCCAGCTCCAGTAACGGACTACCTTCATCTCTGTTAAGTGACTGCAGTTTTGCTTACTGCCAGGACTGAATTTCAGTTGTAAGCATAGCAAGACTCCGAATTTTAATATGATGTTCTCATTCAGGGATATCCTACCTAAGCATTGCCAAGTGTTGTATCTGCTAAGAGGGAAATGTTCACTGTCTAGTTCACCGGATTACACCACCTCAGTTCCTTCACCAAAGTCCCGTTGTTTTAGCAAATTCCACTGTTTCCTCCACCCCTTTGAAAACTGCCTCATTCTGTTTCTAGGACAGCTCCATCTGGTAGCAGCCACAGCCTACAAGGTCAGATCTCTTCTGAAAATCCACTTGAAAATGTTAGGGGTGTGTCTTCAATGAGGACAGATCTGCAGAGCGCTGCAGTTCCGCGTGCTAAGGCTTTACAGACGTGTTTTTGGACCCTTTGAGGTGGGAACAGAGAACCCCTTACAGATTCCGCAGCCCTGTGACCACAGAGCTCTCCTTCAACACCTGCACGAGGCTCCCCATGGCCGGCTGGTGACAGGCGCTTGGCTGTGGTGCAGTCGGTGTTGCTGCTACGCAGCTCTGCCGTACTGCTGTGTCTGGTGGTAACCCCGTGTTTGTGTGAGCTCGGGGGCTGGAGCCGTTCTCGTTGCTGATGCTTAATTTAGGGCTAGGACAGTGCTAGCAGTTTAGAGGAAATTGTTTGAAATGTTTACAGAGCTAATAGCTGCTGCTGCTGGGTGAGGGAGTGTGACTGCTGTTTTAACACGGGTAAGCAGCATAATTGCTGCCAGAGCTTGGGCTGCTCAGTTTTCTTTGCTGGGCTTTCTTCTCACTGTTGCAGTCATCCAAAATCAGTGTCTGTGAAGCCACAAAATAACCAGTTTGCTGTGTTTGGCAGGAGTTAAAATGACTGCAAACACCACTCCTCCCTGCAACAGCTCCCTGTATCACTGAGCAGATCTCTCCTGGCTTATGAGTTATAAACAGTCTGCAACAAGGACTGGGCTGTCCTGAGGCTCTCCTAAGGAACTGAGATGTTTGGGCTGTAGCACCTCAGTGCAGGTGCACCTGCATGTCCAGCAAAGCTTGGTGCAGGTGGGCAGCTGGTCCCTCTCCATGCTGGGTCATGCCCTGGCAGCTACCCTGTGCTACTAGGCTGCAGCAGAGAGAGGGTGACGTCCTTAGCTGTGTGCAGCATTGCAGCGTCCGTCTGCTGCTTGGGCTTGGGAAGCAGGGGAGCAGGAGATGGACAATAATGCAGGTAGAGATGGAGGGGCAAAGCTGTCTGTACTTGGACAAGCTTTAGGTGGAATTAAGCTTACAGAAATGTGCCACTGATTGCAGGGGTGGCTTAGAGCTTCCAGTTGTTGCATCATCTTTGACAAACAAGCTAGGGAACCAGAAGTATAAACGCATCTCAAATAACCTGCGGCCTAGGGAAGGAAGTGCAGAATCTTTTCTTTTCTTCCTCTTCATGCCAGAATAAGAGCATGTCACACTTAAAAATGGGAAATTCGAAGTGGATAAAAGGAAGTACTTCTCTGAGCAGCAGGTATTTAGACCTGGATGGGTGGAGGCTGAGCCTGTAGCAACGCTGAGCATTGTTGAAAATAATGTTAATGCAGGGTATTGGAAAGGAAAGGAAACCTCAGGCTCTCTGCTTTGGACAGCTTCCATGTACTAGGTCAAGATTACCTTGTATCTGTGTGCATCATTTTTTTTGTGCCTTTTCTTCCATTCGTGGCTGCTGCAGATGCCGTACTGGTTCTAAACCAGAACGCTGCTCCAGTGTGGCTGCTGTCCTGGTCTTGTGAATTTTAAGTCTCTTTAAGTGAGGTATTTAAATAACAGGGGGGGCACTTGCTAGTTGGACATTTTGGGATTTTATTACCTTATCAGTCAGTGAAAGCAGCGTGTCCGTATTTTATAATGTAGTCAGTGTTCTTCTGACGCCCCGTTGAGATTTTTCACTTAAATAAGTGTTTCAAGTGTTCGTTTTGCAACAAAGCGAAATGAAAGGCACAGTAGGTCAGACATGTACCTCTAACTGCAAGCATTCTTGCAGATGGACCCATGGCAAAGGCAGCAGTTAATGGTTAGGTAGTGGATTGTTTGGTGTAACGAGGCTCTGCAATACCTTAAATTGGGCTCAGGTATTGAGCAAAGGTGTTACATTACCTAGGTTCTTGTTTACCAGCTAAACTAAGCGATTTGTTGTTTTAAACTAGATTTGTTGCTGTAATTACGTGCAGTTTGTTTGTGCTTTACCAAAAAATGCGATATGAATACAAGAGCTGCGGACTGACTGATTTGATGAGACAGATGGTGGGGCCAAAGGGGTTCATTTACCCCTCTGTCAAGGAAGACGGAGGTCCTCAGGGCTGCAGAGCAAACACAGAGGATTTCATGGTGGGAGCCCTGAGGTACCGCGTGCCCGGCAGTTATCCAGCCGTCGTTACACAGAACGGTCTCTGTTTGCAAATGTCCAGCACCCACGCCACAAAGGTTAGAACAAAGTGCAGAGAAAGCACAAAGGTCCCGTGCAGTTCAACAGCAGGCTTTGTGTCTGGGAGGTCTCCACACACAAAAAAGGCGCTAAAATCAATGTTCAGCTGCTGTCTCTTCAGGGTAAATGTTACTTATTTCAGAAGTGTAGTTCAACAAGTGTGACCATAGCGCTCATCATAGTCCCTCAGAAGATGGGGTGAAGGTCTGTAGCCTGTTGTGTTGTCTTGCAGAGGGACAGGACTGTAGCGGGGATGGTTCAGGGGGAGGCTGTTCACTCTGCACCCTAAGAATTCCCAGAAGGGAAATTCAACCAGGTGAGTAGGTTGTTGTTCTGCTGAGTAACAGAAGGACTTCTGTAATTAACCTTCAGCTAACGAAGTGTCAGTGCACAGAACTCTGTTTCACGCTATACAGTGGTTGGTTTCTCCAAGCTGTGGAGAAGCATTTGGCCCTTTAAACTCTGAACTTATCCCTCGTGTCTTGTAATTTGTGAAGTCCCACGTACAATTTGCTTCATGCTTTTATGAATAACTCTGCTGTGGCTGTTTTCAGCCTGATAAAACTTTTCTTGTGGACTGAGGGGAGGGCTTGAAACTGTCTGCAAGGGAAGAAAAGTTGTAATGTTGATGGTGGAGCAACGGCAGTCCTTGCATTTAGGCTGGCCAGTCGTGGGTAGAAAGTGTTTGCAGAGGGTTGTGTGATGACACGGTGGTTCCTGGCAAAGATGCCTAGACGCCAAGCAGCAGCCTGTGCAGCGCGGAGCAGTGGAAGTCCTGCCAGCTCCTTCCTTGGATTTCATGGAGCTAGCGCTGCCAGCACTTGCGTCGGCCCAGCCTGAGGTGGGCTGTTCACGGGCAGGTTCATTCGCTTCCCATCGCTGAAGAGGGCCTGCTCTGCAGAAGCCGAGCTCCAGTCTCGCCGCTGCCACCGTTGCTTTATTCCCTGTTCCCCGGAGCAGCACCATCTGGTGAAGGGAGCCGAGAAGCGCAGTGCGAAGGCCAGCCGCAGGAAACGCGTACGCTGCAAGAGCGGTTTGAATCTTGATGGCGTTTTCATCATAATCCACCCAGGTGTTTTCCTGCAGTAGGAAGTGTCTGCTTTGCCAGGATCTTCGGCCGGCCAACTAAAGGATGCTTTCCGCTTTCCCTGTTAGCGGCTCGATGCTGTTGGGGGAGCAGACCGTTTTGAGTCGTGCTCTCTTTGTTCGTGGAGATTCACCCCCACCAAACTAGTCTCCAGGAATTGTCATTAAGCATTTTGCAATAAGTTTGGCAGGGAGTTCGGAATTCAATAGCCAAATAAATTCATGGGGTAGGGATATATTTTTTTTTTAACATACTGGAATTTGGGAATGACATGCTGTGCTATAAATAGGAGTGGATCAGAGGAGTTAAGAGTTCTGTTCAGGGTCTGGCATGAACAAAACCTGAACCAGATGCTGAAAACTTTTCTTTCTGGCTTTTTCTTCCCTGGGGGAAGGGACCGTGTCAGATTCCTGAGATTTTGCCATACCCTGTTTGTTTTTCCTGGCTTTTCATCTCCCGCTGTTGAGATCTTACCGGGCATCATCCCTCTTCTCAGCCAAGACGACTGACTGGCCTTACCGTATTTAATCACGTGGAAGGTGTTGCTGTGCCATGACTTGTGGGGATGCAGAAAAATGTCTTACCCACATGGCACCTCACTCAGTAACCTCACAAGCTGACCACAGTTTGATCCTTCAGTGGAGTTAAACACTAGATTAAAAAATATGTACTGACATTAACTTCCTTTGCTAGTAAATAAGCCCACCAAATTGCCCACGTGGGTGGTAGCAGCGTGCTGTGCCAGAATTCACTCTGGCATCTCACTTCCAAGCCATCTAGCAGCAGCCAGTTCCACTCTAGCTCATTTTGCTGACTCCTGCACACCAAATCCCACCCCTGCATTAACAACACTGGGAGTGTGTCAGCCTGCTTCTGGATGTGCAGGCTGCTGTCAGCTGCGGTAACTGTGCTCACAGGTACTCAAGTAGAGCTGAACTCCTCACATGAATGAGAATCACCTTTCACTTGGCTAATTTTTACGCTGCTCCTGCCTTACGGAGTGGCTCAGAGAACCTGTAAGAGTGGCTTCTTGGGATGTCTCTGTCAGGTAGAGAAGCTGCTGGGATTTGGGAGGTGGGGAGTGGCGCTTGGTTTTCAGAAGTGGCATCCTGGAGGGCGTTAGCTTGCGCTTTGCTTCTGTGGAAGATGCGTGTGGAGCCCGTCTGAAGTGGGGAAGATTTTTGTTGGGGTCCTGTGTGAGAAGGTGGCCATTTCTAGCTGGGTCTGCTGCCACCCATGTTACCTTGGGGTCATGCAAATGTGTTGTGGCAAGAAGTGAAGTTGCAGCCTAGTCTGAGGCTTGCTGCAGCCTTTTCTGGATGGTGCTGCTGCAGGGTCTGCTGCCTGAGAGGTGTGCGCTAGCAGCAGGGACTTGTTTATCTGCATGCAGGAGTGCAAATCTGGATTAAACTGGGGAAGACAACAAGCCATGTGCTTTTGAAGCCCGGACAGAGCACCGTGAGGTGTGGCCAGTGCGCTGTACTTCCAGCTGGGGTTGGGCTGTTCCCACAGGCACTACAATACCCAGCTCTCAGGGACCTGGAGACTGAAAGCTTCATACTCAAGTCTTGTGGAGCATAATGTGAGGGGGAGAGGAGGAAGGAAAAGACAGAGTAGATGGAGATCAGTGAATGTGGTGCTTGTAGACAAGGGTCTGCATTACCTGAGAGTTAAGGAATTCACTGCTCTGCCACTGATTCCTGGCATGAGGGCATTGGTTCCCCATCTGTGGATTGGAAATAAGCTGCTTCTCGCTGCTCCTCAACTCCCCTTTGGACCTATTCAGGAATGGAGACTGTCTCTGTACATGCACGGCACCTGGCACAGTGAGGCTGTGACTGGGTTGACATCTCTTTCCAGCACTGTCATCCTGTGTGTTTTTAGAGGGGTGTAGAAACCAGCCTGTCTTGGCATGGTTTTGTTTTCTCTTGATAAAAGGCTTGAGTCTCTGAGCTTTCTGGTAGTTTATAGCCACGAGGCAGCTGTGGTGGCCCTTGGAGCTGTGTGCCTTTTGAGTCCACTGTCCTGACCATGTGCAGGTGGAGCCACAGCTGGAAGCCTGCTGTTGCATTTACTGCTCAGCTGGCTGGGAGAGAGTGGGAGTCGGAGGTAGAAGTTGCTCGGGTGCTGGTTGCTAAAGCGCGATGCTTCTCTACTGATGTTTCAGCCACAATTGCTGTTTCTTTTCAGGACACAGGTATTGGGATGACCCAGGAGGAGCTGGTTTCTAACCTCGGTACCATTGCTCGATCAGGCTCAAAGGTAACTTGGGATGAGGCACTCCATCTTCCCCCTTAGAAGTCTTCTCCAATTACAGTCGCTTTTGTTTGTCCAGCAATTTCTCGTTCCGTTTCGTCCCTTGGCCCCCCAGCCCAGCTGTGAAATTACGCCCCTCTTGCAAGGTGAAACCTACCTGTGGAGTCTTCTAGCTATTAATGGTCTCTGCTGTGTGCCGTGGGAGGCCCGTGGTGCCCAAGCAGCGCTAATGGGCCCTGTGTGTAATGCTGCCGCACCTGGCTGCCCTCACTCCCAAAAGCAAATGTCTTCCTTCCCAAGCCATCGTTATGGAGGGGCACATGCTGACTTGGCATTCACCCTGTGTCCAGGAGGACAGCAGCTGTGTCCTCATGTGGGCAAGTTGTTATATATATGTACCTGATTTTTTTTTTTTCATGTCTGCAGTCACCATTTTAAGGTTTCGTGCTCCTGATTGAATGAGCCCACGCTTGTTTTCCTTCAATGCTAGTGGCAGTGAGCGTTGCCCTAAGCAATGCTCCCCTTTTCCAGAGGCACGGTCCCTGTGGGAGAAACCCTTTTCCTCAGGCACCCTCCTGAGAGTGCTGATACAGAGGTGTGGGATGGGGGTACTGGACTGCCAGGCTGCGGTACCTGGTGTAGGGCTGCATCAGTGCTCGGAGGAGCCCAGCTGGAGAATGGGTTGCAGCCTCCCAGTGGTACCTGCAGTCACTGCGCACTGGTTTATATCTCCTTTGTTCCTCCAGGCTTTTCTAGATGCTCTGCAGAGCCAAGGTGAAGCCAGTAGTAAAATCATTGGCCAGTTTGGAGTAGGTTTCTACTCAGCTTTCATGGTGGCCGATAAAGTGGAGGTGTTCTCACAGTCTGCAGAGCCGGGGAGCCCAGGCTACCACTGGTCTTCAGATGGGTAAGGCTGCAGAATGGGATGGAAACGTGGGGGGGCTGTGTCATGGACCGAACACTGTGCAAAGCAAGACAGGGCTTGTGTGGTCTTTCATGACCAGGCTTACTGGTTTAGATCCCGCTCAGATTCTACATGGTAACAAAGTGTGGCCAAATGTGCCAGGGTGAAAACCATGGGGACAAACTTGCTTCCTTCCCTGCTGGCAGGCAATCATCTTAGCAGTGCCCCAGAGTGGAGAGACAAATTTAATCTCTTTGGTCTAGTCGTCCCCTGGCTTTTTGCTTGTGGGCACCCGCAGTAGGCAGGGCTCATGCAGTGCTGTGGCTCTGTAGGCACATGTCTTCTGTGGGTCGGATCTGTGTGCTCATCCTTTGCTTTTTGCTTGAAGTTGCAAACATCTGTGATGGCAAAGCTGTGGACTGCTGGACCATGTTAAAATTGGAGCTTCTGGGGGTGAAAAGCTCTGCATCCCCTTAAAATCTCCTAGGAGTAAAGAATTTACTAAGTTATTTAAATTCTGGAAAAAACATCTTGTAACTGAGACATCAGGCTGTCTTGGGCTGCAGGCAAGCTGCTGTATACTGCAGTCTGTACTGCTGTATACTTCGATGGCTTGCTTGTCTGTCATCGCTGCTGCCGTCTCTCCCCTGGGTCAGTGCTCTCACCAGCGGTTGATCCCCATATGGCATCCACTTAGCAATAGGGTAGGAATGGTCATCCAGAATGAGCACAGCTGCTTTTCATTGTAACCAGTTACTGCTTACTCCAGTGGAGATACGAATGAGGGCCCACAAACAAGTCAGAGTTGTCAAGGGAGAAGGCAGGAGCCTGCGTGTTATGGTCACTGTAGGAAATGTAGGAGAGGAGTTGAAGGCTGGGCCCACACAACCTGAAGTTTGTCTGAAGTTTGTTTCCTTTTCAGTAGAGGCTGCCGGTGTCTTTGCAGAGCAGTGTGTCCTGGGTCTGGAGTCTCTGTAGGGAAGATAGCCACGTGTTTTGGGGGAGCTTCTCAGAGGCACAGAGAGCATTCAGGCATTCAAGATTTTTTGCCTTTTGCTCTTGGTGCTGAAGTGTTGTGTGTGCTGTTAGTTTAATAAAACATTATTGTGTCCCATCATGGATGTATCTGAGGCACAAGCTGACACGGGGTCTGTTTCTAATCCTAGTTCAGGAATGTTTGAGATTGCAGAAGCATCTGGTGTCAGAACCGGGACTAAGATTATTATACATCTCAAAGAGGACTGCAAGGAGTTTGCAAATGAAGACCGAGTCAAGGGTGAGTGGAGGAGGGAAATGCTGTTACCTGCTGAGGGGCTGTGTGAAGTCTGTCACTGCCCCTTGAGTGGGAGGTGAATTTACAGCGGTTTTCCTCTCCTGCAGCACCTTTCACCTGCTGTTACTGAAGAAATTCTTACTGTGTTGTTTTCACAAACGTGACTGCTCTGTGTCTTCTTTCCATTCCAGAGGTGGTGACCAAGTACAGCAACTTCATCAGCTTCCCACTGTATCTCAATGGGAGAAGAATTAACACATTACAGGTGAGCAGGAGGGGCCACAGGCAGGTCACTCGTGGAGATGAACCATTGTAATCCTCCACTGGAGACAGGAAACAGCATAAAGCTGCTGCTGTACCTAGAAATCAGGGTAGGATTGTCCAGGATATCACAGACCCTGCAGTGATCAGTTAATTAGAACAAAAGGAGACAATCCAGCAGAAGTCATGCCTGGAACTGCTTGTTTGCATTTGTCGGAGAGAATTCTTGCAGATTAGCAAAGTAGTTTTTATTTATGGTTATCTTCTGGATCTTCCCTTAATCAGAATGATTATTTCAGTGCTTATTCTAACTGTTTAAACCAGGTAACATGTTAGTGGTGTAGGGATTGCTCACATTGCTGGTGTGCTGATACCTCTTGCTGCAGTTCTCTCTGTCCTTCAGCACGAGGTAGCCAGTGCCAGTGAATGGTTGGTTTTCTTAGTGGCTCAGCTCACAGCCTGATTTTCTTCACAGCTCTTAGCTGAACACTGCTTGATGCTGGCATTTTCTGACCACTAAAAATTATATAGCAGCCAGATGTGTTTTAGTCAGAAGTTCTTGGCCCAATTGCAGGCATCACCTAGGTGAAATTAATTATCTTTAAAACAAAAATCTATGAATCATTTTCCTCCAGCATCTTGTTTTCTAGCTGGTTAAAGCTTCCTCACCTAAGAGAGCAGGTAGAGAGCGCATGTGTGGGTTTTTTTCTGTTTCCTGGAATGTGGCACTGAATGCACAGATTTTCAAGACTGTACTTAAATATTTTCTCACGTTAATTTATCTGAGGTTCTGTAATCGGTGTTATTAGTCATGGATATTTTTTTGGATTCCTGCATAATAGTGTTTCTGTTCCAAAGGCTTTCTAGCTGTTTCCTTTAAATTACAAAACTAGAAATAGATTTAGACAGCTGTTTGCTCTTTCTACCTGACAACCAATAGAACAGACTCCCTAGAGAAGAGTAGTACTAGAGCATGGGGTGAAGTGCCCTTGATAAGAGTCATGTACTTTTATCTTCTTATCAGAAAGTCCGTTTTCCCTTGGGATACAGCAACAGCTTTATTCTCGTTATGCTCCCATTTCAGGCCTTTTCTTTATCCAGGATCTTGCTTTTGCGTTTTTCCACACATCAACATCAGTTCACCGTAAACAGAGACATAGTTAGATCCCTGGTGTGGATTTTCCTAGATAAGCTCTTGAATGCTTGCCACGTAGCTGACAATGTGGAGTTAGAGGCTTTTCCGGTCTAACCGTGATAACTGTAGCTATAAGTAAGCCTCTGGGAAAGCAGCACTTTACCTAACAACAGCTGCTGTAAAGCACCTTAGGACCCAGTTGAGTCCGTAATCCTACCTGTGATCCTGCAAAACCCTCCAGGACACTCGCGTGTGCTGGAAATGTTACGAAGCCACTTGTGGAACAAGGCTTTGAGGCGGAAGAAGCTTTAAGGAGTATGGCAGCATGGCAGGGCTGCCAGAGCCCTGAATCCCTTGGACTGGTAGGTGGAGGGTGGGCTGGATGTTTGTATTGTCCCCAGTGATTGCTCCTGTCACTCATTAGGGCTCGAGTAGAAAAGGGTGGCAATGAGTGTAGTGAGCTTCACCCGGCCGGAAACATGAGATTCTTAGTTGAGTCCCCATGCTTGTTAAATGGGCAGAATCTCCCACGTCTTTGCTAGATGCTAGTCTTTTGCTGAGGTACTGAAAACTTAAAAGTGGCGTGAGCATGGACTGAATGCTCCAGAAGGCATTGGGGGGGTTAGAGCAGCAGCAGGTGGAAAGCATGGCCACGGGGAAGGACCTGGTCTGGAGCTCATGACCTCAGCTCATGTGTTGATGTGTGAAATGGTACTGCTGAAGCACTTTCTGACCCTGCAGCAGGGATGGCCGAGTGGTTCACAGAGCATCTCCTGAACTGCTCCAAAACAAATCAGCAGAAAACAGGCAATGCAGGGGTTGCTTCACAAGCACTCAGCTGACCTTGTGGTGGGATAGTGACCTCCATCAGGGAGGCAGGCCGGTTGCAACAGACCCACTTAAGCTTTTGCTTTTCTTTTGCTTGTTGGTCAGGCCTTCAGGTACTGCCATTCAGCTGATCTGTGGTAACTGTCCAGGATGCTCTTGGCCAGTAGCAAGTGTGAGGCAATGGAGGTTAGCCAAATCCCTTTTGTTTTGGGCCAAACAAAGCTGCCTTATATATGTCGCAGGGCAAGAGCACCTCTATGGGAGGTGACCAGAGATCAGCTGAGGGGCAGTGATTTGTTAGTCTGTGATAACATGCCATAATACATACATAATACATAATACAACCATAATACATCCCAGTGCCCTCAGGCTGTGTAGGGGAGCCTGTCTGTTTGAAGGGTCTTATTTCCTTGCTCCGGTGCCCTGGAGGGAAAGTGTAACTCTGAAAAAAAGAGCCGTGCGCTGTGAGGCCACAGGTATTGAGAGCTGATGGGAACTCGTCTCCCTGCTCCTCTACAGGCACTCTGGATGCTGGACCCCAAGGACATCGGCGAGTGGCAGCACGAGGAGTTCTACCGCTTCATAGCGCAGGCTTACGACAAGCCCCGCTACGTCCTGCACTACAAGACCGATGCTCCCCTCAATATCCGCAGCATCTTCTACGTGCCTGAGCAAGTATGTGCCCTTCTGTCCAGGGAACAGTGGGACACCTGCCCAGTTGCTCTGAAGAGGAGACAATAGGAGAGCTCCTTAGGGAAAGGAGGCAGCTAAGGCTGCAGAATGGCAAGGAGGAATATCCAGTGTGGCATCTCTGCAGCGGGCTGGGTGCCACAGGATAATAATGGTGGGGGTATGGAGCCACGACAGGAGCAGGGAAATGGCTGAGGTAGGTCCCTAGGGAAGACAGCCAAGATTTCAGCTCTCGTTGGGCTCAGCACTGGTAGTGAAGACCACAGTGTGACCTGGTCAGCTGGTGCAGCCACAGAGATACTGCAGCATAGTGTGCAGCTGGGCACCCTGCACCGTGCTGGTGTTACCCTTCCATCTCTTGTTCCTGCAGAAACCGTCCATGTTCGATATCAGCAGGGAACTGGGCTCCAGCGTCGCCCTCTACAGCCGCAAAATTCTCATCCAAACCAAAGCTGCAGACATCCTGCCTAAATGGCTGCGTTTTCTTAGAGGTGTGTGCTGGAACCAGGAATAGCGGGCTGTGGACCATGGCTTCCACAGGGGGTGAGGCGAGGGGCTGCCTTCCTGAGCCTGGCACTTGTGTTTGCCTCACTGTTCAAGGGTTGCTCTCTGTTCCAGGTGTTGTAGACAGTGAGGATATACCCCTGAACCTCAGCAGGGAGCTGCTGCAGGAGAGTGCCCTTATCAGGTAAGCAAGAGGTAGATCCTGTGGACTGCTGAGGCTCTTCTGGCTTCTTGCTGGTTGAGGAGGGGACATTGTGGGATAGTTAGAGGGGCTTGGAGGGACCTGGCATGTAAGCTGCAGCATTTCCATCCTTGAGAATTTCTGTAGTCTATAAAGTGAGTTGTTTCTCAGCTGTGCTGGTCATGTCTCGAGAGGTGGGAGCAGTGTCCTGTGTCATACAATCTGCTGCCGCCTGCTTGGGCCACGTGCCCCTCATGTCCTAGGCTGCCTTTCGGTATTTCTTGTCTACAGCAGTAACAGTGGATTTGCTATTTAAAGTGTCTGGTCTGCACCACCAAGTGGTTTGGAAAACACCACCAAACAGTAAGTCAGCTGTCAGTACTAGGAAGCTGGGCCGTACTTTAGTGTCACCGTTACTTATGTGTAAATCTTCAAACAGCGCCTTGTGCCTCTTGTCTCCAGACTTCCTTCAAAGCTCTGCTGTGCTCACATACACATTTATCAAAAACTTGAGTGCCAGCCAGCAGGGTTTTCATTTGGTGCTGAGGCCCAGTGAAGCTGACTGCCAGCAGGCCAGTCTCCTCTAAGAACCCCTTAGATCTGGCTTTGGCTTTTCCTTGCATTTTGTCCTTCAAGTCCCCTCTTAAATATCTGCCATTGTTGGAACTTGAAGGAAATATAAGAGTAGGCTCTTACTCCTTAGCATTGGCACTGTTCTCTTGTTAAGTTTGATGGCTAACTTTGTATTCTATGGCTGGTGAAATGCCTCTACCTTCACTATAGTCACCAAATTAACCCTGTCACTTCACAGTGGATTTTCAGGCCTTCAGAAAGGGTTCCTCCAAGTGTAACCCTTCTATAGCCGCTTCCTTCCCATGTTTAAGGGTAGCTGTGGGAGTGAGGCAGATGCCCTGTGCACAGTTGGTTATGTACTGCAGCATCACTGAGTCATGAGTTACTGAAGATTTGAGCTTCAGCAGTACATTTGTAGCACCGCTCTAGCTGTCTCCAGCTCAAGAGCTGCTGTTGACTGAGGTACAAAGAACAGATGTAGAGCCATGAGGGAAAGGGGACAGTAGACCCAGAGTTTCTTCTTTGTCCTCATGTTTGCAAATGCATCACTAAAACACTGCGCAGGGAGAGAGATGTTCACCTAAAATCTCTTGTCTTGGTCTAGCAGCTATCTTTAAAAAGGCTTGTTCCTGCCGCAGGAAGCTCCGAGATGTTTTGCAGAAGAGGTTGATCAAATTCTTCATTGACCAGAGCAAGAAGGACCCTGAGAAATATGCCAAATTCTTTGAGGACTACGGGGTATTCATGAGAGAGGGGATTGTCACGATAGCAGAGCAGGATGTCAAGGTACCAGGAGTCCTGAAGCACTGCAGCCGATGCGAAAGATTACTGGCTCCTACCGTGACCTGGGATGAGGGGGGCTGCTACTTCTCTATGAATCTTATGCATCTGTAACTTGTGTTCCTGGGTCTAACAAGACCTACAGATTCTCTGCTGCCCAAACTCTCACTCTTTCTGACTGGGTGCTGCTTCCCACTTACTTCGAGACACTGCAGAGTATCTGTACCCACACCGTGTTCTCAGCCCTCCCTGATGCCGTATGAACTACAACAGGCAATAAAGTAGAGCTTTCCCCTACTATTGTCCTCTGCCTGGATTCCCATTTCCATGAGAGCTTGACCTACATCCTAAGTCACTTTTCTGCCTCCTGAATATCTGGTGCAGGAAAGGAGGGACTCACAATCCCCTGAGCGTTTTCACAGGACTGCAAACAGGCCTGCATGCTACAAAGGGAATTCTTGGGGCTGGGAGTGGTCAGGTAGAGCTACAGTTGCCTGCCCTCAGCTCACAGGAGCACATTTCTTCCAGGAGGACATAGCGAAGTTGCTACGTTACGAATCGTCCGCCCTACCCGCAGGCCAGCTGACCAGCCTGACCGACTATGCCTCCCGCATGAAGGCAGGGAGCAGAAACATCTACTACCTGTGTGCACCCAACCGGCACCTGGCTGAGCACTCCCCATACTTTGAGGCCATGAAGAAAAAGGACATGGAGGTGGGTGAGCAGTGTGCCGTGGCCAGGGGAACACCCTGAGCTACTACATCAGTGGTCAGGGCTCACCTGGATCTCAGAGCTGAGCAGGGCAGTGAGGCCTGTGATAGACCCCCACCACTGCGGTGTCTTTGCCTGGGATCCCTCTGTCTCCACTCAGACTGGCTACTGCAGTGTGAGGCCAGGAAGGACCTGTCGTGCACTCAGTGCAGGCAGGTTAGTACTTGTGCAGATATCTCATTCTGGCACCTGTTTAATACCTTCGCTGAACCCCAGAGCAGGAGCCTAGGAGCTGCTGTGCAGGGCTGGTAATGGTGTTATAGGTGTCCCCTGTGGGCAGGTGGCCCTTTCAGGACTGGAGTCAGTGCTGGTTCTCACTTTCCATAGGGCACCAGGACTTGTTCAGCTGCAGACCTGCCACCCATGGTACAAAGGCCTCCCAGAGTTTGCTTTGATTTGGGGCCCTAAGCTATAGTCACCATGGGGCTGAACCTGCTAGTTTCCCTTGTGATGTTCTTGCTGTTTGTGCAGAGTTGCCTTGGGAAGGAGGAAATGCTGTTACATCCCAAACAATGTGTTATTGTCCCTTTTTTGGCACAGGTCCTGTTCTGCTATGAGCAATTTGATGAGCTGACACTCTTGCACCTTCGGGAGTTTGACAAGAAGAAGCTGATCTCAGTGGAGACAGATATCGTTGTTGACCACTATAAGGAAGAGAAGTTTGAGGAGAGCCGCCCAGGTATTGTGAGGCCCCCCTGGCCCTTCCTGCTGCATGCAGTCCTGCCACCCTGTGCTAGCCAGTGAGGGTACACCTCCTCCAGCACTCTTGCAGCTCCTGAGTGTGTGAGCAAGAGCACTCCTTTCCATCCTGCCATTCTCATGCTCTGAAGCAACTTGCAGTTCTTGCACATCCCTTTCATCCCACGTGATCAAATTTTAAGCAATTTGCTAATTTAAACAGATGGCATGTCACACGTGGAGTTTCCATTATTTGAGTTCTAACAACACGCATACGTCTGGTGCCCTGACGGAGGCAGGCAGGCACTGGCAGGGCATGAGCCTGCCCTCTCTGGGTATGGCACGGTCTGGGATCAGAGCATATATGGAGGTGTGTGCTGAGTGGTGCTGCCTTCCCATTTCTGCAAGAGAACAGATAAATGGAAGTATGAAATGGACTGAGCTCTGGAGTAAAGCTCGCTGTCCATTGGCACACTATAGATGCACGCTCAGATGTGCCCTCTTTCCCCTGCCAGCTGCAGAACGTCTGACGGAGAAAGAGGCTGAGGATCTGATGGCCTGGATGAGAAATGCCTTAGGCTCTCGAGTCACTGGTGTTAAGGTAGGTATTCTGTGACTGGGTAACTGAGTACAGGAGATCCATGGAGGTAATAATCTAGGGAAGCAAGGTGGTGGTTGATTTGAGGATCTGCTGCCACGGATTTTTCTTTGGACCCTGAGAGAAATCATTCTTCTCCGTGCCTCCTTTCTGTAAATGATATGAATGCTGGCATTTGTCATTTGGATGGTCAGCGTGGCAGCGGAAGAACCACATCTTGATGTGTAATGAGCAAAGCCCGTTTCATGCTCAGGTTACCAGAAGAA
Organism: Fregata magnificens; assembly: GCA_013389945.1. NCBI lineage: Eukaryota > Metazoa > Chordata > Aves > Suliformes > Fregatidae > Fregata > Fregata magnificens. The sequence continues at coordinate 294,334 of WAAD01039264.1, forward strand.
CAGGCTAGTGACTGTCTTGCCTGTAGACTAGAGAGGGTTATTGGGAAGGAGTGCTTTGGGTCCAGCTGCGAGCTACTGCCTGCGGACCAGTGGGGCCATTTGGGCCCCCAGCTTTCCTGCCAGTTTAGGCAGCTTCTGTGGGGTTGGGACAAATTGTGCAGGGCCTTGCTGTGGATCTGTGCTGAGCGAACCCCGAGTCCCCGAACATCCCCCACCTCTAACCCATGTGCATTTCCCATCTCGGCACTGATTGCTGGTTTTGCCGCAGGTGACTACACGGCTGGACACCCACCCCGCCATGATCACTGTGCTTGAGATGGGGGCTGCCCGCCACTTTCTTCGCATGCAGCAGCTGGCCAAGACCCAAGAGGAGCGCGCCCAGCTCCTGCAGCCCACCCTGGAGATCAACACTGGGTAAAGGGGAGCAATACCAGCGCTAGGCCTGCGGCACTGCAGTCTTTCTGGGGTGGAGGCAGAGAGGAGACAATGTAACGCTCCCAATTAGCAGAGCCCTCCGTATTAAGTACGGTGTGTGCCACAGTGCCTTGGTCTGTGAGGCTGCGTGGCACAGTTGACATGAGCCACCCACACACACGTTGTCTGAGGACAATGGGGGTTATAGGGACAGGATGGGAGAGAAGAGAGAAGCCCCCAGAACAAGAGCAAGGAAGTTGGAGCTATTTTGGCCTTTAGGTAGAACCTTTTCTGTCCCACCTTGACTTAGCTGCTCATTCTGGAAATAAATTTCTCATTGTGTCCAAAAATACCAAGTCTCAGTGTTGGTCTCTCTCACTCTTACAGGCATGCTCTGATTAAGAAGCTTAATGAGCTGAAGGACAGTCAGCCTGATCTGGCCCAGCTGTTGCTTGATCAGGTGAGAGCCAGGCCTTCTCCAAAAGTGGCACCATCCTTCCCAGAACCAGCTCGCAGACCATGTGTGGCAGGGAACAGGGTGAAGCCCTTGTAGCAGGCAGGAATCACATCCTTCTGTGGCCCCACTTTGGATATTTCTGGTACTTGTGGTCCATGTGTTTTCCTACCAGATGGCCCAGAAGACATGCTTGGTTTCAGCATGCAAGTCCTCAAGACATTCAATTCCTCCCCAGCTCTCATCCAGCTCGCTCTTGCTGCTTATTTAATGCTTTCTTCTCTTTTTCAGATTTATGAGAATGCCATGATAGCAGCAGGACTGAATGAGGATCCCAGACCAATGGTGAGCCGGCTGAACGAACTCCTCACCAAAATCCTAGAGAAAAACTGAGCCCCAGGAGACTGAAGGATGAAGTCTGCGCTGATCTCTCTTTCCTCGAGTGCAGTCACTCTGTCAGCTATTGCAGCATCTGCTTGCAGGGAGTGTGCAGCGAGGGGTTCATGTGGCAGAGGGCCAGGGAGAATGCAGGGGACTTCCAACCCTCGCTGCACAGGGAGGAGCCAGTTGTAATTATTAGATCATATGTCATCAACCTGTTCAAAGTGCGATGGTTTTAGTGGGAACAAAATCCAGAGGTTGCTGCTAAAACAATATGCCCAAATTTCTGACACAAGCCTGAAGAGCCTCATTTCATACTGTTTCTAGAAATGGCCTTTTCCAAAAGAGATGTTGGCAGCAAGATTCCCAGTTAGGTCTGTGAATACACCCCCCATCCACTGAATCCCTGTGCAACATTGTGTGCCAAACAAGCACTGACAGAATTAATTAATTTGTTAAGAAACCTCCACCTCCGATCAGGCAGGAGGAGTTTGCCGGCATGGAGATAGATTGCTGCCCTTAGCAGACACAGATACTGTTGGTGGAATGTGTCAGTACAATTCTGTGGCAGAAAAGTTCACCGAGCTGCTGGATAATTGATTTCATCCTGGTCTTGCTGTGGAGAGAGGGAAGTAACTGGGAAACAGTTTTCCAGCGTGTGACTTTCTGGAGAGTCTCCAGGGTTTTTGCCTCTTCTGTGGGATAAACTGCATGTCTAGCTGATCTGTATTTATGATAAATAAACTCCTCTTCTTTTCCAGACCCCTCCACGCTTCTCTCTTCCCCTTACTTTGTTGGTCTTTGTGTCTTCCAGCTAGTGATTTGTTGGTTCTTCTCTCTTCAGATGCTGCTTGGTTCTTCAGGGCATCAAGCACTGGACAGTTGTGGGAAGGGAGGGCTGTGAAGACAGTAGGTAGGAGCAGAGAGTGTGGAGGGAAAACAGGAGAATCTGCAGCTGTGAACCCTGTTAGCCTTGTCTTTGAAAATGGAGTTTAGCCCTTTGAATCCTTTCTAAGGAGCAATGGCTGTTCAACAGAAGAGGCCTTTGTAACAGAAAACGCTACACTAGATTTCCCTCTGTGCATCTGGTTTACACCATGGTTTACAAGAATTCTTGCTCCTGCTCGGTGGGGGCTCTGAGGCAGCCGTGATATCTGTTTAGCTTATCTTTAAATTGCCAGATCAAGATTCTGGAACTGGATTTGGTTAACTGTTTGGATGCTCTGCTGGCCAGGACAACCTTCAGCTCTTTCCCTGAACATGATGAACTCCAGTAAAGTAAAGGAAGCCTAACTGTGCGAAGAGGAATGAAAAGGGTCTGCTGCATAGGGTACCATTTTAGAAGTTTTATTAACATCACCTAAATTTCATTTTTATTCAGATGCAGAAGAGGAAATAACGTGTGACAGTTTAGGGGGTGTTGAGAAGAAAAGGAGCCACCTTCTACATCCCTAGGGTAGCTGTGTAGCTCAGCTGGAGGCCACAGGTCTTGATCGAGCTCCTGGTAAGATACAGCTGGCATCTTTTGATGATGCTGGGATTCCTTGATTGTGCAATAACAAAATACCCTTAAATTGTCCATACTTAAAGATTAGAAGTGTAAGCCGGCAGCTAAGCTGGCACAGGTAAACATGCATAAGGTTTGGCTCCTGGAAGTAGACAACATAGGTGGAGTTCAGCTATACGCTTTGGGGACTGGTCAGCATTCCTGTCTTCCAAGTAGATGTAAGATCCCTTGCCACCAAAATTGACATAAATGTGCAGGAAAAATTACTAGATGCTATACACGGATGTACGGAGCCTTGTAGGACACTTGAAAGGAGCAATACAATGTGCCCTCTTCAGAATGCAGTGTGTTTAATGAAAACAGACTGAAGAAATGAAAACCTTTGGTGATTTTCCGATGCTAACAGTACAGCAGGTGAGTGCATTAGCCTGCAAGCTGGTCACCTGGTGCTCGCTGATAAAGTGCCTAAAAATAGCATCTGTTGACATAATGCCTGAACTGAAGCTGGATGCTAGTTTATAAAATCTGATGCAGCAAGAAGCAGAGCATGCTTACTGTGAGTCGGTCATGAACTGCCTGACACGTCTTTAACCTCTCCAGTCCTGGGAATCCTCCGGGAATCCCAGCAGCCCTCGAGGTGCTGATTTTTTGCCATGAGAGATTTGTCACTAAAAGATCAAGTAAGATTTCTGTTACCGGAGTGGAAACCTACCCTTTGTCGCTGTACCCAACAAACACGGTGAGAGGTGGTGATAGTCCTGGGAGCCCGTATGCAGCAAGGAGCAGTAGCAGCAGGATCAGGAGGGTACTTAGACCCAAATCTCACATACCTTGTCATGCTGCTTTGTCTGATGCTTTGTCTAAGCTTCATCGTTGCGTGCACCAGCAGCCTCTCTGGGTCCTCACCTCTCAGACTCAGCTTACCCTTTTATTTTGCAGAGACCTGCAGAGAGTGCTGGTGTATGAAGATTTTATGCATGGCTAACAGAACAGATCCTAATAGAAAAGGGGGATATATGGCATCGTGTTGAACGCAAACTGAAGTGCCAATAGGAATACAGGCGAGTTGCTCAAAAGCTAGTCTGTAGATGACTTTGGCTCTGAAAGGGCCTCCACATGGAACGCAACAGAGGCTCTTTGGTAAAAAGAGCAGCGTAAAGGATGAGTTGTTTCAAATGTGATGGTAAAAGGGAGGCATGGGAAGCTAGTTAGAGCCTGGTTTTTCACTTTCTGTACAACCTCAAAACATGCTGTGCAAGCAGAGAAGACTTGTATGGATCTTGCATCAGAATTTCAGTGCTGTTTGTAGCGGCAAAGCTGTGGTTGTGCGCTTCCAGCTCCCGTGTGCTTCCAGCTGCTATCCTCTCCACTCAGATACTAAATTTCTCATCCTCAGAACTGTTGCATCACTAACTAGTTTCTATCTGGCTTGTGCTCTTCCTGCAGCGAGAGAAGCGTCCCCTGATTTTTCTAGCATATTGAGGTGAACCAAGGGTTCGCAGTGTGTGGGAATGGCGCTGCAAAGCGCCCAGCATGAGCTAGTTGCGTCCTCTTGCATTTGCTCTACCGAATTTCCCCATAGGTTGGAATTGGGGATCTCCAACCTGCAAGAATCTCATGGGGCTTATTTGTTTTCCTGGCTGTAAGCAATGCTGAANGGGTTATTTTTTCCACAAGTTAAACTTTGTGCGCTGACAAACTATGGGTGATAAACAGTGTGGCCTTCTCTCCTGCTCTGCCCAGGCTCATCAGCTGTGGAGTCAAACCTATATCCTCCAGGGGCAGAAGATGGAAAATATTTATAGGCAGTGAAATCCAGTTTGAAAGGACATTCCTGAGACCTCGTGCTTTTAAACTTGGACAGAAGCCCTCTCACGTCTGGCTCAGGACCTTGAAACTGGACCGGCCCATAAAGTAGTTCACTGGGCCAGATTGAGCACAGAGTTTTCTCTCGTCCAGACTTCCTGCTGAGACTATCGAGAGTGTCTTGGGTAGGCTCCAAGTCTATGATTTATGGACAAACCACAGGCCAGGAATCTGCAATCTAAGCTCCTTGAGCAGCAACTGTTTAAAACATTATGGGAAGAAATGGCCACTGTTTCCAAAAGAAGAAAACTTGGGAGCCATTAATAATGTTTAGCACTTCTGTAGTGCCTCACAATTGTTAATTAATCCTCCCACCCTCCTTGTGAAGTAAGTCAGAATTATTCTTATGGTACAAATAAGGTCTGCGTGGAGCTTAAATACATTTCCCTAAGAAACACAGTGAATCTGAGTTAGGGACACAGCCCAGGCTCAAGAATCCCAGCACAAAGTGAAACAAACCTCCTCCAAGATCCAGAGGCATAAAGACAAGTACCTGCTGGGTTTGGATGAGGCAATCAACACTAATGTAACAGCAACTTTGAGAGCATCTCTGCCCAATACCCTGTTCATTTGGAAATTTTTCCCAGGGCAGTTCTGGGTCTGCCCAAACCTTATGCGGTGACATCATGTGCTTTCCCAGTAACCCCCAGGTTCAAAAATTCCTGGGATTTCAGAGGAGACCTGGAAGCTTGGCTGCTTACTGGCATTATCCTGTACAAAGTCCTTTTCAGCTGGTTGTCTCCCCTATTGCTTGGGAAGAAGAGGATGGCATGCTAAAATCTATCTTGCTATCCTTCTCAACCCAGAACAGCTCACCTCCTGATGCTTCTGGAGCATGTTGAACATGGGTTTTCCTTTTCTTTCCTCAGCAGGAAGCTTTCCTTCCAGTAAAAAAAAAGTAATTTGTTCTCCCTCTGCAATCAGAATCATCTTTTGTTTCTCCTTTACCTCACCCTTTACGCTTAACCTCCATCTTCTCTAGACCACTTAGTGGCCAGTGCTCTGGTTGCAACACAGTCCAGGCCAGGAGGGGAATTTATCTGCCTGGACAGTCATTTTACCATTGTCGCCCATGACAGCAGGGCGCTCGTTGGTGCTGTCTCTTACTGTCAGTCCTGGAGCCCTTTCTAGCAAGAACTTTATCTCAAATCACAAGCCCCTTCCCATCGCTCTCCTCCTGGAAACAGTCTGGAGCGTGAACAGGTGGGAATGGGTAAAAAAGTCTGCTGTAAGTCCCAGTCGAAATGGAATAGTTGGCAGGAGAGCAAGGACCAAAGGCTTCTGTAAGGACTTAAATTTGTAAGGACTCCTGATTGATTGCCTCATTGCTGTTGATCTACTTAGAGCAGCAGGAAGGATGAAAAATTGGTGAAAGAAGCAGAGTTTCCTCCTCTTTTTAAATCTGTATGGCAAAAGGTATTGTAATGAATTGTCCATTAAACATATCTGTCCAACTTTATTCTAAATGTCAAGATATGATCTGCAAGGGATTTGGGGTCAGGTAATAGCAGTTAACAAAGAAGCAGTCTGTGAAGCCAAGCAAAGCTTGGGTCTCCTTTTGCAGCCTGAGTCAATGAGGGGTAATTGGGGTTAAAGCCTGATCCAGAAGTAAATCAGTAAGTAAATCCTTCATGGAACTGTCCCAAATTAAATCCTTAGAAACTCGGGAAGTCAGAGCTGTGACAGGAGGCGGAGGGAGATTCAACTTGCGTTTTGTTTTGCTAATGTATCTCAATCACTGGACTTGTTCTGCCTCAAGTGGTTTAGCAGATATTTCAAAAAACAAGTGTTCTAAGTTATCTTGCAATATGCTGCAAGAAATCAAAGGATATGGATTTATTTCTTTTAGTTGGGCACCGTATTTTTAATACATTTAGAGATTCTTAGCATGTTTAATGCCCAGTTTCCTTACTGAATGATGGTGATTCTTCTTGGAAATTATAATTCAGTTCACCTCCCAGAAGAACAAGACAAATTTTGGTTTATAACAAGTTAATTTGATGTGCACACTCTAACTCGTGCTGTGTGACTTACTGAATGGAAACACGCATATTTTTCTGGCAGGCTTACAAGAGGAGATGGATATAGTGGCATGCACCATCCCAAAATTCACACTTTAGAGGAAAACAAGACAAACCTGCTCTTGAGGAAAATGCTGCATTGTTGCTTGTTTTGCCCTTTCAAGAGACTCAGCGCACTGAGTATTGTGCTGAGCTCTGTCATCCAGCATGGCCAAAGTCCACGAGAAGGGCAGATTAACACAATAAATTAATGTAAACCGTAAACTTTACTCATTGGAATTGGGCTCTGTGGCTGCTTCTCTCTGATCACTGCTGACCTGGATTGAATCCATCTGTATCAAAAGCTTTAAAAAGTTAATCTGGAGCTGCCAAAGAGCCACCAGCGTTACAAATCTTAACACAGATCACTAGATCTGCCTGTCAGACTGAGCAGAGATAAAGCGAAATACAAATTTTGAGAACTGCTGACTAGCATACTGGGGATAAATATGTATACGTATATATAATACATAATGTGTGTATTCATAGATATGTAGGTAAACATATTTACTATAAATATCGTTGCACGGCCAATTCAAGCACAGTTATTTTAAAAGCATTTTAGTATTGGCAATAGTGTCCACCGGTTCCATAATCGTCATTTTCTGCAGAGACAGCTCAAAACCAAAGTGTGATAGTAAATATCCTGTCTTTCACAACACGTTATCAGAAGCGTTGCTATTTCAGGGACCTGCCTGCGTCTATGCAGTTGTAATTCATGGGAGAGTACCACTAGCACGCATTAAATTAAGCCAAGATTTTCATACTAGAGGCTAAAGCACTGGGGCCCTATGCCAGCTCTGATACGGAGCAGTTCCCTGGTGGGGAGAAAAAGTGAATTATTAAAAAATTGCTAGCAGAAGTCCAGTAGGTCTACATGGAGAATCAGATAGTCTGCCCCTGATCAGCTGCCTGATTTTGGGAGAGCTGCTTCTCCTCTCTATACCTGTAACTGTGGCTGCATCTTCTAGCTGATGTTGGGTACAAACAGCGAATAGAGCCTGTTGCAGCAACTGCATCCTTGTTGCCTTTAGGAATGGCTAGAGGCCTTGAAATTTGGACATTAGGAAGAATTTCTTTACTGAAAGAGTGGTTAGGCATTGGAACAGGCTGCCCAGAGAGGTGGTGGAGTCGTCAACCCTGGAGGCGTTCAAAAAAGGTGTAGACGTGGCACTCCAGGGCCTAGTTTAGGAGTCATGGTGGTGTTAGTTGATGGTTGGACTTGATGATCTTAGAGGTCTTTTCCAACCTTAATGATTCTATGATTCTATGAAATGTCCTGTGAAACAGGTACCCGTTTGGTAGCCAGTACATCCTGTTAAATGTCGGTGCTTTTGAACCCGTCTGTATTGGAAATGCCACAATTCTTTTGGCTCTTTTCAATGCAGACTTTTAAAACGCTGCATTTAGACACACCAGCAAGGCTCAGGGTGTTTGCGCTCCTCGCGTTGAGCAGAGGAAGCTTTAAAGGATTCAAGTGGTGAAAAAGCAGATGCTTGTGCGTGTTCTGTGTTTCACATTTCTCAGGGGCCCTTTTCTTTGGTGCCTCAGCACTTCTGGAATAGAAAATTGCGTTTGACTGCATGAAATGCAGTAGAAGAGCTGGAGGCTGCGGCGTTGCCTGGCAGCTGCGATGCAGAGGCTGGTCTGGCTGAAGGCGTGTGTTTGCTGTGTTCAGCGTCGCTTCGAACGCCGCTGGGCTGTTTCCCCTACTGCAGGTGTGTGACAGGGTTTGCAGGCTGTCCGGCGCCTTGTGGAGATGCCCCTCCAAGTCCTCCCAGTTATTCTTGTCAATATTTGGTGCTTTTGAATTCAGTTTGCATTTAGGGCATTGTGCAACCAAACGTTACCGTGACTTCGCTCAGTCATCCTTGGGGAACCAACGTGATGTCTCAGTACATCACAACCACAGTATTTTTCGATATGTTTGAGCAATGTGCGCTTGCAAGTTCTTGCAGGATTTTCTTCAGAGTGCTTCTAATTCCCGTAAGTGTAGCAACTCGAGAAAGAACTTGAATAAACTAGCAGAAGTGTTGAAAGACACAAACCAAAGGATTTCTTCATATCAGTTTTGGGTTCTCATACTGACATGGGCACATTGCTTCTCCTGGGGAGATTCACTGCAGAAAATACACCCCCATTGGTTCTGCCAAAATAACCAAGGGCACCAATTCTTTGCTTAAAATTCAAGGGTTTCCAGCTAAAATTGTTTTAATTTAGCATGGGTTAAAAGTTAAATTGCTTTGCTAGAAGTGAAAAAGCATGGTGCCTCAGGAGTTTGTTCCATTTTAAAAGTTGTAGTTAATTTTTATTCTATAAGCTCTCCAAACAGGCAATGCTATGACAGCGTCAGTTTCTTTTGGTGATGTCAAATTATATGGATCAAGATATAATTATGGAAAAATGTTACGTGTAAAGGAGCTATCCTATTGCTCGCAGTTAGAAGTAGTGCTTTGTATTTGTTGGTAAAATGCCTGTCTTGATGTTTTTGAAGCAAACTAATAGGAATGTCAGCCCCAGCGTGTTCTGCGTGCTGCTAAACCTCTTCCCTCGGCCTCTTGGCCTGTTAGGAAGTGTTACCCAGGAGTGATTTTGGTTCTCACCACATCCATACCAAGTGTTGTGAAAGAAATGCTGATTTCAACGCAAAACATGCATTCAAAACGCAAATCCAGTGTATGAAACACACACACACACACCCCCATCGCACCTCTAGTGATTTTGTACCTGCAGACCTTTGGCCACAATTAACTATTCATTTGGAGGAAATGATTGTTGATCCCGACTCCAATATTCAGTATGAGGTCTCCAAGCCTGAACTAAATGCAGTGAGAAAATGGCATCCATTTTCCTCTTCAACCCCAGGTGGTAAGAAGTATGAAATAAAAAGGCAATGCTCTTTCTTCTGACAGATAAGCTCGGTAAAAGCTTGAGCTACGTAACCACTCGCCTTGAAATTTCAGTACTTCCATTAATCTCCATATAGCAGCACATCATTCATTATAACCCACAGCACTACAGCGGGCTTTAGCTGCAGCTCTGCAGCCTGCAAACGCGTACCTTAGGTTTTAAGTGTGAAGAAGGGTGACTTTTAATAGCTCCGTGCTCATGAACGGGTGTTATATACTTCTCTATTTACAATTTATGTTTTTCTACATACGAGTATTTAGATAGAGTCGAATTCTTTAAAAAAAGTATCAATAAGCAATGCTGCACCGTACGCTTTCCTCTTTCGGGGGTGTTTCTTCCGGAGTAGTTATTCACCCAAGCCACAGCCAGAGCCGAGGTCCTAAGCGAACGCTGCGGCGCTTCGCCTTCCCGGGGCTGGGGCCGGGCTCGGCTGAGGCCCCGAGGCGCCGCAAGGCC
>WAAD01039264.1:304824-340790 GCA_013389945.1 Fregata magnificens
TGGCGTCGAACCCTGGGGCTGGCGTCACCCCAAGGCGCGACGTCAGTGGTGGGACATCATCCCGCTGAGGAGCGGGAGGAGGGTCCCTCGTGTGGGGCAGGGGCCTGGTCACCACAGGCCTCCCTGGCCCTGCCGGGGCGCGGAGCCCGAGGTGAGCCCGGGCCTTCGCCCGCAGGGGCCTGTCACAGCTGGGAGCAGAAGCCTTGGGGCAGCTCTGAGCGTGGCCCTGAAGCGCTGACGCATTCGGGGACCTCAGGTTGGGTTTGGATGGGGAGCTCATCGCTGCGGCTGGTCGGTAGGGCGAGGCCTCCATCCTTGACGTTAATGTGGCATCAAAAGCAAAAATTGAGTGGTAAAGCAAAGGCAAAGTTGTTCAGCGGAAGGCCTGATGACGAGGGCGTCAGAGTTTAAGCATGCATTAACTGCTAGGAAGAGTCATTAAAAACTGCTTAATGCGTCCAGTCTCAAAGCAAACTTCTTTCAAGCAATGCTATCTGGGAAAGCAGTTCTGAGGAGTCTCCTGGCTGCTTGATGAAGCAACGTGGGCTTTTATCTTTCTCTTCCAGGCTTGGGGGCATGATGAACAGCGTATGGGCTCACATTGAGGGGAGACAGTGGGTGTCGGCTGTTTTACTGACAACGCTTTGTCCCTGATCCTGCAGGTACACAGGTGCCTCTTGTAACCGTGCAGTTTTTAAATAAAGCAGAAATTATGCATTCGCTGGGGAAAAACATATATTATTTGCACTAAATAGTTTGACTCTAGTAAAGTCCAAAGGCAGTAACATTCACTGATGCTCAGTCTTTTGACTCCTGTATAAACTCTAAAAAAACCACAGGCCAGGTACAGTCACTGTTTTAACTACAAAAAAGAAGACCCTTGTGCGGCTGGCTTTCATATCTACTTAAGATCCTATTCTTCATCTCCCTCCTGGTCCCTCTTTTCTCCTTTGATTTTGCTGTTTGGATTAAAACAGTTTTCTGGATAGCCAGAAGTCATTTTATTGCTTTACACTATACAGATGTGTCAGAGGCAGACTGGAAACAGAAACAGAATTTATGTCATAAGCTTTACATTTGGAAGAAAATGGACCTCAATTTTTTTTGAGCATTTGCTTTTCCCACTGGGTCAATTTTCATTACAGGTTTTTTCCAAAGAAACTGTCAAATGGTAGAAAATAGCAACTTAAACAGAATGTTTGACAGATTATTGTATGCTAGTGAAACTCAAACTATGCTCCAGGGCCCTCAGTTGAATTCAAGGCCCTTGTCCAGAGTTTGTAGAAAGAATTTTCCTGAAAGCTAAACACAGAGACATTGACATCGTTGTCTGAGAGCTGACCTCTTGCTGTTATTGTAGTCGCCCATGGAAGATACACGTTTATGCATCCCTGAGATCATTGGTGTGATACCAGAGTTTCCCAGAGCACTCCCAGCAAGCCTGTAGGTAACAAAATATTTGGATATTGAAAAGGAGAAGGAACTAAGTTAATAACAGGAGAAGATATTTTAATAGGAAGAAATTTAAAAATGCATTTTCAGAACAGTAAACCAAGCCTGTTTACTCCAGGACACTGGAATATGGAGAACAGATATGATAGCATGGAAATGTCATAAAGCAACATATCCACAAAGTAGTATGTTGTATATTTTACTGTAGGTCTTATATGTGATTTTAGCTGAGAAGAGAGCAAGTTATTCATTGTTATAAATCAATGAAATGTTAGTGTAAAAGATGTATTATTAGGACACCTGTAGAAATCCATGATGAGTTTGGTCACCTTTTCAAAGCAAGCATCTTTCTATTTTAGAGAATGTGGGGAAATCAAGATACTGTGTTAAATTTCACTTTATATTTGGCTTTCGTGATGATAAGCTTTGACATAATCACAAATCAGAAGCTGCACTTTTTGGGAAAAAATAGTAGAACTTACATTTTTTTAAGTGAACATGCCCTTTAGAACAACAGTGTCTTCCTGGAGAGAAATGGCTTGAGTATTTAACAATAAAGTGTTCTTATTTCTCTTTATATGCACTTTTTCATTCATTATTGAGTTGATTTTCTTGCCACAAACATCCATAATGCTGATCACTCCATTCTTGATCTACAAAATGATGGCCTTGTTTGACATGGTCAAAATGATCTATATCTGAGGGGAGTCAGACACCTGGGATAAGGTCACGTCGTGGTGGGTTTGGAAGAATGATGGGCTGGGTAAGGCTTTGCACTGGGTACTGAAAAGGCAGGTTGAAACAGCACCGTGCCTAAGCTGTGTGCCACTGGTGCTGTATGACCTGTGGGCAACGTGTCCTCTTTTGAATGAATCGTGCTGTAGGTTCACTGTAACAATTTCACCACTATAAAGGAAATTAACCTTTTCACTGTTACAGTATATGTATCGATACAGCCACAGACTCGTATAGGGACCTGCCGTTGTTCTGATTATCTGTCTGGACTCCGAACTCCTTCGTAGTCATTGCTTCCCAGGATAGATTTACCTGTCCTGTAAGTATGGCCTTGTCCCAAAACAAAGACTTTGTGCTAGGTCACCACGTGGTCTGCATCCTTTTGCCTCTGTCGTCAACACTATCTAACGGCTCTTTTCTCTGCATCGTCAGACAGCTTGATCAGCGGTGGTTTATGTCTCTCCTAACTCATTTCCTAAGTCTAAGTAATGAAAACACGATAGGCAGAGAGTTAATCTCTGTGGGATGGTTCTAGAACCATAGGTGCTCAATGACTGCTGTTTGCATTTTGAAACCTATCTAGTTACGTTTTAATAATTTTAAATGCGTTGTATTGATTTTGTATGATTTTAATTAATCATTTTGTCCCTCAATACTTCTTTAATGGTTTACAAAAGAATTACACCTCCGTTAACACACAGAGGTCTCATTAAAAAGGTATTAGCTTAACGCAGGAGATCTTGGTTTTCATAAAACTGTGTTGATTGTTTATTAATTTTATTATCCATCTTTATTCATCAATTCCCATATAAGCCATTTCTTTAACCGCCTGGCGTTGATCTCAGTCTGAAAGATGGGTGTTTACTTCCCTAATTGTCCTTTTTGAAAAATCACAGTGACTTGTGCTTGCAAATGATCTGATCCTGTTGACAGAAATACCTTCCATAGCTGCTGTTCGGTACGCTTTGGATTACTGTTAGAATAGACTACTTTTATCAACATCGTGGGATGGATATTATAAGAATATTTAGTTCTGCATATTCTCAGCACTAACAGTTTTACAGTGTGTTTATGATGATCTGGCAGCCTTGGTAATTCTTGGTAGGTAGATCTTTTTGAAAGTCCTTAACTTTTCTGACTAGAAAACTAATCTTGTGTAATTTTACCTCGTTCTCGTTTTAATACAGTTCCTTGTTTATATTCAGTGCTATCCAATTCCCTTATCATGATGTTATTTTACATATTTCGTTTTATTATTACCCTGATTACTTCTGTTTCTCTGAAAACCAAATTAGGTTTTAATAAGTATTGTTCTCTTTATTGATTTTTGGGCCTCTAGTGAAATGTTTTTATTCAGTCCGTAATTCTCAATTGTATTTTTCTGTTTAAATTAATAATTTTTTGTTGTTTTCAATCAAATCAAATAAGCATTTTTGAAACAGCAGCTGCATTTATTTGTGATTTGTATGCTACTGTGTTTGCATACAAGCCATGAGCATTTGCACCTGAGCAACCGTTACTTTTTATTTGTATGTTCACTTCCCCTTTATCCTTCCAGAGGAGGTATAAAGTAAAAATTTCTATTTTGGTGAAGTGCTTTATAAGGTAAGGTTAGTTTCTACAGTGTTTGAAAGATAGAAGGGCATTTTGTCATGTAAGTAGTGATTTAAAATTCATGTCGGGAATGTGATAGATTTTTTACTGGCTATGAAATGCTTTACCATATGTACAAGGTGCTAGCAGGGGGAGGCGTAGTCTTCAAAAGAAATGTGAGCACGGTACTCTGATGAGATATCAGGTAATAGAAGTGGGTGGTGTCAGGTAGCCGTTGGTACTGGTCATTGGTAAGATTGCTCGTTAGAATCTGATTATGATTTTCATAGCTCTTATTTCCTTGCTTATATAGACTCGAGTTAATTTGTCATTTCCTGTATTTCCACGTCTGGTTTTGTTATCCTTTTCTGGCACAGGAAAGCTGGCAGAGACCAGGACAAGAGGGTTGGTACCTGACTTTGAATTCCTGTTCTGCACTTACATTTGTTCTCTCCTCGTAGAACAAGCGCCGCTGTCCTCCGTGTTAGTTTATTTGCACTTCTACAAACACAGAGACCCTGCACTGTACGGATCTAGTGTTGTGTCTTTGTAGAGTAGTGTCAGTGATAAAGGCATTGGTTAGTGCAGGAACCTGGAGAGAACAGGCTCTAGTGAAGAGAGTCTCTAAATGTATGGAGGATAATATGCTTTTTCAGAAGTTACACTGTTGACATGTAGGTTCTTCTCCATCAGTAACCTGTAGGAAGATTTTTTGTTACAGAATTTGGTCTGGAAGAATCCCTAGGGACCGCCTTCTGGTGTGGTTTCCAGAACAAACAGTACAGAAATTCTTTCCCTTTGCAGTATTTGGACTGGCTTGATTGAAAGTTTTGCTACCAGCCTTCAGATCTTCAGGCCACAGCTTTCAAAAAAGGAGAGGGGAGCGGGGGCAATAAAACTTTCGGTGCCAATGCAACAGCATGCATCCCGTCATTCTGTCCACTGTCAACATGCTGTAATTAGCAGCCTAGGTTCATACAGGCCGTGGTAATTAACTCATTTCTGAAGACTGAGGCGATATCAGTCACTTTGATCCCATTCTTTGACTTTCCCTTAAGTTCTGGCCAGCCTTCCAGGACTGTCAGGACCACTCCTATGTTGATCTTGCTGGTGGAGGAAGTGGGAGAAGGTGCTCCTGCCGAGAAGGGTGCCACCCTTCCTGCAGCAACCCACTCTGCCTGCCACGCAGAGCACAGCCTCACTCCATATTTCCTGTCTAGTGGAGACGGGTGCTGCACACTCAGCACCATGTCTTCCTACACCCAGGTAGGAATGCAGCTGCCTGTTAGGCTGTTTCACTGGTGGAGATGGGGAGAGAGGATCTGTTTGCAGAATGGGGTAATTTGTACTTTCACCACAAGGAAATGGTGTGTATGAAAAAAAATTCAGGTTACTTTTTGCCTCGCTTTCTAGCGTTAAATAATCCCACTTCCCCTAGTATTTCTTGTGAAACCCAGGAAATTGCTCCCAGGTAGCATGGCACTTTCCTTTTTTTGAAGGTACAGAGTCAGGCTTCCTTTAAAGATGGGTAGCTGAGGAGGATAGGTACTGAGGCACGACTGCGGGGGTCGAGAGGGGAGAAGGTATCTTCAGCGTACAAGTGGTTGAGGCCTACCTAGAATTGATTTATGCCTTCTAGCCACAATGATGACATATTCTTGGAGACTGAAACGGCAGGAGAATTGTTCCTGGAACAAATAGACAGTTTAAGGCGTCAAGTGAGCAGGCCCAGATGTTTTGTATTTGAGAGCTCAGAAGAGATACTGTCACATGGTTGGACTGCTGGTAGAAATACACTTTCAGTTGTTAGAAGAGAAGCTGCTCTGAAAGGTGGTAGGGTAGCAGATGTTTTTCCCTGTTAGTTTTGGGGTTTTTTTTAAGAAGGATTCTATGATTGAACTAAGTAATTACAAGGCAGTAAGTCTTTTATATGTACCTATTAAACTGGTCAAAAAGATCATCAAGTTATTTGCAGATGTCTGTCATTATATATTTTTAACCTGATAGCATCTTATCAACGCGGTAGCCTAGTTTTTCCAGTAGACTGTCTCTCTGTAGTCTAATGGAGTGGTTTGGGTTTGTCAACAAATCGGGAAATAAAGAATGGATTAGTGTAGCTGGCTCAGAAATCCTTTGAAAAGGGGAAAGAGATAAAAAATTTTCATGAACAGTAAACAATCTGAGAGAGGAAACTGACTGAAAGGTAGCAAAGAGCATCCAAGGGTTCGTTCTGAATCCGCCTCAGCATGTGCCCGCTGGTCCCACTGGGTGGTGACGCAGCTTTTTCAGCTCAGTCGAGATCAGAGGTGGTTCCAGCAGGCTCCAAGCTGCAGGTAACACAGTAGATCGTGAACTTCAGTGTGGAAGAGTGTAAAGTAGAGCGTGGAGGTGGAAAAAGAGATAAATCATATGGAACACCTTGATGATACCAGGTACTGAAAGAGCCCTGGGCATCTCCGTTCAGGTAAAACCTTTGCTCAACAAGCAGGTGCTTTCAAAACAAAGCAAAGAAGACGTTAGGATCTGCGAGGCCTGGATGGGGAAGGAATGTGAACAATATAAAACTTTTTCGTCAGCAGTATCGGCAGTCTGCTGTCCGCAGTACCGGTCAGTGTGTCTTAGAAAAAGCAATGGAGAGTGAAGGAGGTTCAGGGAATACTGGTGGAGATGATTAAGGGCCAGGAAAGATTCTCCTAGGCAGAGAGAAAAGACTGGGACTCTTATTTTAGAGCACAGACACTGGAGGGTGTGATACATATAATTTAATAAAATACTGAGTGGTCTAAAGAGAGTGGATTTGGAGCTTCTATCCTCCTTGTCAACAGCAGACAGTCAGTGAAGGACAAAAGAAGCAAACTGAAAACTGATGAAAAGGGATAGTTTCTCTTGGAGTTTTTCAGTTAAACCAGGGAACTCAGTTCAATAGATGCCTGTGAGCCTAAAAACAGCAGGATCAAAAAGGTGAGGGTGTTGTATGGCTGGAGGGTTACGATAGTAACATGGATGGATTTCTGTAAGAATTAACTGTTGTGGTTCTGGTTTCAGGAAAGTTACCAGGAAACAAAATTAGTCCCAAATGGAAAAGGCAAGGACGGACTATTTGTAGGATCATAGGATAACTCGGGCTGGAAGTGACCTCAGGAGGTCTCTAGTCCAACGTCCTGCTCAAAGCAGGGTCAGCTATAGGGTCAGACCAGGTCCCACAGGGCTTTATCCAATCTGTCTGACCTGTTCTGCCTTCTGAAGGGTTCTGGGCTTTTTCTGCAGCGGTGTGCGGTGCTGCTCACTGCTGGGGGGACAGTGCTGAGCTGAGCAGACCCTGAGCAATGCATCTAACTCACCTACATCTTTCAGGTACGCAGGTCAATGGAAGTGGCAGAACTTCGCACCATTAGAGCGTATGCTATTGCTGTCTCCCTCCCCCTACAACTTGGAACTTGAGCAAAAAGAGCAGTCAGCACAAAATACACTAAATCAAACCTTTTCCTTCCATTTTCCAGGTTCTATCTTTCATTCTTATTGGTCCTGCCTCATACCATTTTGCTGATCCATGTTTACTTGAAGGGCACAGCTGGGCTATAGATTTGGCATCTAAGTGGATAGGTAAGTGCTGCTGTCTATTTTATTTGACCAGCTTTGTGATTTGTTGAGTCCTAAAATCTTCCAAAATGAATTGAATACTATACTGAAAGAAATTATTTTCAAAGCCATTACTTTTCGAGCTTTACAAACTGGTGCCAAAGCTGGCTCTTAGGTACACCAGTAGCAGCAGCATCAGAAATACTGAGATGTTGAATAGAGCGGGAGCCTGTAAACACAAATCTGGAAAGGGAGGAGTGAGACAGATAAATTCTTAGTTAGTTTTGCATCATTTGTATGTCTGAGTTGGTATACCTGGGGCACTGACCATTGATTGCAAACACAAAAGTGCTGATCTGTTTCAAAGTTTTAATATCAGGAACTCACCATAAGTAATATGACAGTACGAATATGTCTGTGAGAGGTATTTAAAGCCATGGAGGCTGTGAGATTCTGTTTTTCTCCACATGCTGTCTCCTATCTTAGAAGAAAATGGTCAATTCACAGTGATAACTACACCAAGATTCTGTCCAGGAAAATTAAATTTATGAACTGGCTACATAAAACTTCAGTTTCTATCTAACAGGAAATGACTCAAGATTCACAGCAAAATCCTCTGCTGGTTTGGGAGCCTGAGTTTAAAATAAATAAATCCATTAACATCTGTAATTGCTTATAGGAAAGGCTGACCCGTGAAAGTGTGTAACCAGCATTCCTTAGCCTCGCATGTCTGCAGCCAAGCCATTTGAGAAAACAATCTCGCATGTGTTTTTCCTCTTTTTTGAGTCTTTCCGTGCCCAGAGCTTTACTGGAGAAACTGAACCACAGCTGCTGCCATTCCAAGTGAAACACTCCGGTTTAGGCTTGAAAGAAATAGGGTTTGGGAGCAATATAAAACCTCTGGTAAAATAGCCAGAACCATAGTGAACTTCGGACTAGGAAGAAGAGGACAATCAAAATGTCTAAGAATAGAGATCTAGTTTTAATGTTGCCTGGGGGTTGATGGCATTTCCATCTGGACATTGTACCTAGTGCTGTTCCGAGTAATTCCTAGCTAGTACTGCTGTTCTTACTGTAGCTGAAAAGATTAAGAAACTCATCTAAAAATACCGTTTGTTTAGTCTGTTTACCTTGTGTATTTGACAGCAGTTTGTGAAACATGGTCAGTGCCATGGTTTATTGAGTACTCAGAGGAAGAGTTCAGTATTAGTTAGCAGGAGGGCTAATCCTGAATGTGAGCAGCCATGGAGGTAAGAGGAGAGAAAGGATGAACATGTTTGATAGAGTTGTTCTCAGACTTGTCCCAGAAACCCTTCTGAAATGCCGGAAAGTGCCTTTATTAACTTCTCAAAATGAGGTCAGGCTCTCCTTTTTAAAGCTGCTATGTCGCAAAGCAGAATTTTACACTCTAGAATAGCTGCTTGATCTGAAGGACGGGGTTTTTTTTTTTCTCCCCTGCTGCGTTCCCTGGTCTTGTGTTATATAAATGTAAGTGTGAATGCATATAAAAAAAGGACAGTCTCAAATCCTGAGCTCCAGGACAAAAGCCTACCCAGTATCAGAGATCTGTTTTGAAAGCTTTCCTCTTCTTTCCTTATGTGGCTTGTGCATGTCTGTAGTACAATTATAGTGACAGTAGTTTGGGTCAATACGTGCTTTTTCTAATCTTACTGGTTTATACAAATTCTCTTCTCCTTCAAAGTTCTACCGCAGCCCTGTCCCACAGTGCATCTGCATATACCATCCTACATAATCACCTTTTTTTATTTGTTTATTTAAAGGCTTTGTTAAGTGTCTTTTTGAAGCCCTGCAGCATATCACGAAGATCCTATGCATGCTCTGTATGAACTGAGGTGCTTAACTTATGATCTAGAGACCTCTGAAGAACGAACCTGTCAATGCATTATGTGTGAAAGCAAGTGGGGTCCTTGGAGAGAGAATGTGCTCTACTAAATGGCTGTGAATTAAGTGTGGAAGAATGAACTGTCAGAACAGCAGAGAAGGGCCCACTGTGTTGATGACCTCATTGAAGTCTGGAGAATGGAGATCTCTGAGGTGGTGGAAGGGACTTGGTGGAAATTGCAGGTCACAGAGGATGCAAACCTGAACTGACTCTGCTATCTTCCCCTGCCTTCCCGTCCTCACAGTGTCGTTAGGCCACAGTGTTACTGGAACCTGCGGGCCAATGGATGAGCAGGACAATGATTTTAAAGAGTTGTGGGCAAATCTTCTGGGTAGAGCGAAGAAAAAAGTTGGGGATGCTGAGGCAGCAAAGAGGGCTCAGAACAGGTCAAAGAGCACTGCAGCAAGAAGCAAATTAAGAAGGGGCAAAGCTGCTGCTAAGAGCCAAAACCATCATCACTTACCAGCAGCGAAGGAAACAAACTTGCTTCAAGATTTGGGTCCAAAGGAACAAACATTGGTGCACAAAGAAGATGGTGATGCTGTGGCCTGTGGTAGTGGTGAGACAGCACAAGGGGATGGAAAGAGAAACCCTTTCCCTGCCAGCCAGCTGAGTACAGTGGCCAGTGAGTGTAGCCAGAGGACCCTGACAGGTGAGTGAACTGAAATCTTTCAAACAGAAAATAGGCTAGGACTGAAAACACTCTGTAGTTCAGTGGAGCTCTTCAGAAGTTCACGTGGAGGGGACATAGAGCAGCACTGGTCGAAGCAGACTTGCATCTTGTGTTTCCATCAACAGTTAGCCACTTAGGCTTATCCAGGGGTTTAACCTAGGACTGTGTTCTGTTCTCCAGGCAGGCAGATGTCCTTCAGTAAGGTGAAGCCTTGGTACAAAGTGATGCATTAGGGAGCCATTATTCACTGTTTTTTGCAAAATCAGAACTGAGAAAAACACCCTCAAATCACCTAGAAGCAAGTTTAGAATATATTGAGGTGCTTTTTCATGCAGTGCATCATTTTATTGTGAAATATATTGCCACTGGATGTTGTCAAGGCCAGAAATACAAACAAGTTAAGAAAGGTGTTGGATTAATTCATAAAGGATTAGTCTTTCAATGGTTATTAAACACGATGGCCAGAATGCAGTCACCAGTGCAGGAAGTCCTTAAACTGATAAATAAGGTCAGCCAAGAGAAGGATTATTTTGCACCTGTCCTGTCCTGATCACCCTTTCTTAAGTGTGTGTTGCTGACCGCACTGAGAAACAAGATACTGGGCTGGCGAGATCTTTCGTCCCATCTTGTGTGCTGCCCATAACCACAGGACACCTCAAGCAGAGCAGTGGTATGCTGAGGTGTTAGTCTGGCATTGCCTCTGCCTGCTGCTTGTTACCATCTCTCTTTGGGAACTCCGGGTTTCTTGAGCTCAGAGCCTGAAAGTTCAAGTCGCAGATAGGGTTTGGAGATCAGAGCGAAGAACAGCAGGAACCACAGGGCATCCTGCAGTGGGAATGCTGGGGAGAGCGGGGCTGTAGGACTGCCTTGCTTGTTGCTCTTGCTAGTGACCTTCAGGCAAGGCCTCCCTTAATATTCCTTCCTCTAAAAGGAATATAGAGATATCTAAACTCCACTGTAGCACAGAAGCCTGGTACTGTTACTGTGGTCATCAAGTATAAAGTCATGTAATAGGTAAACACATCGTTCAGTTCTTCCTCTAAGAACGGCTGTTGCAAAACAGCCTGGCTTAGGGTGCTGTTGGGGAAGGCTTCCCAGCAGCTCTCTGGGCAGCTCAGCTATGTGTTTAAAACTGACTGGTAAAGCTCTGGTGTTTTCTCCCCCTCTAGTAAATACTCTGAGTAGCTGTTCCCAGACTACATTATCCTTCCATCCTGCTACGCAGCCAGGGATCTGCTATTCACCCACCTCAAAGATACCGCCGCTCGCAGGGTCGAAGATGCGGGTAGCAGAGCTGGTAGTGGAGAGAATGCAGCAGTTCAAGAGAGTGGCACCTGAGCAGCTAAAACACAGCACAGATGATAGCTTGCCAAAGCCTGTAGCCAGCGGGGATTTCCCTGATGAAAGCCAGGAGCAGAACCCACCAGAGAATGGTACGTTTCTCTTGTTAGCTCTTGTACGTGCAGAAAGAGTGCTGTGGGCTGGTGAGAATGGTTGCATGAGAAGCAGTCCGGATTCCTGGGCTTTGTTCCCAGCTAGCCTAGTGGCTCAGTGTGCAGCACTGAATAAATCACTCCAGATTGCTGAGAAAACTTGCTCTCTCTATTGTTAAAGGACTATCCGTACTTTTCTCCCAGCTCTTCTCTGAGGCTGAATTAACCTTATGCTCAATTCTGGAGGGGTAATTGTCTTCTTAGACACAGGATGAAATTCCAACAGGATCAGAGAACTTTGTCATCCTTCCCTTGGGACAGTGTTAGATAGCTGTTAGGTAAATATGGATCTTAGGTAGCCCCCATCTTTGGTAGATCTCCAGGCACTCTATAAGGTAATATGTTCTATGCAGATGAATGGAATTCACAGCAATTTTACTCTGGTTTGGTTCTTTTTAAGTCAAGGCCCTGTTCGTTCTGTATGGAGATGAAAATCTGCTGTGTTTTAATATGTGTTTTATAAGACCCCCATGTTCTCCCCAGAAACGATAATCAAAACTTACCCTTCATTTGGCTCTGACATGTGATGTGAACAAATTGCCACCTCCTGCTCCCAGGGTAGTGCAGGCCTGTAGGGTTTAAAGTGTGGTTTGTACATTGTGAGAAATGAAATGTGAAGATGCAAGAGAAAGATTGCAATTAATTTTTATGTGTCTAGTTTAATAAACTAATAATGAGAAGTATAACAGTTCTAGGCCTTTCATATAGAATTCTTAGTTTTCTATCTTAGATCATCTCTCCCTTCTTTGCCAGATACCCACCATCTTCCATCCATGGAGCATGATGGTGCTCTGGCTTTGGCTCTTCAGCAGGAAACCAAAGCAGCAGCCCTGGCAAGCCTAGAGGACGCAGGCTTGTTTTTTTGTCAGATCTGCCAGAAGGATCTCTCGGCCATGAACACAACACGACGAGAGCAGCATGTTAACAGGTGAAAGACCAGCATGATGTGTCCTTTCCACATCCTCTGCCCCTTAACCTCATAGACTGCTCAGTCAGCTTAGCCATTACAGAACATGGTAGCAGGGGAATCTGCATAGCGGCATTGACCTTTATGGCTTGAATTAACAAGTCGTTTTGATCTCAAAGCAGAGGCTCGTTGTCTGGCCCTGCAGGGCTTCTGCATGTGTGTGGTAAGGCCAATGCTGCTTTCATCAGTAGTGTGGCAGAGAGTCTGTGACTGTAAAGTGACTAGCAAAATTAATGAGGACCCACTACTGCAGATTTTGAGATCTACCGATTTTAGCCAACAAAGTAATGTTTGATATGTTTTGCTAAAAATTGTTTGTCTAAGGACATCTGGTATATCCTGTGTATCTGAGCTGTTTGCTGAGGGAAAGGTGATCTGTTCAGAAGGATGACTAACTTGCACTGTAGAGCTTTGACAGTGAGAGTAGAGAGGCTAAGGGAAGGCATCCCTGCCTTCTCTTTTGTCAGAATGTGTGCAATTAAATTTAAATTGGTGCCCATAATTTAACAGTTTCCTTAGTGGTAAATATCAAGTACTGTTAATATATTATGTACAGATAGCTTTTTGTAAATGAAAAGTCTGTGCTTCTCTGTTGAGAAAGTATCAGAAACAGCACATTTGAATGGTTTTAATTTCTTTAATTCCAGCGCTTTCAGGGGGCAAGAGTGATTTGATTTGTCTGGTCCTATGTCACATTATTGAGTGGCTCACATTCATTAGGGTTATCTGCAGCTGCAGCTTTAGAAGCGTTACTGCTGTTTCTGTCTTCAGATATTTACTGGTGCTTGAGAGGACAGAGGCTGTAAAACAGTGACAGTGTGTCAGAAATGTTTTTTGGAAATTAAGTCTGTTTTCTGAACTATTAAGCATGTAATCATATTATGAGATTACAAGGTTATATTAGCAATGAATTTTTTTGATAGCAGTCTTCATCGCAACAGGTAAAGCTGTAGATGGATAGATGCACTGGCAAACTAGTAATCACCAGTCCTAGTACATCAGAGGAATGGTCTCTTACACAACCCTGTATGTGTAGGTAGTGTGTGTCATTACCTAATCAGGGAATGATTTTTATAACAGGTACTGCAGATCCAGGATTTGACACCCTGAATCTCTTTGGAGAGGACAGAAAAAGAACCGTTAAAATTTTTACATAGTTTTGGCCTACCAGAAATTATTAGAAGTTCATTATCCCTCATTCTGAAGTGCAGTGTTCATTTGGACTGGTCCCTTTTGTGTGACATAAAACACTGTCCTTGTCAAGTGAGATATCTCACTTGAAAACACTTGCATTCTTGACACTGCATGTGGTCATGCCTACAAAAGTAGTAAAAAGGACAAGAAGTAGTCTTGTTTCAGGTGAGGAAGACTTACTGTTTCTCTGGTAGGGTGATTCTTTTTTTAACAGTGGTTTATAAGTTAGCTGGAATGTTAGAATGAATGCAGGAAGAGGGATTAGGTGATGGACACGCAGTGAAGTTAAAGAAGGTTATTACCTGCGCTTGCTTCTGAGCAACACGTTTTTAATATGCCTCTGAGGCCATAATTTCCATGTAGCTGTTATACCTCATATTCATCACAGTGGTGGGTATATAATTCCTGTTTCTTTAGGGGATGTTTCTTTGGCTGTTGCAGATATTAGGGATGATTGTGCTCCCTTTTCTTTACTATGGTTTAAATGTTAGCGTGGATAGTTTTAGAGTCTTCAGGGGTAAGTTTTGCCATCATCTCACAGGTGTCTGGATGAGATGGAGGAAGCACAGATGTCATCCTCCAGCAAACCGCTGGTCCCTGAATGTCCCATCTGCGGGAAGCAGTTCCAAACCCCACAGAGCCGAGTCAGTCACTTGAAACGCTGTGCTGTCGAGATGGATGTTCCCCCTAAGCTGCTTCTACAGGCAGTGCAGTTGCAGGTGTCCTCGCTTGGTGATGCACCTCTTCAGTGTCCCAGGTAAGCTGGTGAAAACAAAAGATGCTGGTTACTTTCTTTGGCCTGAGAGACATTGACCCTGTGCTCCTGGGGATGAACGGTCGAAGCAGAGCAGGCTCGCAGGCTGGGTGGGCCCCAAGTCCAAAGAAGGTCAAGTAGAGCCATGACCCAGTAGCACATGAGTAGAATGTGGTAGTTAGTTGGAGAGATCATCTTGCTTTCCTTCAGAAGTGGTCAGGTGGTGGATGACTTTAAAAGTCAGCAGGCAGGAGCAAAATGGGGAGTAAATAATCTTACACTGGTTTGTCAGTAATATTTGTGCTCTATGAGGCAATTACGCAGTAAAGCTGAATGGTGTGTTTGAGCTTATTAAGCAAACCGCATAGTACGAGTATGCAGTCTCTCCTGAGCATCTGTTGTGCCAGTGCCTCAGCTATTCGGCTTGTGGCTGTACTGGATATATGTGCTTTACACCCCGAGCCAAGGAGGAAACAGACGTGATGTTTTGACATGTGCTCGGTACAGAGCTGCATCTGCTGTTTTGGATTTGAGCAGAATCTTCAGAGTACAGCAAGTGGTGCCTGACTGAATTTGTAGAAGGGCTCATAAGTCCCTTTGTGCTGGGGAAGGAGAAGAGTGGGAAAGCATTTTCTGGTGATCTTGTTTTTGCCCTGCTTCAACTTGTTTTTTCCCCTTTGGTACAAAAAACCCATTCAAAGTAGAGATAGGAGATGCTTACATCAGTGCTGTGGTCTTGTGCTTACCTTTTCAAAATAAGATTTTCTCTAAATTGCTCTGAATTCCACGGATGATAAGAAATCCTTTGCTTTCTGCTAGGGAAGAAAGCAGTGAATAGTTTCTCATTATCCTGGATATCGGAATCTCTCTGAACAAGTAGAGCAGCTGGTCTGCAGTGCTCAGTGTTTCTTGTCTCTGATCCAGTCACATTAACTTAGGCTTCCTGCTGCATTCTTGTATTTCAGCAATCAACCAAGCAGGTCAAAGCGAAAAGGCTTCTCCAAAGAGGACTCAAAGAAAATGCAGAAGAGGGCCAAACTGGAGACTAAGGATGAAGATTTGCTGGTTGCTATGGCAATGTCACGCTCTCTATTGGAGCAAGAAAAGCAGGAACAAGCAAAATCAGTTACAAATGTGAAACCAGTGGCTGCTTTGCCAATCAAATGGAAGCCAGGATCAGGTATGTGTTAAAGTGAGTTAGTGTCAAAGGCTGTGTTATTGGAGGAGTATTGTAACACAGCCTGCTCTTTGCTAAAACTTTCCTGTTGGGTATAGGAGGGATGGCAGCCCTGTTTCTGTTTTATTTAAGCTGTCAGACCTTCAACAATATGCAGTATCCACACATAGTCAAGAAAGACTGCAGGATGTCTGTGGGTTTTAGTGAAATCCCTTAGGAATCTCATGCTTTTTTCACCGATTGTTTTGAATCTGTAAAATATTCTTAAGATAAGCTGTTGGTTTTTGTAAACTGCGGAAGTGAAAAGAAATAACATGAAAAGATTATTGTTATTTTCCCTGCAGTAGATTTTTTTCCTATTCATCCTGCTGCAACCTGCATTAATGCAGCTTTTTCAGCCTTATCTCTTACCGCTCTTGTTTTCTTTCTGTAACAGACATATGTGTACACTACATGCTGTTAAGCATGTGCTTCACTGTTTCGGTGCGCAAAAAGGTTTAGAAAGGAAGACAGCTGCCAGGGGAGAGTGTTGAGTGCCGTGTAGAGGGGAGACTTCACTCTTCATGACCCTGCTCAGGTCTCCTCCTGGCAGTAGGTACTGGCAGTTGGATTTGGGGTTAGGCATTAGTAAGGGGAAGGTAGTAAGACACGGGATTTCCAAATGAAAGCTGCTCAGTGTTCGTGTGAGCTGTGGTTTGATATCATCAGTGACCTGTACACAAAAAAAAGGAGTCCTTCATGGATTTGTTGGCATTTTTTTCTCCCTTTTTTGCGAAGCGCTGGGATTAGTCAAGTGCTGTACAGGTACCATTCCATGGGTCTGGGAGGTAGACTGCATGGATATCGGTTGCTTCTATAACGATCAGCTTTTGTAGAGATGTGACCACTCCCAACAGGCAACAGAGCAGTGTGAGCAGGAGTCAGTCTTTTCTGGGGTTCATTTCTCCCATAAGGGTGATGTGAGGCTTCAGACTACCTGCGGAAATCTTGAAGAGTTGTGTTCAGCTTGTAGCTGCCTTTTGGTCATCACTGACTACAACACCTGAAGGAGCTGGCACGTTGAGCTCCTCTGCCCCATGTGTTCCACTGTTTATTTATTTGGGTTCCTCTTCGTTTTCTTTTTAAAGAGAAAAAACGGCGTAAAAGAGGCCCAACTGCACCTCCACCATTACTGCTTCAGGACCCAGAGAAGGCCCGCAAAAGGATCCAAGAGCGAGTAGCTATGCTGCTTGCAGAAGAGGTGGAATTCCCTCCCACCCCTCAGCTTCCCACTAGTAGGATTTTGGAGGATGAATCTGGGAAGGCAACCTGGCTCTTGCCATTGTCCAAAACCAGGGAGTGTTTTTTGTGGAATATCAGTGCTCTGACAGGACCCTATGAGCCTGAAGCATTCTACACTGCTGGATTAACCCCTCCAATTGTACCTTGGAAGCCTGTGCAGGTGCGATGCTCTTTTCTTCTTGCTCTGATACTTGTGTGCCCTAGTTCACTTGCCCTGTAACCCTTCTGTTTCCTCATTTGATATTTAAACGAGTGATCCCCTGCCTCTGCATACTCATACTCACTGTTTGTGCCCTGTTGACCCCTGGTCTTACACAG
Organism: Fregata magnificens; assembly: GCA_013389945.1. Taxonomy (NCBI): domain Eukaryota; kingdom Metazoa; phylum Chordata; class Aves; order Suliformes; family Fregatidae; genus Fregata; species Fregata magnificens. The sequence continues at coordinate 321,944 of WAAD01039264.1, forward strand.
GTAGGTTTTATGATCTTGAACTTTCATTTCTCCCTTTCGGAGAGGAGACCGAGGCTCACATTACCATGTTATTCCTTGAGCTTTCAGAAAATATGACTGATGGGAACGGAGAGTACTGAGTAAAGGGACCCCATTGTGGTCATTTTGCCACTAGTTTGTCTGTGTTTACAGCAGCCTGACTCTTGTTGTCCTTCTTGGCACTTTTCTCTGATTGATTCTAGCATGAGCTTTGCCCATGTGTTGCACTCAGCAAGGATCTGGGTGAAAAGTTTAAACTGAAGACCGATACTTGTCTTGCACAGAGGAGAAGGTGGGAGCACCTAGAGTTGTAAAGTGAAGCATTTGCACTTCAGGCTTTCCCTGTGCATCCCACTGGCTCTTGTTGCACGTGAGCTTTGATGCAGTTTTCAGTTCCGCTGTTTCATTCTGTTTTTCATCTAGATCTCCTGCCTCTTTCAGTGCTCTATGTTTTTATAAAAAGTGCCTACAGAAGTACACAAAGCTCTTTTAGTCTCATCTTATCACACACTTGCTCGCTGAGAAGAAGGATATCACTTCTCTTCCTTCCCTCCTCCTTTTCTTGAAGAATTTGGTGCTTCTGTTTAAAAACTACTGTGCATATGTAGGTGCTTTATTTAATACTTCTTCCCTAGTGAAAGCCCAGAGTTTTTCGCTGGCTTATCGCAGGCTGGGGCTCTACTGGAGGGGCTCCACTCTATGAAGATTTTTGACCTTTTGTTCAAGCCAAAAACTCTCAGAGAAGTTTAAAAATAAAAAGCAGAAAAGCCTTTAAAATCATGGCAAGAGTGTTTTTCCATTTGATTCTTTCCATTCACAGAAACGGCTAAACCATTTTTACTTAGAAATAAACAAACAAAACTGTTTTTATTGGGAAACAGACACCAAACCTGGAAAATATCAGCTTCAAGGTGAAAGCTTTATTTAGCTACATGTAACTGCAAAAGCATTTCAGAACTCAGAACAGAAGCACCTGGAGAGCTTCAGCTGTGACTGCTGCCAGGCGGTCCAGCTAGAATGAAATATTTAGATGTTGGAGTGGGAGCATTTCCACCATCCTTTCTCCCTGCTTGGCAATTGCCTGCACAGACGTGTTCCTGGAGAAATCACGTTTTCTACATTTTCTGGTGTAGTTTCCTTTCTTCTGTTCAGAGCTGTCTTATCTCTAGAGTCCTTCATAAAACTGCAGAGAGCTTTTGCCTCAGAAGCCCCTGTACCTGGGGAATGCTCTGTAATCCTTTACTAGATGTTTCAAAAGTATGAAGTATAGGCTATACTCTGACCTCTGCAAATACATAAAATGAGACCTAATTTATTGGTATCTTTTTTTCCTCCTCTTTTGATCAGAATCATAAGCCAGAGAACTTTCTGCCGTCGGTGGGATCTGATCAGCCAAAAGCATCCCAGCAGATTCAGCCTGACCTCAGTTCTCACAAGCCCACTTGCACAGAGGCTGGAGGCCAAACTTCCAATGAATCCAAGTCAGGCGCTGAGGGAGATGGGCAGTTTTTATCTCACAGCCAGAAGGATGTTCAGACCCTGCAGGACCTAGTTGAGTTGGCTGGGGAAGGACTTACCCTTACTCAGTGGAACCTTGATGTTGACCATGTTCAGGCAGCGGAGCAGCCAGGTAAGTTCTAGCAGCTTTGTGAGCCCTGTACCTAGTCCCTTCAGCTACACAGAGCCAGACTTAGGCTGTGCTAAGTTAGGAGAGCCATGACAGCACCCACAGGATGTTGATCCAAGAGGTGATATTGTGGGGAGACATTTTTCTGCAGTAAGCTTTAGATATAATCAAGCTGACGTTTCTGAAATGATTCATAAATCCCAGTGTTTAAGAGAAGTCCTGGACAGCAGGTACTAAATTTTATTTTAAAATTCCCTTAAAGATATCAGAGTATTTTCTGCCAGGAGGGAGCCCAGACATGTTCAACAGCTGGGACAAAATCCTCATCCCTGCTGTTTGGACAGTCTTTCTGTTATGTGCACTGTCTTTTCAGGTCTTGAGACAATTGGATGAGAGAGATGTGCAAGGGGGATGATTTTATGTTGGTGCATTGATTACACAAATCTGAAGTTTTTCTGTATTTATACAGGGTTGAAAAAAATACAACACCTAGAATTCCTCTATGGGCAGTTCTCTAATGTCCCCAGTCATAGTTGCATGTGGTACACAACTGCTCATTTCAAGGTCAATGATATCCCTTAAAATGGTCTGGCTGTTCAGCAGAATGTATTGTGTGTCTCCTGTTCACCTGTGAAAGAGAACATGGTTGCTAAGTTCACCTGTCTGCATGTTCACTGGGGTATAATATTCCTCACTTCCCCTGCTAAACTGCAGCAAATGATTCCTGGTCCCATAAAAGGACTCCTGGGATTTCAGTCAAGATAGAGCTTCTTGGGTGAGGGAAATCATTTCCGCACATGAATGTATATTGTGTGTGTAAAGGAGACCAGCTGGAAGAAAAACACTGTGCAGACACTAATGCACCAGAACCCATTTCTGAAGACGTTAATTCTTTCTGTTGCTCTGCATCCTGTTCTGTGTGCTCTGCAGACTACCACAGGGCTCAGGCTGTGCAAAATGGATTTCACTGTCTGCCTCTGAGCACTAGGGCCCCCAGCATTTTGTCTAGGTTGAAATGTGGATCCAAGATACATTCTGCCTGTCTGCTAGGATGAGACTGTGGCATGTCCCATCCCACTCTGTGTCGTCGTTTTTTTCCCACTGGAGGAAAACTGAGACATGAAAGCAGAGAAGCATGCTGCACTCCGCAGTTCCTCCATCTGGATGATTATGGCACACACAGTTCTGCAGTAGATTGGTGCTGCTCATGGCTGAATGGTACTTGGGTACCCACGGCCTGTCACAGCCCAGAGCCAAACCCTCCAATAAAGGCATGAGGGAGAGGCTGAGCCTTCAACTCAGTCAGGCTGGTTATAGCAGCTGTCTCGGGGAGCTGTCATGGCAAGGATCCTGTTAGGAGCTCTTACATCACTGTGTCTCGCAAAGAAGTTGTATGTGATTTGTGATGTGCATTTTCTTCTTTGAGGAAAAGAACTGAATTCCAGTGATACTCCGCATAGTGGCTTTGTGCCCCCATCCAAAGAGGAGAGCCTCCTCACGAGCAGCTGTAAAAGAGTAAGGACAACGCTTTTTTTCCACTTTTTTTGTATTTGTTTATCACTGTAAAAAAGAAGCTGTTGCATTTGTGCAATTCATAGAAATACGGAATATTTCCCATTCCTTTCCATAGAAACAAAGACGTGCTTAAGGTTCACAGTCACTCAGGAATCATCATGGGCACAGGTGCGATCAGCACACGTGGTGGTATTTCTTTGTGCCCACGAGCAGGCCTGTGGATTTTTCAGTACTTGCCCTACCTGATGAGAGGGATGATTTAAAACGACAGGTAACATAAGGCCAATCTGTGCATAGTTTATATAAGGAGAACCAGGTTAAAGAGTTATGTTACAGCACTGAGAGTATTTGGGGGTAGGAACTAGGGATGCAGCTGTACCTTGTTAGGCAGTACTCTGTTTTAATGCCCAGGCTATCCAAGAGAAAATTGGCTGCAGCCCAGGAGAGACAGAACTGCCTGGTGCTTCCTCCAGGCTCACACACCCAGCTACTTTGGGTGGTTCTGAGTGGAGCTGTTCCTCCTCTGTCACCTTCCTCTCCACACTGTGCCTTGCAGTGGAAGAGAGAATTCTTGCACGGACTGGCTGACTTGCACTAAATTCTCTCATCTGGCATAAAAGCCTGATAGATGGTGTGGAATGCTGTGAGGTTCATGGAAGATGAGCACTTTTTTGCTGCTAATGTGAGCTTTTAAAAGGTTTAGTGTGGAAGATACTCAGTTGTGGGAACACATATCAGAGGATCTAGCTTGAAAATCAGTGTGCTCTCTATGGTGACCGGGTGAAGAATACAGGCTAGTAAGTCACAGATGATTTTTTTATCAAGCCAGTAGTGTTCTGTAGGTCACATCTTACCCCAGATGCACCAGTGGATATGTAATCCCCCAAGGATGTATAATCAGTTTACTTCAATTGAAGTGCATATAAAAAACCCCCCTAATTCATCTTCTTACTTTATCTGGTGAAACTTACTATCTTTGGTTTAATAATAAATAATCATGCCATGAAAGCTAGTAGCTTGTGATGCCAGATAAATTTTGATGCCTTGAGAAAGCACTTTCATGTTGTGCTAATAGAATTAAGAGACTTCAAAAAGGAGACAATTCTATGAGGTGGGAATCTACTAAACTTGAGCATCCCAGCTACTTGTTACAGAAACTCTAGATATTCTTTGGGGGTATTAAAAAAAAAATTCTTAGCAGGAAAAACCATCTTATTTTATAAGCTTCTGAGTCTATTAAATAGACTTTAGCAATACAGAAACTGTTCTGATACTGTTGCTGAAACTCAGTTGCTACCAGCAAAAGCAGTATGATCGTTTTTTCAGATTTAGTTTGATTCCATGGTAGTTTTCCTGACCAAATGAAGTGTTGCTGAAGAGTTGGATTGCCAGTGGGAGAGATTTGTGCTTTATATGAGCACAGACAGAGCGTAACCATGTAGAGCAAATATATCCATTGCATTGGTAACACCTCTCCCCACTCATGCTGAAGACCCTTGTCACATCTGTGGAGTCCAGTCTAGCTGGCCTCCTCTGTAGGAGAGAGTGTTCTGGTGTGTTCTCTGACACATGCCCACTTGGAGCTGTCTTCAGACCAGTCTGTTTGGTTTGCACAGAGAATGGTGCAGCCAGGAGGTTTCTAGTCTTATTTAATTTCCCCATTCCTGATTCATAATTTTAGCATCAGCAGGAAAGCTGTTCTGGGCTTGCTGCCTGGAACGTAGCATCAGGAGTCTGTGTTTGCTGGCTTCCTGAGGTACTGTCTTGCAGGTATCCTACCTGCCAAGAATAAGAAAGCAAGAAATGTCAGATTAGTTTCCAGACTGAGCTTCCTGTCTTCACCTTGGAGATCAGTCCGCACCACTGCCACGATATGCAGAGTCTTCTCTAGCCCACCTATGAAGGCCTGGAAGAAGTGTTCCGGTGTGTGCTGCTGTTTTGGTGCTAATTAGTGTTGGCTGCCTGCAGACACATGCTGGAGCGAGTAGAAAGGTTGGATTTCCACAGTCCACTGCTAATGTAGAAACCTGCTAATAAAATAAAGAGCTGTGTTGTTCCAGGTGGAACTGCATCTCATGCAGATGTTCACTGGAATAAAACTTGCAGTTCCTCAACTCTTGCAGTAGATTTGAAAAGCACAAGGTCAATGATTAGTGTGCTAACTATAAACTGGTTTCCACTTACAGGCAGACAGCCTGTCAACCATGAGCCGAGGGTATTTCACACTTCTCTGAAGCACCTCCACAGCCACAACACTTGCCTAGAGGGATCTGAGTCTTTAGAAGATTGCCTGGGGTGGGTTTGTACTGGGAGCAGCTCCAGAGCAGAAACAGAGCGTTCATCATTGCTGTCTTTGGCAGCATGTCCCAGGGCTGACCTTACCATCACCAGTAACCAGTCACAGGTAGCTCAGTCAACAAGCCCTCCCCAAAATTCCAGCAAGGGGTTCTAGAATGATACTAGAAATTATGTTTCTTTTTTATAATTGAGTGGAATTTTCAAAAGGGGTTTCAGTAACAAGCACATAAGTTCCTTTGAACTAGACACCTACATTAGTTTTATTCTATGTGGGCCCCTTGCTGCAGAGCCGCTCTTCTCAGCTGTCATTGCCAGACAGTGAACGAGAGAAGAAAGGCTCATTACCCCATCCCTGAGTCATCCTCTTTCCTCTTACTCTAATTATAGTGAATTGAGTTCAAGCCTGTCAAAGTGGAAATTACAGTTTCCTAAAAATGTGGTGGAAGGCAGTAGATCAAGAGGCCAACTGTAGGCAGTGGCTAGACCACATCAGGAAATGGTGTGGTGAAGATCTGAGGGTGATAATGTGCTGTAATACAAGGCAGAACAAGTACAGTAGAATACAACATGACTGCCCTTTCTTCACAATTGCCAGCCTGTGAAAAAGTGGAGGAAAACAAAGCCAGAAATGTCTGCTAGACTTGCTTATTTGTCATACGGAAGACCTGAAGTTGATAATGCTGGTGATTATCTTCGGGAGGCAAAGGCAGTGTATCCAGACGGGGGCCCACAATACAGCAATGCTGATAAACTGGGTTATTCCCTTCTTATTTTTTCAGGGAAATGTTTGATAGCTGTAGCGTAACTTCTGTCTTTGTGTTCCTTCTGTGTTCTAGTCCTCTCTCAGGTTGCTGGCTGAAGATTTCAGTGCAATGGTCAACAACCCACACTTAAGTGATGTCCAGTTCCAGGTGGACTGTGGGGAAGTCCTTTATGCCCACATGTTTGTGTTGTATGCACGGTGTCCACAGGCCATTCAGGTTGTAAGTACTGCTGACATACTTTCCTCCTCTGCTTCGGGAAAGCCCAGACTGCCCACACCTACAATCAGTTAATGCTACAGAATCAGCACAGAGCACTGCTGGGCCTAATGGCAAGTGCCTCTGGATCTGCAGTGGTTTTTCAGCTTAGGAAACCAGAATCCTGACAAAGAGGTGGAAAATGTGGTACTTTATCTGGGCGGACTATTGGGAGGCAAGGATCCTTGCATTCTTCCTGTGAGCAATGGAAGAAGCTTCCTAAGTGCTTTTTGCCCGTGAATTTTTGTACCTATGCAAGTGCAGACTGCCTTGTCCATCTTGGTGCATCCTGCCTGTCACCCAGGCTGGGAAGCTTGAGTGTGGAGTAGAGAGATTCTGGGAAATACTTGAAAATAACCTACACAGACGCTTTGTCACTCTCAGAGTTGCTTTGGAGGTAGCTGTACTGAATTGTGCTTTTTGCAAGGCTGGTGAAGTAGTTCTTATGTTCCCAGAACCAAGTTGGGTTGAATAGTTCCCAGCCTGCTCCTGTGCAGCCTCCTGTCAGGACAGTGAAAGGCACTGAGCCTAAGATTTGAACTCTACTATTTCACAGAGCTGCCACCAGTCCATACAGCCAGCTCCCTAACAAGGAGAGCTTTCTTTAAAGCTGCCCTTTTGGAAAGTTTGGTTTTATCCTCATGCGTGTCCATTTCCAAGCAGTCCATGAAAGTTTGGGGAGGGGAAGCAAGTTCATATATGCCATACAGCAGTCTTAATATGAATTTTTTAAAGGTTCTTCACAACTACTAGCAAATGTGCATGTGCCCACAAATCAAAGGACTTTAAAAACTATTGGGTTAGCCATGTTCTCTTATTATTTCCCTGCAACTCTGGCTTCAGCATTCCCATCCACTGTTTTCATGGGCAGGAATCATTTGTGTGGGTAGAATTGTGGCATTGGACCTATGCTGTATTTTTGATGCCTGCAGAGGGTTGTTTTCCTCTAAGTCCCCACCTGCCAAGCAGCATTTCATGTTTATTTTCTGTGTAGGTGAGGGAGTGCTCTTCTTTGTTGAAGATTTTGGGTAACAAGGAGACAGTAATTAATCAGAGATTACCTTGGAGCTTGTGTTTTCTGTTGCATGATGTCCCCTAACTTTGGAGAGAGTTTTAGATAGCACAATACGTGATTTGGCTGCAAAGGAAGTGAGACCTTGCTGAACTGGAGATGCATTTTTGCCCAAACCTGAGATTGAGTTGGACCCACAGGGATAATGGTCCAGTTCAGCGGAGTAGTATTTTGTATGGTGTCTCTTTTCCTGTGAGACACCAGGAGAACTAGAGTTTTGGCAGTGCATCAAGGGCAGGTAATTCAAAACAGATCAGAGGAAGCTCGCTTGTAAGAGAGATGTAGATAACTCTGGAAATTGTGCTCTGAGAAGTAGTTTGATTCCAAAACTAACCGGAGAACTCTAAGACCCTCTTTTATGTGTGTGACTAAACTGAGTAGTTAAACTTTATCGAAGCTAACAGCTGTAGGGTCAGGAAGGAAACGGCCTGCTCCATATGAAGCTCTGCATAACTGGTCATCTTAGCTTCCCTCTGAGGCATCAGGTCCTGGTCCCAGGGTAAGACTTCGGCGCATGAAAGGAGTAAGCTGACAGGAACAAGAACGTTGGTGTTGCTGTTCCTTTACTAGGAAACAGGCTTTGTTTGCTTTCTTCTTACCCCAGGTTCACAGCCAAGGGTTCTTAGTGGAGGAGGATGGGAACGCGCAGACACGCCGTGTGCTGCTGAGCGATGTGACAGGAGAGGCAGTGTGTGCATTCCTGCGATACCTTTATGCTGCTGATGCTGACATCCCTGCTGGGGTGCTGCCCCAGGTGGGGGCTCTGGCTGCCAGGTTTGTATCGTGAGCATGTTTTGGATCCCTTCATGCTTTCAGCCACACAGACCCCAACCTGATGTCTTCCGTTGCAGTTTTAGTGGCTTACAAATTCCATAGTCCTCTGCTTATATCTCAACTGAAACTTGCACATAAGAACATCCTACCCTCATCTTTTCCATGAGTCTCTCTTCAGGTTGTATCTGTGTAAGATTTTCTGTGTTTGGGATATACTTAGCAGATTTTTGCCAAGAGTTTTGTCTCAGGATGTTTATTGACAGCTGGTGTTGGCGATGATGAGCATATCTTCTATATGTGATTCTCAAAGCATTGCACTAGTGATGCACTTAATCTGAACAACACTTGCAGAATGTATTGGATGCTTAGAACTCTAATGTGTTGCGTCAGCCATGCTCTCGGTCGTGATCCTAGGCGTGCGCTAAGTAAGGAGCTTGAAATAGGAGCAGTTGCTGCAATACGGGGGGAAAGTGGTTCGGTCTTGCCAAAAGGTATGTACAGAGGTGCCCTGTCACTCCAAAAAGCCATGAAGCTTGCACATGACAGATATTATCCAGCCCCAGCCATTCCATGGGGCTCTCACCAGTGGAAATGGCAAAGGGATTTTAGTGTAGCCATATAGCTGTTTAGTCTCAAACATAAAAAAGGAAGAGTGAGCCTGATGCTTTCATGTGGGTGACACCTGGAAAAGGGAATTCGGAATTTTAGGAGTATACGGGATCTTGTACATCTTAGGAAACCAGCATCCTCATGCAAATTCTTTACAAGGCTCACGAGTGACCAGGCAGCCAAATGGTGAAGAAATCCTGGAGGAGGAAAATACTAACATTACTATTATATCCTTGCAGGTTTGGTGTGAGGGAACTGATGGCAAAGTGTGAAAACAACACTGGAGAGAGTCAGGTGTCTTCTGGAGTGGATTCAGAAGATGATCTTATCTCTGTGAGGGATGACAAAGATTGCGAGGACAGAGCTGAGAACTTCCAAGACCTCTTGAAGTCAGTGTGGATGGGTGAAGATGAGGAAGAAGTAGCTATGCTGAACCATGAATGCCAGAAGGAGGATGACAATGGGGTGGGTGAACAGGAGCTGGAGGAAATCTATGAGTTTGCTGCAACTCAGAGAAAGATGGTTCAAGGTGAAACAGAGGTGAGCGAGGGAACAGACTGCAGCACCTGCAGTGATACTGAGGCAGCCCAAGGTACAAACCAGCAAACTGAGGAGGAAGAGGTAGAGAGATCTCAATCTGCTTCAATAAGCAACAGCTTCAAAGATTTGAGGGATGGCAGTGATGTGGAAAGGTCTAAATGTGACTCGTCTGCACAAGAAAAGAAAATGCAGGCTATAAATAGGTGCAAGAGCGTGAATGATCCACAGACCACTTTTGTGCCTCACCACAGTGAACCTCAAAAATGGGACGTAGCATCCCATGGTGCCACTGCTAATGAAGAAGTGACTGCTAGGAGATGTGAAGGTGTGAAGGATCCCAAGTCATCTCAGGTCTCACATGATGAGGCAGATCACTCTGAAAAACAGTTTTGTAGCTTCCACGGTGATACTAATATAAATGAAAGTTATGAACACTTGTTTTCTGCAACTCAGGGAGATTACTGTGAGCCTTCCCCAATGAAAGAAGTTATCAAAGAATCAGGAAAGGCTTCTAGTGAAAAACATGTTGATGTTAATGATTCACTTCTGTACAGCAAGTCACAAAAAGGCCTCTCTCCACATAGGAACGGTTTTTATGGGAGTCCTCCTCCCAAACCTTATGTGCCCCTTTTTCCTGCTGTTGGCTCTTCACCTGCATCTCCAAAATCAGAAAGAAAGTTTGCCAGAGAACATGTGTCAACACCAAAGCAAAACAAAAAGGAAAAATCATTCCCATCTGATGAAATACACTTTCAGAAAGCCAACGAGCTGGGTACTGCATCAGGAAATGAGAACACAATTTCTCCAGCAGAGCTTCCCCACATTGATTTAAACAAGCATACACGTATCCCAGTGTTGTCATCACTGGTCGTCAGAACTCAGGATGCTGCAGCTCAGGAGAACAAGGAGGGTGATGTTATTGTTTTATCTTCTGATGATGAAATGGAGTTACAACAAGACAAAAAGTCGTCAGAGTCAGACTCTGCTCTGAAGAAAATGGAAATCCCTGGGCAACTGAAGTGTAGAAACGTAGAACAAGGTCCTGAGATACCAAAACCTGAACATAACTCATCAGTCACTGAAACAGAGCAGAGATCAACCCAGGGCTCATGTGGCATTACAGATACAGTGCATATAAGTGATGACGTAAACACGTCCACCAAATTGCCTCTCAGCAGACAAATAGATGCTTGTACAGAGAGCAGACGGAGTCCAAACCTGACCCCTGAAGAAAGGCTCGGTCATGAAATGTCTTCAGGTACAGACAGCTCCTGGCTAGTGGCAGACACACCGATTCTGAGCAAAAGCAGAAGTTTCTCAACGCAGACTCAGGTCACAAGTATTAATTCTTTAAAGAGTCCAAGATCTAAACTCAGCACAAGGAACGTAGCAGTAGGTAATAGTAACCGTGAAATGACTGGAAATGTAATAAAAGTTCGTGAAACAACACTGTCAGACGAACATTTGCCCACAGAGAACTCAGTCAGTGAAAGGAGCCCTTCCAGCAGCCCAGCCGCAGGATCATTTTCCAAGAACTCCCCAGCAGTTTCTCCAGTGGATCCAGTTCTCCTCTCCCCTGGCCACACCAACATAAAAAGCAAATGTGCCAAGATCTCATTTTTATCCAAACCTGTGCCTCCATGCCATGAGCAGTCATTGGAAGATAAAACAAATATAAGTGTGGTTGAGGTAGAGGACAGTGAAAAGGAAATAAGTCTGCCTTCTTTGAGTAGTAGCATCTTGCTTTGTGACGAGCCCCCAATCCCCGTGGATGACTGCTGGCATGTTGAGTGTCTGTCACCAGTCAGAGCTAACAGCAAGGACTCCGACCACGTCAGCCGTGCAAAGACCAGCACTGCCAACAGCCCCAGACCTGGCTCTTGGCATGACCAGTGGGAGAGCCCAGTCCATGCGCAGGAAATTAAGGGCAGTACCCCTCTTCGAGGAAGTCCTGTTGGCAGAAGAACAACTTTGCTCTGTCTTGAAAAGAGTCCTATTGAGGCACGTTCATCAGTGGGCAGTAGACCGAGTTACCTGAACTCCAAAATCTGGGATGACTGGAATGGAGAAGAAGAGGAAGATGAATTTCCAGAGATGCTTCCTCTGTCTCAGAGGTTGTCAGCTGCAGCAGGTGCCTGTCAGACAGATCCTGTAAAGACTCCTGGTGAGAGCTTGTATTGATACCAAATTTATTGGACTAGGTTAAATTGTTTTCATTTTAAGTGGTCATGTCACCTGTGCTCCACTTGATACATTGAAGGGGTCTTTTGGCCTTCTGATCTGAAGTAGTCAGGGCCAGGCACAAAGAAGGCGCAGTCATCTTCTGATCTGGGAGGGAGCATATCTAAATGTGGGATTCCTGGAGCATAGCCACTGGTATTTTGTTCACACTGGTTCTTTGATAGTGATGGTACTCCTTGCAGAAGCTATGGGTACCTGGAGGAGAAAAACCTAACTAAAACAGAAGAAAAACCAGCCTTCAGCTTGCATGCCAGTGGGTATTTGTTCCCTGTAGTAGTGGGTGCTCTGTACAGTCTTGCTTTTCACGCATTCGTGAAGCAATGGTTGTGCTAAAATGCACAAGAACATCAGGTAAGCAACACAGTAGTGCAGGCACAGAGGGTTTCCTTGCGTTGAGGCTAGCTGAGGGTGGGTGCCTATTCCTGCCCATGGGTAGGCTTCATGCATGCTTTCCTGCAAAGCTCTGCTGATGCACTGCTGTCTTGTGCTGCCTTCGGTTTGCTAGTTCTGAGCCCTTGCAACAGACCTCTGCGTGCCCGGCACATTTCCTTGCATGGTTCCTTCCATCTAAGACCAGTAATTGATCTCATAGTATCTAATTAAATACATTATTAATTATGCCATACTAAGTGATTAGTTTAACGAGTGTTTAGAACATGACATGTGAGACTGACTGTGCTTCACAGTATCAGTAAATTGGTGTCATTAAATCAGTATCGAACTCAGGACCCCAGAAGCTTGACTTGCTCAGTTTCTTCTGCATCAAGTCCCTATTATGAAATTTCCTTCCTGGGAGAAGAACCACTTTGCAGAATTCAGTAAACATGTTTTTTTAACTGCCTTGTAAACGTTGCCTGTTCTAACAAAGCCCTTAATGGGCTTTGTATTCAGACGTGATATATGTCTTAATTTAAGCTGTTTTCTGATTTAACATCAATAAAAACCAAGTATCCCAGTTTAGAAAAGAAAAAGTGTTGACTGTTCTGTCCAATATGAAGCTGAGTAATAATTAAAAGAGCTTGTGGGAAAGTAGTGCTACTTAAACAATTATTATATAATATTAGAATATCTGCCACTAGAAGGGGAAGTTATCAGCCATTTTAAGTCCTTTATGTACTAATTCTGATCATGGTAATTTCATTCTGCTGCAGAACCTTCCTGTCAGGAGAACGACAAGCCTCCCAGCACTCCAATGACACCAATGCCAGCTTACTCCCTCATGGAGACCCCACAGCTGAAGAAGGAGTTGAGCAGGTTAGCATTACCTCCACAATTACATCTCTTTATGAGCAGCAGCTTGCTGGCAGGTAGTGTGAAAGAAAGCTCCTGGGCTGCAAGTGAAACCATGGTGAAGCTCCAGTCAGTGTTTTTTGAGGTGATGTCACACTTTTCCATCTGACCACTGGACTTTCTGGCCTGAGCCTCTTCCTGCGCTGTGACAGTGGAAGGTGCAGCATTATCTTAACCTAAGCTCCCACCTTTCTCTTCCAGATTTGGAGTTCGTGCTCTCCCAAAACGCCAGATGGTGTTGAAGCTGAAGGAGATATTCCAGTATACTCATCAGGACGTAGACTCCGACTTTGAGGATGAAATCCCATCTTCCCAGCCTCCCCTGCAGAAGTCCCCAGCCAAACGCTCTAGGCAGTCAAAGGCGGACCGGGCTGCAGGTGGAAAGCATGCCAACGCCTCAAGGGCTGTGGGCAAAAGGAAGCGGCTTGCTACGGCTTCTTCAGTGCTCCCTGTGGGGAGGGCTGATGATGACCTTCTTGGAGCCCATGAAACAGGCTGTGCAGCACCCAAGGAGGGAACTAAAATGACACATCACCCAGAAGGAGCCAAAGAGCCGAAAAGGTCATCTGTATCTCCAGAGAGATGGTCTCTGGCAGCTGATGGTGAGGAACCAATGCTCTCAGCATCTCAGGAGTCTGCAGTTTCTTCAGTGGATGGAAGCGACATCTCTTTTGGTTCACAGAGGTAAGGGAACAAAATACTAAACAAAACAGTCAATGGTGCAGGACAGAGATGAGCTAGGAATGTGGCAAACAGAGGTGAGTGTCCATGTGGCCTACAGTGGCCCTGCCACTTCCTTGGGCATGTCATTTGAAAGTCAACACACTCCTACAAAAGAAATAGGCTTTGTTTTTTCAGGCTAATTCCAAGTGAACTATTCTCAGAACACAAAAGTGCTTGTGGCTGCATGTGGGCAAGGCCCAAATTTGGCATGCCTGGTCTCTGCAAGTTAGAGCAACAAGGAGCACCCAGCATTGACTGAGAACCTGCAGCTAGAGTAGGGAGAGGACGGCATAGCAGTACTCAGCAGAGGCTGCTGCAGAATGGCAGCAGTAGGTGCTATGGGTCAGGAGCAAGGAATGCCAGAAAGCTCCAGAGCTGGGTGAGCAGGACCAGCGCTGTTGTGGCGGGGATGGGGAAGTTTGCAGAACACGTGCTGTGTTTTGCTTTGCTCATTTTGTGCGTGCTGGTGTCAGAGAGTCTGTGATCCTATAGAGGGTAGTCACAGGGGCTGGCCACCAGGGACTTGGGGAGCTCTGGTCCTGTCCCTGATGGCCTGTTCTTTCCTTGATCTCTGGTCTACTTGGTCTTGCTTTTAGTTCTTTCGTGAATGGATTTGAAGCCTGTGCTTTCGCATCCGAGGAGGAGGAAGAGGATATTCCAGCATCTCAGGCAGCAGCTCGGGAAGAAGAAAAGCTGGAGGCAGTAAGGTGCTACATCCGTTCAAACACAGCCCTGTACCACAAGATTCTCTTTTATGAGCCAATTGAGCTGGCTGACCTGCACACAGAGCTGAAACAGAACGGCATTAAAATTTCCAAGGCAAAGCTGCTGGACTTTTTAGATGCTCACTGTATCACATTTACCACAGCCAGAGCCCGGAAAGAGAAGGAACAGAAAAGAAAGGGGAACAAAAAACAGAGGAGACGATACTGAATGGAGCCCACTCCTCCATCCTGAAAATTTTGTACATGGAGGCCTTCCTGATAAGCTGGAAACCCTATTCCAGGCTGGTGCTAGCAGTGGTGCTGTGGTTGGTGGGTGCGCTGCTCCTCCTTGTGGCCTCCTGTCAGATGACATGCTGGAGAGTGGGTCTGAGCTGAGCTCCCGTTCCCAGCCCTCTGCTCCGAATTGCACAAACTCCTCTGGTCGCTGCCCTGCCTTCAGCACACGGGTCATCTGGAGCCTCTTTTTCCCCCCTGATTTTTCCTCCTGTGCCTTTTCTTTTCATTCCATTTTTCTAATAGGTTTTAGGCCCCCAACTTTTCTTCGTGTTGGTGCTTCTAGAGGCAGGTGCTTCCCCCGGTGACACTTGCCAAGACCTTTTCCCTGGCCTTGGGCTGTGAAATGCTTCATCCTTCAAGTTCCGGTATTCCATAGAATAACCTGCCTGCAAGAAACCGGTCCCCTTTCCCCTCTCTGTAAAGCGTTGAATGTTTAGACCCCGGTGACTTCTGTCTTCATTTCTTCAGCATACAATTTCCCTGCTGATTGTTAAGGCAGGGAGCATCGTGGAAATACAATGTCTTTCTTCTGACCCTGGTTCAATTTGCAATCTCTGGTAAAACTTCTTAATCTGTGGTTCTTAAATGGCTGCAAAACAGTGGAGGTGTTTTTCTAGTCTCTTTGTGATGGCTCCCAAAAGCGCCTTGTGACACCAGATGTCATGTGAAAGCCCTTTAGATTCAAACATTCAGTTGTGTGTGTTCGCTTGCGTGAATCTGTGTTAAAGACACCATCCGCTCCATTTTCTGAGCGCCATTTTACCTTGTCACTGTAGCTTGAGTATGTCCTTGACAGAGATGTTTTTAAAAAGGCAGTATTATAGTGACCACTGAATCTCCTCAGCACTTCTTCTAACCTGACCTTAACGCACTTCTCTGATCAGTCTCATTTCCAAACTGGACTGATCTTAGGTTGTAAACTGTCTGGGACTCTTGGGGAAGTCTTGGACCCTAAATTGTCATCTTCTATGTATTTACTTCCACAGCATCTTCTGACTTTTGTCTGTTCTGGCAGTTCTGAGTCTGCAAAGAGTCTCACTCAACAAAATGGACACACTTCAAGAAAAGAAGCCAGATTTCTAAACGTATTTATGTATTTGGAACCTATAAATATTTTTTTTCTATTTTTGATAAGTACAGCCTCGGTTTTATTTGCCTTATATTATATACAATAAACAATTTGTAAGGTGCTAATGATAAACTATAAGTAATGTCTTATGACAGACTTGGGGGGGCCTCTAAGTGGCAACGTTGGGTCTAGTCAGGAGCAGTAGAGTCTGCAGTCTGCACCCATACTGGCTGAAACCCCGAGCAGAGAACTGGAGGAAGAGGAGTTGTCACGGGTGCCCAGCAGCAAGGAGAGGTGGGAGAGATCACCCAGCAGTGGGTGATGAACGGTGGATTGGCTACCTGGAGAGAGACGAGCTGCCCGGTTCATCTGGGCTGTGCAGCCCTAAGGTAAGGGAGACTTGGGGGGAAGGTGTTGGGGTCTGCTGGGAGGATGGGCTGTGGGAAGGGTCTGGTCTGGCCTTGGAGGGGAGGGCTGCTGGTGAAGGGGACATGGGTGACCACTTATGAACCTCCTCTTCTCTGTTGGCTGTCTGTGGCATGTATAATGGTGGGGGGACCTCCTAGCAAAGCCGCCTGCCATGTCTGGTGAATTTTCAGGAATTTGGGATAGTTTCCTTCCCTGGCAGACGTCACTTTTCCTCCCCTACCTTCTTGTGCAAGAGCTGCCAGGTGACAACTGTTACGTGAAAAGGACAAGGCTTGCCCTAAGTAGCATTCCAGGAAATGTTGTTTCCCTCAGTGTACCATGTATTTCTCCCCTCAAGTACACTTCATACACGGAAAAAGCTTCAGTCCTACTTACCAGTCTTAATATGGGAAAATAAGTAAGATCCCTTCCCAGCTTTTTTGCTCTGTTTTTAGGTAAGGCTTATACTTGCAATCAAAGATTTTGTAATCAATTCTTTATTACATCTTAACCTTCAATGAATGCAGTGTCACAGTTCAGTGGATATAAATCACAATTGTTCAAATAGCATTGTGTCACAAAAACTGTTTAGCATGTTACAAAAAAAATCTGAATTTTAGTCACTGAAAGTGTCTCCATCCTCCTATCTTTGTCATCCTTAAACCTTGCAACTGGGCAGTCTTTGCCTAATGGAGAAAGATGATTTTAAATACCAGATCTGTGCTCTCAGGGTTTGGAGGTGACTGCTTTGCAGAGGCTTGCCTCGATGCTTCCTTGTTGCTGGAGTTGACAAAATGAAATGTCTCTTGTAATTCTAAAACTTTTCTCAGATGATGAGAAAAGGATTTAAAATCTTTTACAGCCTTCAAGCTACAAGGACATATCTGACATACACTGCAAATTATCTGAAAGCAATTATTAATTCGCCTGCTTCATTAATCCGTAAGCAAAGCGTGCCTCCCCAAGTAAACAGTGGTGTTGCCATCTGCCAGTGATAATGTGTTGCCAAACAGTTCAATTTGTATGTATTTCTGTGGTTTCTTACCTTCCTAATGCAGGCTCATTTGTCTTGGAAGATACATTGTCATCATTTTTTATTTCCAGCTGTGTAGTAACAGCTATCAAAACTATTTTGATATTTCTGTTTGTTTTAACACTTCCAAGGCTGCAGAAAAAAAAAATGCCTTTTCAACTAAGTTGTTTTTTAAGTTAAAGAAAAGAGCAGATATGTTACTGGCATTGCACGAAGCTTCTGTTTTACGAAGATGCACCATGTGAGCGCTGAGTGAGCTCTGGAAAACACTGCTTCTAAATTTGCTGTGACAATCAAATGATCTGTGGGATTGATTATGGATACTCCTTTGCAGCTACCACCATGGTGGTGTGTGTATTGTCACATTTCTTGCCTGAAAAAATGGCCTCAGTAGGTTTGTCCTGAAAAGCTGTGCTGCAGATGTTTACGTAATAATCTTGTATGTGAGAAGAGAGCTGTTTTCTTATATGTGCACCGTTCTGTGTGTCCGCTTACTCCAGAAGTCACCCTGTCTTAATGGCATTTCTTGAGTGGGTGTGATCCATCACCGTGGTCTCTGCCATGGCCAAGACCCACGGAGGGGCCAATTTAACTACAAAATAGGAGAATGCTGTAAAGCGCAGAGTGGTGACTACTGTGCCTTCCCCTTCTACTGGGCCAACAGAGCCCAGGTATTACGCTTACAATGCCCGCGTTCAGATATCGAAGGGATAAATCTGAGAGCAATCCTTCCTGCAGTTCTTCAAGGGGACTGGAGCTGTTCTGGAAGTGCATTTCATACGTGCTTGTTTGCTTTTCATATCATTCCAGCATAAAATTTCTTTCACAGGCATTGCATATAAGCTGCTTCTTGTTTAATGAAACACAAAGTGCCTGGGAGAGGTGATGCAGCCTTCAGCAAAGACTTCGCTGTGATTCAGCTGCTGTCCCCCAGAACAGGGTTTCAGAGGTACCTGCAGTATTTCTCTGCCCAGGTTCCTCGCCTCTCCAGCTGCTCAACGGCTCAGGCAGTCATCTTGTAAGCTTAGATTACTAAAGGCTGAGTGAGATTGCGAAGGATTTAAGCTCGTGCCTAAGCCCAGCACGAGCCCACTCCTTTTCCAACCTCAAAGGCTACGTCTCCACTCCGGGGACCTAGGAGGCTCCAGCAGCCTGGCAGTGCCCCCGCTGGGGTCCTCATCTCTTGGAAGAGCACTGAGCCCACGTACAAACTTCCAGAGCTCTGCTCTGGTGTCCTCTAGATACTTTCGTCTCCTTAGGAAGCGCTGGCTGCTGTCGTGTCTTGTTCCCCGACCCTCTGCAGCGAAGGGTCCGTGTTGCGCCCCATCTGCTGTTGGCCCGACCCCCGTGAGCCTTCCCAGGCACGCAGGTCTGAGGCCTTGCCCTCCACAGGCACCTCGGGAGAAACCCCTCGCCTGCGGGGAGGGCATCCGGCAGCGACGGTGGCTCATCCGGCACCCACACGGGAGAGGCCCTACGAGTGCGGAGAGAGCTTCGCCCTCAGCTCGAGGCGGATCCGGCGCCAGGTAACCCACCCGCGGGGAAGAGGCCCCACAGGCGTCCGAGCGCGGGGAGAGCCGGCCTAGGCCTGCCCCTCGGCACCGGCCGGC
>WAAD01039264.1:347750-382974 GCA_013389945.1 Fregata magnificens
CTCGCAGGCCGCGGAAGGACGGTCCGCAGCGCCCGTCTGGGAGCTGCGCGCTGGGGACTGGCGGCGCTCCGGCTGCGTGCCGGGCCGGCAGTTGTCAGGCCTCCCCCATCTCTTCCTTCTGCTCCCACGGGCGAGCGCCTGCACAGCAGCTGAGGCAGCGTGCCAGAACGGTTGCCTCATATCCCTGCGGTGATTCCCGCACGCAGCTCCTTATGAAGGATGCCCGAGTCGTTCGGGCCGGGAGTCCTGCACTGGGTTCTCCCAGTGGCGTGGGGGGCGCTTGGCTCTTGACCCAGCTCGGTGAAGAGCTTGGAGGATGAAGGCCTCTCGCTGTCCCTCCTTTTCCATTGTTGGGTGAAACAAGTGTCTTATTCAAGCCTCACGGTGCCTAGTGCTCGTACACAGCGCCGCATTACATACATCAGCCGTAAGTGCCTGTCGCTGGCCCTGCGTGGGGTGTCCCAGGCACAGCTGGCTGCATGCTGGGACAGGCAGGGCAAGCACTGGCTCTCCCCAGAACAAAGGCTGTTTGATATATTCATGTGTGTCTGTCACACTGCGCTCTTCCTCTCCCCAGATCTAACCCTGGCTGACCTGCCCCTTGTGCTGTTCCCCTAGCCAATGTGAGAAAATAGATTCCCGCTGCACTGCCTGACACAAGGGCCGCTTACCAAAGTGCAGATCTTGTCTAGTTAGACAAGATCTGTGAACTCACCAGGAGTTTCCCTCCTCGGACAACTTGTTGAGGTGCTGGACTGCAGCTCTGGGCAACAGAAGTAGCATTTGTGTGGGCACTGCTAGAAGTGTCTTAGACTTGGATTATTGCCTAAATTTAGGCTGTGTCCAGGTGGAGTCTTAAACCTAGCTGGGATCAGGTGATGTAGTATTTTATTCTGTAAGGCTCCATTTCCAGCAGCAGCCGCCAGTGCCAAATACCTCCCCAGAGAGGAGGAAACATGAAGCTCTCCTGATGCGATTGCCACATCAGGATTCTTCAAGCCACTAGGCCTGGGGTTCTGGGGTTGGTCTCCACTGCAGCGATGCTTGGGTAGGTTCAGCCACGCTCTGGTGCTTGTTAAAGCAAGGATGTAAGCAAGGATGTAAGATACAAGGGGAAATACCTTGAAGTTGCATGCTAGCTGAACAGCAAACATGAACTCTGTACTGCCTGGGTGTTTGTGAATTATTGAACTTCTCCCAAGGGTGCCCATGCAAAGCCAGGACTTCCAGTCCTGCTTCCCTGCAGCAGCGGTGTCCACTTCCTTCAAAAGGCATGGGATTATTGGGATTAAATGTCTTCCTACCCTGAGAAGAGCGGCTGTGCATCTTGAGTGTGAAGCTTGCTGTGGAAACGTGTAGGGGCAAACTACTTGCTGGCTAGATGAGATAGGGATGTCTTCTCAGAGGGTTTGAACACCGTTATTGGGAAAGAAATGTTTGGAGTGCTGAGGTGTTCTGTACCAAACCTTCTCTCCACTTTCCAGCCCTGCTGTCCCGACTCTTGCAGCTGTTGGATTTCTCCCAAGCAGGCTGCTGTCGGGGCACCAGGAAGGTACGTGTTTACCCTGAATGTCAGCCAGGGTCTTGATGAGCAGAGCTCCTTGTAGCAAATGAAATGACATTCCAGCCTCTGCAGTGGAGGCAGGCAGCTGCTTGAACCTCCCTCTTCGTGTGTAGGACACTGCCTCTTTCGGAGGAGCAGAATGCCCCGAGAAACCAGGGCTTTGACCAGTGACTGTGTTGTGGGCTTTCAGTTGCCAGTTCTTGAATAAAAGCAATCGTGTGGTGGTAAGAGAGAGGTAAGGATTTTTACTTCCCTTTCTCCCAGTCCTCATGCAATATCCTAGTACTGAAAAGGACAGGGTTTGATTTGTGGTGACTTGTCTCTTGAATTCTCGGCTCATCAGGGAGGTGTCTATTCTAGAGATGGTATCGGGGAAAAAATCTAAGCTTCCATATTTTCCTGTACTTGTACTGTTCTCACCTCAGGCTAAAGGGACTGGTGTCATCACTGCCTGGCATATTGCCATAGAGATGAACATGTCAGACTGAGCCTTTACAAAAAAAGCTGTGGGAGATAGAAGTCTGAGAGTGAACCAAAGTCCTTAAATGACTTTTTGCATGCTAACCCCTTTTTCCAATAGCAGACAGCGCTACTGGAACAATAATTCACTGTTCTGATCAGTTGTGCTTCTACAACACTAGTACAGGCCTGGGTAAAGGCTTCCGAGACCCCATCAGATGCCCCCTGTGTAGCATGGACAGCAAAGTTCCAGTGTTGGTGAGCGCTGCTAAACACGAGTGTGCTGCGAGGCGTGGGTGTGGAGGCCCTAACCAGTAAGTTAGCAGACGTGTCTTGTACAATGATGATCTCGGGAGCCGTGTCATGTATCTCTGGCTATTGGGAGCCTTGAACCATTGCTGCTGTTAACTACTAGTTTCTGAGGCTTGATCTGGTGTGTTCCTTTGGGTTGGATTTAATTCAGGCCTCTTCCAGGGGATGGGCAGTGCTGAAGTGCTCTTTGTAGCTCTGCTCTCACCTGCTGCTTTGTATCAGTAGCTGTTGCAGGCCTGGCAGTGTGCAGGGGCAGGGCATCCTACCTCCAGGACTCTGGCTCTCTGGAAGTATAAGATAAATTGGAACCAGTTCGTCTAGTTTAATTTTGGAATCTGCATTTCTTGAGCAGTGCCTTGGCCTGAAAGCTGAGCAGGAAGCCAGGGTGTCATCAGAACTTGTGTGTATGTATTAGCAGGAGGCTGGCTGTGCTATGCGGTGAGGCAAGCACGCTGTTCTCCCCTGTGCCCATGACAGGCTCCTGGCTGAGCCCGGGCAGGTTATTTGCTTCTTTGCTTTAGTTTCCCTTCCCCGCGGTGGGCATTTCCCAATGTTTGAAGCTGAAGCTGTGTGATGAGTGAAGGTAGGTCCCATTTGCTGACCTGGTGTGAACATGCTCGCTGTCTAGTGAGTGATCAAATAGACACCTGAACCTGGTTTCTTCAAATATCTCTGAGCCCTTGTGCTGGTGTGCCTTTCTGCCCTGGCTGCATCATCTTGCCCTAAACCTCTCTATCCCAGGGGTGGGGAGGCTGCGCCAGGCCCTGTCCTATGGGGCAGGGCAATGGGGATGTAGGGCTGCCACCCCTAATGACTTCTGCTACTGCACTGGGCTAGCTGGTGTCATGAAGTAATGCGTTCTGGTCAGTCCTCCCCTCAGGGAAGGCTCTGTCCCGGTGAGCCCAAAGGCTGGGTGATCACAGGGGAAACCCTCACCCTGGTGATGTGTCCTCCAAACTGAGTGCTGTGCCCGAGCGGGGGGCCTTGCTGTGCTGCACCCAAGGATGGGTGCTCAGACCCAGCTCCCAGTGCTCCTGGCCAAGTCCTGTGCTGGAGTGTGGAGGGCAGGGAGAGTGGCTGTAAAATAGGGCTTAGAAACTCAGGGGTGAGGAACCAGAGGGCAGTTAATTTATAACTGGTGTGCTTCGTGTGAGCCAGCAGCTGATGTGCTGGTGCTGGCCCTGTGCTAATGAGCTTGGCGAGCTCACAGCTGCTTGTCTGCTGTTCTCCCAGCCCCTGGATGTGGGCTGAGCAGGGAGCCTGCGGATGCAGCCCACGGAGGGGGACTGAACTGAAGTGGGAGGGCATGAGGGATGGCTCTCTTCTAGTGAGTGCTTTCCAAAGAGCCAGCAAGCAGCTTAGTTCCTTGCTTATCTGGCAAGGCTGCCTGTAAGGTGGTGGTGCTGCTCTGCACAAAGCTGATTACAGGTCCATTTTATAAATGAGGTGGCTGGATTTCTGGCTTAACAGGGGTGCTCAACTAATGTAAGCCAGGTGTCTTGCTCCTGCTTCTGGGTAAGTCTTGTGCATCCTGCTACATTCGAGGAGATTTTTTTGCTTTTGCAAAAGGGGAGGGAGATCCCGGTTACTTCTGGGATTTGGAGTAAACCCTGCTAGGCAGGAGAGGAGTGTGTGAGTGGTAGCAGAAGCTATCTGCAGCTCTGTTCAGAGAGCGGCCACTTTGACTCTTCATAGAGTACAGCCCAGGAAAGGCAGAGCAGTGAAATCTGCCTCTGCTTTGGAAGTTCCTCTTCATATGCTCCATCACAAGGCCTCTGTTTCCCCTGTGAGCTGCCTGACTTCAGAGCTTAGCTGGCCTAATTCACAGCTGCTTTCTTCCAGGGGAGGTTCCATACTGCTGTGGAAATGAAGTAGCTTGTTCTTCCTCTTGACTGAAGGAGAGGTGCTTCCCTTTCTAGTTACTCTGCTCGGAGCCTTAACATTGGATGAGACATTTGGTAGCACCAGTGGAAAGCAGCTTGTTCACAAATTCCATGCAGATTGCTAACGTGGAGGTCTCTGATCATCTTCAGCCAGGAGCCATCCTGAAGTGAGAAACCTAATGCAGGCTGCTTGCTGTGTTGTAGGTTTCCTCGGAGGTTAATATTTTGTGAACTGGGTGTTAGTGTTGAGGTTCACCTGAGGTAGCTGAACTGAACAAGCAAGACTGCTTCCTTGAAAGTGCCTGGTGTGCTGTAGAAATGGCCAGTGGCTGCTCCTCACCACCCTGCGTGGTGGAGCAGCTCAGAGGCTCCTTGCTAGACTGTTCAGCATTTCATACCCATCCCTTTGCTAAGGCAGCTTCCCTCTAAAACCCCTCTCTAATTTTGCCTTTCAGATTTTCTAATCTTCAGCACTGACCGGCAATGCCATCAGCTATGGAGGGCTCCGAGGGGGGAGAAGAAGGGGAAATCTTGCGCTATGAGGAAACAGAAGATGACAATGTCAGGTGAGTCCTGTCTCACAACATGGCATAAATGCAGTCTTAGGCAAGGCAGGAGACCTTCCACGTAAAGGAGTGATCTTTCTCCTCATCTGAAAAGGAATGAGGGACTCCAATAGGTTATTAATCAAATATATGTGCAGTAAAATCTGTTTAAGCAAACTGTACTGGAAGGGTGGAAGGGATGGGAAGGAGCTATCTGGCTAAGGCTGACAATAAACAGTTGGTTTTTTTTTTTTTAGTCTCTACTATCAAACTTGCATTTCAGAAATGCTTTGACCATTTGGCAGTTGTGTTTGTGCCTTTCTGGCCAAGGTGAGCCAGTTTTCCATGGCTTGCTGGGCAGCCTCATGTGACAGCAACTTCTTGTTTTGAAAGATGACTCTAGAGGTGAACTCTGCTCCAGTGAGCTGCCTCTCTTGCCTTTGCAGAATACCCACTGGTCTAGGCAAGAATATTTTCTTGGAGGTTAGTTTAAAAAACAAATTCACAGACATGCTCTAAAAGCCAAGGCTTCAGACTTGGAAAATGGGAAGGGTGAATAGGGTGCTTCCCAGAATACCTGGATAGGCTGGTTGACTTCCCTTTGGCTTGACAGGCTCAGTTTCATGAGAAATTAATGCTACCTGGTTCTCCCAGCACATCCAGGCCTTGCTAGCCTGTTGGCTGCAGTGTTCAGCCACTCAGTGGGTCTGGGGTGTCCAAAGTCTGTCTCTCCTACAGCTAACATGAACATACTATCTGTAGCAAACTAGTCATAAAAACTGTAAGGTGCACTTTGGCATACTTTTGAGTGAGCCTAGGTGTTGATAACACTGGACCAAACTTGAGGTAGGTGCAGCGGCTGTAACCTTAAAATCATAGATTTTTTTGGTTCTTTTTTAGAAAGACAACTTGTAATTCAGGATAAATAAACTTTTTTTAAGGGTGTTCTCACCCTGTTTTGCCATTCAGCTCTCCTCTCCAGCAGTTAATACCCAAGTTGGAAAAGCTAGGGTCCTGCCTGTGTATGCATCTGCTCTTACCTGAGCCTTCCTCCTTCTCCAGAGTGACCATGGAGGATACCACCAAGGCTCCTGTGCCCTTTAGCTGCCCTGGTGGTTGCTCTTCATATGCTCAAAGCCTCCTTTTGTAGTATCGTTGGGGCTTACACGGATGAGAAGCAAAAGTAATGGTGCAGGAATCAGAGGATCCTTGGCAATTGCTTCAGCATCCTGGGTCCGAGCCCCTGGTAAGCCTCAGCCCTCCCAGAATGGCAAGTCTGGTTGGCACATGGGTGCCCGTGTCTGCAGAAGGAGCCTCTGGCTGCTGCCACCATGCTGCTTCTTCCTGGTGGTGCTAGTTCCAGCCTGTTGGATCCCACCTTGTACCTTCTCCAAACTGGGCCTAAGATGGTAGGGAGTGGGGGGATCCCTCCAAACACAGCAGGGACAAACTTATTACTGCATGTGGAAGTGGGGTGAAAGGAGCTCTCCCTGTTTGCCTGCAGTCCCACCGACCTTTCAGAGCTGCTGAAGGAGGGGACTAAGGAATCCCATGACCGTGCGGAGAATACTCAGTTTGTCAAAGCCTTCCTGAAAGGACGGATCAAGAAGGAGCTCTTCAAGGTGAGTGCTGCTCTGCTCCCATGGCAGAGAAGCTCTTTGACGTACCCAATGACTGATGCAGACCCTGAGGCAGAGCCCCACAGCTCTGTGTTAGGGGATGGGGAGGAATCTCATTTCTAGGTGGCATAGTCAAAACTACAGGAGGGCCCTTGTCCAGGACTCCTGCCTGATGTATCCTACAGCTGGGACCCAGAGGGGTGAGCAGCATCCTGGCCCAGCACAAGTTTGATTAGGTAGAAGTGCTGGGCTTCTGGCCACACATCTGCTGGCCGCATCAGGCAGGTGTGGCTGCAGCACAGATACGGATGGCATAAGCTGTTCAGGAGTGAAATCCTGGTGACATTACAGCACTTATTCCATCCTCTGAAGACTAGACTGTTTTCCATAGACTTCAGGTTGGATTGCTTTCTCTTCTGTACAGAAGAGATGGTATTCTGGGTCTCAGCAGCACTGCCTGATACTGAAGGTCTTGGCATATACAGTAGTCTCCTATAGCACAAGGCTGTTGGTGCTAGTTGTACCTTTTGGATGAAGTTTGTCCCTGCGCCTTGCTCTCGAGGTGAGAGGAGCCCCAGAGCGCACAGCTGGCAACGTTAGACTAATTCTTAGCTTGTGCTCTGTAGGCATTGTTATGAACATAGATAGAAAAGAGCCTCTGATCCTTCAAGTGATACATGCCTGGTACGGGCTCTCCAGGCTGGTTTTGTGTCAAGCCTGGGGGTTTCCTCCTTGTTCAGCCCAACTCCATACAGGAGCGGGGAGTAGTCACAAGGTGAGATGTGCCAGTCTGGTGAATGGCTTCTCACATTAGCTGTGCTTTGTCCATAGCTGGCCACCGTGGCACTTTACTTCACGTACTCTGCTCTGGAAGAGGAAATGGATCGCAACAAGGACAACCCGGTCTTTGCTCCTCTGTATTTCCCCCTAGAGCTTCACCGGAGAGAAGCGTTGGTCAAAGACCTGAAATATTTCTATGGAGAAGACTGGAAAGAGAAGATCCAGTGTTCAGAGGCAACTCAGCACTATGTGGACAGAATCCATCATGTGGGACAGCACGAGCCAGAGCTGCTAGTGGCTCATGCTTACACACGCTACATGGGGGACCTCTCAGGTGGCCAAGTGCTGAAGAAGGTAGCCCAGAGGGCCCTGAAGTTGCCCAGTACTGAGGAAGGGATCCAGTTCTATGTGTTCGACAACGTTTCCAATGCGCAGCAGTTCAAGCAGCTTTACAGAGCGAGGATGAATGCTCTGGACTTGGACAAGAACATCAAGGAAAGGATTGTGGAAGAGGCCAACCGAGCCTTCAGATTTAACATGCAGGTACTAAATCCCTTGAGCCCCTGTATGTGTAGGTGCTGCTGCTTTTGGGTCTGGACCAGCTCTTAGGCCCAGGTTAAGTCAGTCAAGACTGCTCATTCAGGCAGTGGTTTGGGTCTGAGACCACCAGAGCCCCTCCTCCTTGGGGGGATGGGATTCCAGTTTGAATAGCTCTTCTGCTAGCTTCTGGAGACATGGCTGGTATTGGGTAGGAATTCCTCCCATACTCCAACACCACAGCCGAGCCTTTGATTAGGGAAAAATTAAGACAGCTTCACCACAAGATTCCCGTGGGCTGGGTGGCTCTGAAGCAGCGAGGGGAGCAGAGCTCTCACTCCAAGACAGCCTCAAACAGTTTGAGCATATTGCACCATACTGGTTACAATTCATCTCCTGTTTCATGTCTGACGTGTTGCCCAATGGCCAAAAATGTCTGTAGCTTCTTGTTCCTTCCCATAATATTTGCCTTTCATAAAACCTGACGGAGCTGCCACTTGCCCCAGGGGGATGAACATAGTCTTAGCTATTGGATGGAAGCTTTAGTCTGTGCCTGTAGCAGGTTGGTGTGGTTTGAGCCGGCCAGAACCATGGTGGGATGTGGATGGCTCCTTTGTCAGGACCCTTACAGAAACCCCTGGCAGCGGAGCTGGAGGGGCTGCCTGACCACTGCACGAACAGGAGCAGTGATCCCCGGAGAGGGTCTGCAGCAGGGAGGGGAGAGTGCGTTGCCTCATACTCCCACCCACAGCAGGCTGGGAGGTGAACAGCAGGGTGATGCTGCATCTGTCTTGCTCCTGGGTCTGACTTGATGCTCTTGGAATGGGCTGTGTCTTCTCAGAGCTGTAGCATGTGCCATATGTCACCACAGGTCTGCCTGCAAGGAGCTCTGAAATGAGTAGCACGTGCTGTCTTTGGGGGGAGGGAGGCAGGAGTGGCTCCTGCCTGTTCTCCGGATCGTTCCAGGGGTCCGGATGAAAGCTGCCTTGTTCTGCCTGCTTCATGTACTCGCTGTGACCACTTGCAGGTATTTGATGAACTGGACAAGATTGGCAGGTCGCTGACAGAAGAAGCCCAAGACGGAGGCTTTCCAGTCCATGATGGAAAAGGAGACCTACGCAAATGCCCTTACTATGCAGACAAACTAGGTAGGTCGTGGGCAACGACAGCTGCCACACACATGTGGCACAAGACTCGCAGCACTAACAGTGCTTTCTGTGTTCTAGCAGGCAAGGCGGGACCCGGCTGCCCCTATCACGCTGCCGTGGCCCTGGCAAAGCAGCCCCTAGTGCAGCTGATCCTGGTGGCCTGCGTCGCTGTGGCAGCGGGAGCTGCAGTGTGGTACATCATGTGATGGGGAGAGCAACGCGTGGCTCTAAATGGTGTTGTCTTCTTCAAACTGTTCCCTTGCTGTTGGTGGTGAGTTGACTGCAGGGTGGAAGTAAGAAAATAAACAGGAATCCTGTGGGACTGTCAAAGACTCTTTGCACACCAATAATGCAAGCACTGTAATATAATGTCTTTAGCTGACTAGTGTGCAGGACTGATCTGGTGCGAGGGTGTGAGGATTCCACTTCAGCACTGCCCTACCCAGGCTGGGGCAGCTTTTAAGGCTAGAGATGTCGTCCTGTGCTGGCAAAGGCTTCATGTGCTTGGCTTTTCACCTCCTTCCTGGGAGCCGTCGCTGGAGGGAGTTTCCTGCCCTGGGCTGCAACCTGACGTGTCATCAGCCTTTTCAGTGAAGAGCACTCGGTTTCCTACCCTGAGAAACTGATGTTTCAGTTGTGCTGCAGTGGCTGTGCCCTGAGGCTGTTATCTCAAAGGGGGTGTTCTGCGTGTTGCAGTGTCCCGGGGACCAAGCCTAACTCGTATGTGAGGAAGCTCCCTGGGGGTGGGGACAGGACCATGTGTGCGGGTGGGGGTATGAAGGTGACAGATGTGTATTGTGCAACATTGGGGTTCTGGGTTGGGTTTTGGGTTTGGTTTGGTTTTGTTTTGTTTTGTTTTATCCCCTGAAGCCTTGACTGGAATAAAAAGTTGCAATGCTGTAGCTGGGGAAAGCCAAAAGCACATCACTGGGAACATGGGTGAACAGTGCCATGAGGTGTAGGTCTTGGGGGAGGGGGATGCGGGAGGTTAATGGGGAGAAGCAGAGTGGGTACAGGCTCCCACGCTGTTGTACTTGTCTCAGTCATGCACTCCCTGAGCCACTCCTGCCCTTAAACCTCACTCTGTCCTGGCTCCTTCCCCTTGGGTTTCCCCCAGCTCCTGTGGTGAGGGGACCCACTGCCCCTGCTCGAAGGGCATAGCCAGGCCCTGTGATGGCCTGGAACTTTCTCCTGTTGAGGGGGCTCCTGCTCTGCCAGGGGCAATGCTTCCCTGGAGGCAGGGGAGGTGCTCTGGGTCACACAGCTGCCACTTGCTCTCTGGTTCCAGGTGCTGTGCTGGGCCTCAGGAAGGCGCTGGGCTTGGTAACAGAGGCACCCCTCTGCCTTCCTCCAGCCCAGTTGTGGGGGCGCTTTTCTCCTCTTCAGCCGAGTGCTTGGGCACAAGGAGAGGGGCTACCTGAGTGGCAGAGCTGAGGGATGGGCAGGGAAAGCTCCTGTTACACCTGGGACCTCTGCTGCCCTGCCCTGGGCTGGGGTAGAAAAGCCGCTGATCTTCCTCCAGTGCTTGGCACTGCTGTGCCCCCCCCCACACACTATCCTTCCTCATCCTCAGCTTCCCCAGCGGTGGATCTGCTGTGGGTTTGGAGCAGGGGCAGAAGAAAAGATGTACACGGAGTTCAGGGTCTATAATTTATTTGCATAAAAACACTGACTAGTGCTACAGTTCCACCTCTGAGCAAACAGCAGCTGCCTGGGCAGGCCAGGCTGTGTTTGCAGACCTGTGTCCTGAGACCCCCTGCTTCGCTCTGGGGGCTGCATGCTCCAGCTGCCCCAGCTGCAGGGGTTGGGGGCCAGGGGAGGGAGTAGGAGGTGCAGCCACAGAGAGGCTGAAAATGGCTCCCAGGTCCTCTTGCCCTCGTCTGTCATAGTGCTGCTGGCAGTTCCCATCACTGCCTGCGTGCCTGCTTCCTTCTGCCCCATATCAAGTGAGCTAAAAATAAACCCCTACACCCACATGCAACAAGGAACCCCACCAGGAGCAGCCGTGGTGACAGCAGGACGGTGCTGCAGGGTGTGCATCCACAGACCCTGCCAGGCTCAGGATGTGGCTCTGCAGTGGGTGGGTATGGGTCTGCTCCAGAGCTGTGAGCCAGCTGTGGCCTGGTAACAAGCTCCTCTAATCTACAGCGCTGAGGCAGGTGGCGACATGCCGGATGCATTTTTTGCTAACAGTTTGCCAGGTGGGTGAGGAACTGCTGGAGGTTTTCCTCCCCTGAAAGAGCCACAGCAGGGGCTGGGAGGAGGCGCATGCAGCTGGAGCAGCCATGGCCACCAGGCGCTGGTGGCTGCTCTGGCAGGACGGAGGTGCTGATTAAGGGTGCAGTGCTGCTGCTGTTTCCCACCCCCCAGGGCCTCGAGGGCAGCTCTGCCTGCCTCTCCTCAGGAAGGGACTTTGCCTACGGGCTGCACGCAGACCTGGCTGGAGAGGGCCATGAACCACGCTGAAACCCTGCATGTGTGGCACTACCCTCTGTCTCCTCAACACCGAGCCACCACTGGGCCGCTTCCTAAAAGCGCCACAAGGGCCGTGCTGCGTCCCCTGTGTGCACGGCGGGCTGCTCACATTCCCCCCTTCCCCTCCTGGGCGGCAGGTGCCCCCCTGCCTGCAGCAGCTCCCTGTGGGGGCAGCACATCCCTGCAGCCAGGCACCCCGGCACTGCAGGGAGTGAGGGGTGGGGGCCTCCAATAGCTGCTGCTCTTCCCCGAGTTGCTCCAGGCAAGAGGGTACTCACTAGTGCCCTGGAGCGTAAGGGAGTGCAGAGGGATGCCCCCCCCACCTCAACTCCTGCGTGCCGCAGGGCAGCCCCACACACAGCATCTGGGGCCTGGGCCCACCTCCCCTGTGCACCCGCGCCAGCGTTGCCAATCCAACCGTTCACAGCGAGGACCGGAGCTTGGGGAAAGTGGGCACAGCTCTGAGCGGGCGGGAGCCGGGGATACACACATACACACCACCGGAGGATTAAGCGAAGGAGTGTTGCACGCGCGTAGACTAGGATGGCAGCGGGAGAGGGGCTGGTGTCATTCCAGTGGCTCGGGCTCCCAGGGTGCTGTTAGCACATGCGCTTGTACGTGTAGATATAGGCCTTGCAGTTGGGACATGTGTGTGTCACATCCTTGAAGTCATCGAACAGGCAGGGGATCAGGCAGCAGCAAAGATCACACCTGGAGCACAGGAAGAGGCAGAGTGCTGTGAGCTGGGTGCCCGAGGCAGCCTGTGGGCACAGCCTGCAGGTGCAGGCAGCGGGGGCACGGGCGGGCACATGTAGGGATCCCTCTGGGGCACAGGCAAGAGAGGTGAGTACTTGCCCCTGGGACCCAACCATGACCCCCTGCTGCTGCAAAGAGCAGCACAGAGCACCCTGCCCCTTGGGGTGTGCTGCTGCTTTGGAGGTGGAACCTTCCCCTCCCCTGGCAGGAGCCCAGGTCTCCAGGCACTGTCACCCCAGGAACCCATCTGCTGCCCCAGTGACACCTCAGTGCTGAGGCCCCCGCCAAGGCCACCAGCATCAGGGCCACCAGGACCGAGCAACCGCCATCACCGCGGGGTTGTTGGCAGCAGGGAGGCCCCTGCTCTGCTTGCAGCACCTACCCCACGAAGCAGCAGAAGAAGCCAAGGAGGAAGCTCATGAGCCCGATCTCGTAGGTGATCTTGGTGGTGATGGCTTGCTGGCAGTGGGGACACACCGTCTGCACGGGGGCACCCTGGAAGATCTCTCCCTGCAGCACCGTCACTGTGGTGGTAGTCCCTGATGGGACGAGGACTGTCGCCGTGTGGCCGCCAGGAGAGGGGTAGTGGCCCGGGGCAGGGTAGTAGCCCATGGGGGGGTGAGGGCCTGGGGGTGGGTAATAACCTGCTGGGAATGAGAAACGTGCACAGGTGAATGTCGCTGTATGCGGCAGGAGAGGCCAGATCCTCACTGGAGGGGGGGGCCCAACCTGCTGCCACACCACCACCTTGGGTATGGACTTGGGGCTAACCCTGCTGCAGGCGCTGTGCCCCCACCCCGAGGAGCCTCACTGCAAGCAGTGGCATGCAAGCATGGCAGCCCCAACCCCGTCGTGTCCCCCCCACCCCACTCCCCAGGGCACCGGGAGACACCTGCTTCTGCAGGGGTCCTTGCCCATCACCGACCCCTCGTGGTACTCACCAGGCGGCACGTAGGGCCCGGAGCTGTCTGTGGGCATGTGGGGGGGCACAAACCCCGGCTGCGAGGGTGGCTCATATGGGGGGGGCCCAAATTCAGGAGGGGGGATGGGAACCCCCTGGGGCTGTCCCACAACAGGGGCAATGCCATCTGAAAGGAAACACAGAGTCAGCGGCCAGGGCAGGAGGTGGCAGAGCTGATGGGGAGATGGTGGCTTGGCTGAGTGGTCTTGGAGGCGGGGTGGGTTGGCCCCAGCAGGGAAGGG
Source organism: Fregata magnificens (assembly GCA_013389945.1). Classification (NCBI taxonomy): domain Eukaryota; kingdom Metazoa; phylum Chordata; class Aves; order Suliformes; family Fregatidae; genus Fregata; species Fregata magnificens. The sequence continues at coordinate 361,032 of WAAD01039264.1, forward strand.
AGACTCGACATGGGGTGGGGGGCACCCCCCCAAGCCTCATCCTCTGGGCCACAAGAAGCCCAGATTCACCCCACGTTACCCACAGCAGCGAGCAGAGCCAGGCTTTGAGCAGGGAGTGCTTTCTGCTCTCGTTGCTTCCCCTGGGACCTCCTGCCTTCCCAGAGCGTGACACAGTGACAGACAGAGCCGGGCATTGCACCACCCTCCCCAGTGCACTGCACACGGCAGGGCAGAGCTGCAAGGAGAGGCCACGGCCAGGGCGCTCCGAGGGAAACCATGCTCGCTTGGCTCCTGCCCACTCGGCAATGTCACCCCGACACCCCAGAGCAGCTGGGATCCCCCCCCAGTACCTGCCGAGGTGGGTGGGCCATGCTTCTCTTCTATCAGTGGTGCCGAGGGGCCTCCCGGGTAGGGTGGCGGAGGGTCGTTGGACATGGCTCAGGGCAGCCCTGCAAGGACAGAAGCCTTTAGAAGAGACTCCAGCCTTTGGCTGCACACAGGCACCCGCCCAGAGCTGCGTGGTGCTTGGTAAAGGAGGTGGCAAGTAACAGAGGGGCCCAGGGCTGGCGCCACCGCTGCACTGGCCTCAGCGCCGCCATGGGCAGAAACAAGGCCATGGCCCCGAAGCTGGACAGGCAGCAAATCCAAGGTGTAACATCTTCCTGCCGGCTCCGCGGGGCTTTCCCTGTAACATCCGCACATGGTGCAACAGCAGCTCACCGGTGTGGCTCTCGGCTGCATTCCCCGTGTGCTGGGGCAGTACTGGGCTGGAAGCTGCTCTGCCAAGAGCCTCGGCTGCAGCATTACGGGACCAAAGATGGGCAAGAGCTGCCCACGTTGCCCACAGCTCCCCCAACTCCACCCAGCAGAGTGTCATGCAACGCTGCACCCTGAAGGGATGGCAGGACCCCCTGCCTGAAGCACAAACTCTGAGGTGCAGGGCACAAACCCACAGAGAGCATCTCTAAATTTACCTGTAAAATTTACCTGTCCTCTTCCTTGCAGCAAGGAGCTCAGAGGCCTCAACAGAGCTAAGGAAAACAATTCTTCTGAGCAGCGTAGTTTGGAAGCCAGCTTACCCCACCGAATCTCTGTGAAAGGAGACAGCAAGAGACTTACAGCGATGGAGAGGAGCCACTGCTACAGCACTGCCTTGGCTGCCGTGCCAAACCCCCTCCTCTCCCCGGTGCAGGCGTGGGGAGAGCAGGTCTGGGCAGGAACCTCCCCATGTGTGCCCCTCGATGGCAGGCACGAGGCTACGTGTCCTCAGCACATGGAAAAGCCCCACCGACACGCTCTGAACTCCAAGGAAGTGCAATGATATCAAGAAACCTGCTTTCGCTGTTTACTCTGGCTCAGTTATATCTAGTAGGACATGACTAAATCGGGAAATACAAAGGAGAGGCTGTTCACTCAGTGTTTGGGAAGGCTGCCATCAAGCATGGGACACGGTGACATTGCTGTCAGTGCCCGGGGAGCAGCGCAACCTCCCCTTGAGGTCTGAGCAGCTACCTGAATCCCCCATCCTTCATCCCTGATGGGCCAGGAGCAAATGTGACCCTGCTTGTCCCGTTCCCCTTGGTCTCCTGCTCTCCTCGAGGCAGGTCAGCATGCTGCGAGGATGGTGCTTTCTCAGCCAGTCCCACAAGTCCCACTCCAGCAGCTCCCAACTGAGCGGGAGAAACGCACCCAGGCTACAACCAGCCCACAAAAATCCCATGGGCACAACCAGGGTGGCTCTGGACCCCAACAGATAGCTGCAGCAGGTGCTGCTGCCACATTACCCCCCCAGGCATGACTGGCAAGGCTGCCCCGCAGCCCTGGCGAGGCATGAACCGCCTGCTCAGCCCCAGAGAGCTCGGGGCTGAGGAGTGCTGGAGCAGGGCTGAGCCAGGCAGCACCCTGCTGGGGTCACTGCTTAGGGAGGAGAGGCAGCAAGGCTCCCTCCGGCCCCGGCGCCAATGCCATGCGCTGGGCAACCTGCCTGGGGCATGCCAACCTCCACAGCACGGCACAAGCCTCCGCAGGCACTGGGCCAGGCAGCGAGCGCTGCCCCAGCCTTGCCTGCATTGCAGGTGCCACCGGAGAGGTGCCCGTGGGGCACAGGCACCTCCACCTACGGTTGCTGGGCCAAGGGAAGCCAAGGCCTCAGCAAACACAGAAAAGAAGACCTATCCCTCCCCGACCTGCTTGGCTTCACTTTATTCCAGTCCTCTTTTTCTAGCTCATGCTCCCTGCCTCCAAGCAGCCTCCTGCAAGGTGGCAGGAAATCTAATCAGGTCACAAGTCTGTGGAGCACCATTACCCATTGCTGATCACGGAGCAGCATGCAGAACCCCCCAGGAGATGAGCAAAGCATGTACCGGCATAGGGTCTCCCCAGGATGTCCGTATTTACTGACTAATATTTCTCCCTGGAGGTCTTAAGTGGTATGTTGCAGACACACAGCTTCAAAGTGTAATATGGGAGTGGCTGGGGGTCACCTTCCTCCTGCTTTTCTCTCCAATTTCTTCCTTAAGAGCCAAGGGAAGGAGAGCCAGCCTGTGCAGTGGGTACAGCAGAACTGCCGCGGCACGGAGCACTTCCAGGTGGAGGAAAGCACCCAAAGTGCAGCGCACTGCAGAGCCCTCCTTCTCCTTCAGTGACCTACAAAGCTACAAATTGGGCCATGCTCTTTTTAGCTTCACTGGGGATGTAAAGAAAAGGAGGACTTATTCTTCTGAAAGTAGCCAACCAACCTACCCTGCACACCCAGAAGCCTCAGACCTTCCTGTCCCCATGCCTGCAGGGCTCCTGGATGAGCCCAGCCCAACCAGAGCATCCCCGAGTCCTTACCTGGGGACATCAGCCTGCCAGGGAGCTTTCCTTGCCCTCGCAGGCCAGCTGAGCCCATGGCTTTTCTAATGTAACAGATCTCCTTCCATTACCGCTCAGATGCTGCCTTCCCATCACAGCCTTACCCCCGCTATCATCAAAGCAGCTGGCGAGAAAACTCAGGAGACAAGAAAACCAAGAGGCAATTCCATCAGATGGGATTGAAGAAACACCCATCAGATGAAGCAAGAGCCCCAGATTGACAGCAATTAATCCTGCCACCTTGACCAGCAGGAAATGGCAGCCGTGAGGGTGACGGCCAGCAGATCTCAGAGCCACGCGTGCACCAGAGCCACGCGTGCACTGGGATGAAGGAAGCTGCAGGGGCTGCAGAGCTGTTCTGCTTGTACTTGGCAGACTCAGTTACTCTTAATGCAATATTCTGCTTATTAAGAGAGATCTGTAAAGAGCAAGATGTTGGCTGTGTGCCCTTCCCAGGAGGAAAAGAAAGCCTGTTGCTTTTAAGCCTCTTAGCAGCTGTTTCTCCTGTGCTGTCTTTTATCTTAATGCGAGAAGCACAAAACCTGCCCCAGCCCATTTCTGCCAGAGCGCTCCGTGGGGAGCTGGAGGGCACAAGGCTTCCCCTCCGTGCTAGGTCGGGAGCTACCCCAGAACATCACTCACCGCCCTGGCACGGACGACCCTGCAGTATTCCCTCTCAAAAGCAACATGGCCAAAGCAAAGCAACCCAGATCCTCCCTCCTCATATCGCAGCACAGAGAGGCAACCTTGCTCTCAGGAGCTAGCTAGCAGCACCCCTGCAAAGAGGCAGAGTTTCCCTGAGCAGCACCCCCCCAGCGCAGGAGAGAGGGGAGCCTGGAGCTTGCCGCACCAGGAGGGCCCTTCTGGGCTGAAGCAGGCTGATGGTATCCAGGCACAGGCAGGTGAGCTGGGAAGATCCAGCCGCTAAACAAAACTACAGCAGTATTTTGCATCAAAACATGATCCCCAGAAGCATGTAACAAGGACTCTTGCTGCTGGTCATTCCTGGTTTTACTCACTAGCTTTCGGCAAAGCCAACTTACTTTGCTCCCTCCGTCTTGCAGAAAAGAAACAAGACTTCTCCTGCCCATGGCACCGCCACAGAGAGTTGGACTTGGAGTCCGGTGGCAGCTCACAGCAGAGGCTTCACGGCACGCAGAGCCTGGTGCGCCCTTCCCAGGGAGGACGCCCCTGGCAGGCTGCACTTTGCCCCAGGATCTCCAGCCACCCACGCCAGCAAGATGAGCCATTCTGCCAGCGTACTACAAAGCTGTCCCACGTTAACCATGCTGGTTTATTAAAGCTGAACCACCAGTGCATTTCTGTGCAATTAAAACAGCTTAGATCAAACCAGCTGTTCTCACATGGGAAGAAACATTTCCAAAGACCGTGGAAATTGCATCCACACTCCGGCTTACTGGAATAACCATGCTCATAGACCAGCTGAACACCTAGGGGAAAAATAAAAGCTTTACAAAAAATTTAGGCTAAGTTTACCGGGCTTAAGTTTGAAATCTGATGGAATCACCAATGTCTAGTGCAGGTCCTTTGGGAGCAAGGACCCATCGCAGGATCATAAGACTCAAAAGGAGTCAGTTACCAGTAAAGGGATGGACAGAGGAGATGCTATTTCCAGCTAAAAATGCAGACTAGTTCTTCTTAACTGGAAGAACAGCTTTTACTGGCTCCCCTACTTTAAACTAACAACAGAAGGTGAACCCACCACGCAATTGTTGCAAACGCTGCTTCTGTTAAATGCAGGAGACAAGCCCAGGGCTGGCAGCATGACAAACCAAGCAGAAGGATGAGAGGACAGAGGGGACCCGCTGGATCAGTCCATCCCTCTTTCCCTCTCTGGGGACAACACCCCAAAACTTGCCACTTGCCAGCAGTGTGTTGGCTGTCCTGCTCCTGCTATTCCCATGGGAAGCCTGTTCCAGGCCCCCACTGCTCTGATGGCCTTACAGTTTCTAGCTTATTTGTAGCCAGATTACACTCATCTGTTCTTGAGCCTGAGGCTTTCCTTCACTCCCTGCTTGCTGCAAACAGCCATCATGCCCTGACTCAGGCTTTGTTTTGCTAGGCTGAACACACCGAGCTCTGGCAGGGTTATTTCTGCACTGTGTTTTCAGTGCAAGCCCGTTTTCTCCCTCAAGTGTAGACCGGCGACCTGAAGCTGTGCTCGGCTGTGGCAACGGCAAGCATCACCCATGCTGGCACCTTCTCCGGCGCGTGCTGCTGCAGTATGGATGGGACAGTAAGCTGTAGCTGGTCTTGCCGCTCCAGCAAGCTTCACCTGCCCCGTGGCGCTGCCACAGGACTGCATAGGCACACCCGGTCACCCCTCATCCTCCCCCACTGTCTCAGAGCTTGTGGCCTTTATGGGTGGCTTGGATTCAGTGTGGACACAAGGGACTAAACCATAGCTGCATGGAAGCCTATGCACAGGCTAGGTTGGGGCTTTGCTAAAGAAAATGAGAGAAAAGATCCAGATTCCCACCGCTCCCATTAGCCCTGCCAGGGCACAGCAGCATGACAGACACAACCAGGAGAGCACAACTCCACTGCAGTCCCAAAGACAGAGAGGGCTTGGCCCACCCCAGCTACGGCATCGATCCGTGCGCTCTCCCTTACGGCTGGCTCTGTGCTCCCTGGTTGACCCAGGGTCTCATTTCAGGCAGCTTTTGGGTGAGGAGAAGAACGAACAGCAGGTCTCTGGATCCCCCCAGACCAGGGCGTAACTTCCAGCCCCGAGAGGTCTGTCTGAGGTTTCTCTACAGCAGTGAGCACAGCCAAAGAGCCAGTGGGACAGCACACAGTCCTGCATACAGAAACACAAGGCTTCCTAATCTGCCTCCTTCCCATGCTCAGCAACCCTGGCTCTAGTCAAGTAGGGATTGATACCCCAAAGCCCACGGTTCCCATTACTGACACGTCCAAAACTGGTGACCACGAAGCTCTCCCAGCTGCTTACAGCAGCGACAAGAGGAGCTGATGCATTAGGGTCCCATGTTCCCTGCTGGCTGTATTTCCCCTGCTACATCACACAAGCTCACTGCGGAAACAGTTTGGGATTCAAACATGGCAAGAGGAAAGGTGCGCCCATCCAACCTGCTCTCCAAATAGCTATGTCATCAAAATCAGCTGAAGCGTGGCATGTAGTGGGACCAGGGAACAGGTAACATTGCAACAGGTCCTAGCTGAATATATGCTAACATGCCATAAAAGCTCACCCACCAGCTCAACATATTGAATAGATAATGCCATGAGGAGGACAGCCACAGATAATTCCTGCACTACTTGGAAGTGGTTTCGTTTGGGAAGACCCAAAGATTTGGTCTGTTAATGCCATTCTGCCCGGTCAGCAGCCGTGTGTGCTTCAGGCTGCTTCCTCCTGGACAAAATCACCAAGGGTGAGACAAATCTGAGAAGGACAGAGCAGATCGCTGGCAAGTCTAACTCACGTGCAAACCCTGATGGTGCAGCACTGGCCCCCCGCAGCTCTGAGTCAGCCTCACAGCGCAGCTGAGATCCACTCCCACGAGCAGAAACACAGCCTGCCTTGTCCTTGCTCCTCCTGCATTTGATAACTGGAGACCCACAGTGATTCGGCTTTGTTTTGCCTACGTGAGCAGTGGCTCCAGCCACTGAGACAGGAAGCAGGATTTGTTCGTACTCAACCACGTTCAGTGATGTTGGCACTTCAAAAGCTGCTGCTGCACATTTTTGGAGCTCTTCCTCCACAAAAAATAACTTCCGATATTTAGAAGAGGAAAAAACACACTAAAATTAAATGAATAAATAAAAGGATACGACCACTTCCAGCTTCGTTGCACATCAAACAGACACAAATTTCAGCTTCCAGGCTTTTGTAAATACATCTTTAAAAGCGAAGTCGAGATCTGCAAAGAAGCTGGGCTCCCTCACTGAGGCCAGCCTCTTCCCTTTTAAAAAAGGAACAGCATTGTGGCCAACACCACCCCAGCTTTCCTGGCACCAGGAAAGCTATCTGTGTGCCATGGGCTTCCACCTGCTCCAGAACAGGGAAATACTGAGACTAGGAAGGCAGACTAATATGCTAGGTATGAGCAAAAAGGCAGATCAGATGCTGGCAAAATGTCATTTGACCAAAAGCCTGTTACCCTTTAAGAGGGTCTTTAGGGGTAGCAAGAAGAGACTGAACTGAGCAGGGTCGGATGAGAAGTGGACAGAGCCATACCCTGACCGTGGCAATCACAATTGCCCTCCTCCACAACGGCATTTCTGAGCAGTATCTCCAAAGCCCAGCCTGGACCTGCTCTGCAGCGTATTCTCTGCATTACACCTGTGCCACAGAGCAAGTCAGGGATGCTGCCCTCTCTACGTGCATGCCCGCTCGCACACTCGCACACAGCTTGCAAGGATGTGGCTCAACTCCCACTGCTCCTGAAAGTACCACACGCAATCCACAGCAGACAGCTCTTACCTTGGAAGGAAAGATAGCAAAAATCCCTGCTGAAAAAGCAGTATCAGTGGTTACTTCTGCCTGGTTTTCACGTGGAACAAAAAAAAAAAAAAGAGATGTTTTCCCTGTGAGCGAGCCAAACTTCCCCTTCAGCCTTGCCTCTTCCCATGCGCATTTGCTGCCTCCAGCCTGCACACCGTTTCCCCAGAGCCAGGAGGGAAGGAATAAACAGCAGGCAGTGCTGCGGCCTCCTTTAGAAAGAGGATGCCCTGGCAATCCTCGACCAGCGGCGTGTACCCCCTCCTTTACCCCGCTGTTAACCCTAGCAGCACCTCCTCAACTCATCATCCTGGTCCTGGGCAAGACAGCAAGAGGGCGCATGCCTACAACACACTCGCGCAAGGCGCAGATGGAAACCCAAGTTAAGGACTAACGGAAAAGTCTGTTCTTTTTCTGAGCGACTCAGCTGCATTTTCCCAAGCACAAGCTCTGCACCTCCAGCACCGCTGCCAGGGAGCGCAAACCCACCGTGCAGAAACAGCCAGGCTGCTCGCAGAACAGCAGATTTCTCCCACACTTCTGCAGTCAGATTTCAGCTGCAGAAAACTGCTACTTCCAGGAGGGTCAGGCTCTTCCTTCGGTGCAGGGATGGAGAGCTCTGCTGGCAAAGCAGGACAGAAGCGGTCCCTTAACACAAAGGACTGCCGGAGGAGAGGGCTATTCACCATTCAATCCAGCTACGTCAGACGGCCAAAGCTCCCCACTCTGCTCTACAGTATGCGAATCTCTGGAGCAGCATTCATTGCAGTCGTTTACGTTGGGACCTCGGATATGTCATTTGACCTTCTGTGTGCCACCGTAACTCAGCAGGCAAATCAACTAAGAGCAGGATCCTCGCTGGAAGCCAGGTGCTGTGTCCAAAGCAAGGTTTCTCAGGGCATTAAATCCAAAGCACAATCAGATAATCTCCATGACGCAGCCCAGGCTCAGCTGTCCTCAGTCAGAGATTCAAATTACTGTTTCGTGCAGCTCCTCTGTATGGATATCAGGAAAACCGGACACAAAATCCCCCTGCTTAAGACAAGGATGGTTCATCCGCAACACCCACAAAGGGTTATGTGCGGGAGGAGGCTTGTCAGGACCTGCTGCCACCTCTGGGATTCTCTCCAGTGCTATTCGCCTCCAGATGGGCTGACCAAGTGCTTGTTGGCTCTTCACACGGGGCTGCACAAACAGCATTGCCAGGACCTGGTTAACCTGAACATTTAAAGAAAAACCAGCCGAAATTAATAGAATGAACTGGGGTAGCTCTTTGCTCTCTGCCACGGGCTCCCAAGCCGCAGCACACAGCTGTGGGAAGCATCACGCATCTGCAGAGCTCACCGTGCCAGTGGTGACATCCGACAAGAGCCAAGAGGGGCTGTCAGCTACCAGCGAGGAGAGGCCACTACCCCACACTTCAAAACTGAACCCCGGCCATTACACGTTTAGGGGCACCGGGGAAGGCTCAGACATGCACAGAGCGCTCTGGACTACCAGGGCAGCTGAACTCAGCCCCCAAAAGACAGTTTTCTGAACATGGAGCAAGCACAGAGCACGCTGCAGCCAGGCTGCCTTGCAGGCTGCTACTGGCCCTGGAAAACACACCCCCTCCCACTCAGGAGGTGCTTTCTGTTCAGACCTTACCAGCTGGTGACCTGGCCTCACCGAAGAAGACAGACTACAATATGCCAGGTGTTCTCATGGAGGCAAAGATGCGATTTAAAAGAAACATTAAAGACAAACCTGAGTTCCTCTGCACCTTAGCAATCTGCTCCAGAGAGTCTCAGGCGAGAAAAGGAGGGTGCTGCAAGCCAAACCTCTGGGGAACCAGAGAGCTTTTCCGTGAGGCTTGCACCGAAGTTCACAAACAGCCCAAACTAACACTTGATAACATCCATGGGAAAGCACCCAGCGATATCAGCAGCTGTTGCCTGGAGTCCTGTCCATCTACTTAATTTTTCCCCTGAGAGGATAAACACTGCATTACATCATCTATTTGATATCTAGTTAATAATGTTAATAACATAACCTGCAACAATCTAGAGCAAATAAAAGCAAGATCTACTCCAATACTATGGTGTTTTAACACCACCACCAAATTTAACTGTGCCACAAGACTTGGTTGTTGGTTTAAACAAACAAAACTCCCCAGCTCAAGAAGCTTAACGGCAAGCAGAAGTCCCAGAGGAGGTCGGGCAGAAGCTCCGCAGTTCCTTGCATTAAAGACAGTCACAGCTCCGCAGCTCGCCCCTGATGGCAGCCCGTAACAGACGCGTAAGGCCGAGTTAGGAGGCAAGCGAAGGCAGAATGACCCCCCTGTCAGTCCCTCCCACTCCCAACGCTCAGGGTTTCAGAGATCAGGCAGCCTGGAGTTTCTCCATGGACCACCCTAATTCCCACCAGCTCGCTGAGCTCTGCCACAGACAGCAGTGGCAAGTTCTGCTCTTCAGTTACCTACAGGAAAAAGTGTCTCCTACTGTCACAGCCTGCTGCCTGCCCGTTTCAATGGCACCTCCCAGCTCTCGCACAGAGAACATGAATACAGGATCATTACCCACTACGTCTCACAGCACAACTCAGGATTTTATAGATTTCCTTCCCAAAACGATACTAAAAATATTCTATTCCTTTATGTGCCCCATTTTTTCATTACTCCCTCATTCTATAGAATTTTTTGAGAGAAAGTCAAATAGTACAGCTACATCATTGCTGAATCAAACTGATTAGATGTGTGACTTCCATCAAATAACACAGTAAGCTCCAAGGGAGGAGGAAATTAGAGTCATAGAGGATCAGCACTTTTGTGGAGATGTAGCTGCATTTCAGAATTAATCAGAGCCCAAGAGCCTATTCAGAATTCCCTTGCAGATTTTGCAACACAATGAAATAATTTTGAATACATTGGTGGTGATTCCAGATCCATTCTCCTTCCAAGAAACATACGAAACATATGTCACGGTACTGATGTTTCTTATCCGAGGCATCCCACCAGCTTGCTATAGGACCAACTCCAGTCTCCAACAACATTAGCATTTTCTATCCTCACAAATACCACTGCCTTGCTTGGCACCAGAGAAGCTGCTGACATTCAGATCTAACAGGTACAGTGTCTCCTTGCTTTTTTTTCTGAGGACTAGTGAGAAGCGCTCTATGTCACTCAATTTTATTTAAGGCCATGGCTCGCTCCTTGCAAAGAAGCGTGGTTTGGGGTTAAGCAGGTCTGAGATCTCTCCCGAGTCCTATTGCCAACAAGGAGGACCCATGCACGTCCAGAGACATGTGCACTGGAGGAACTCCTCCGTGTTGAGGCCACTCACGTTATCACACTCACCTTCTTGCTCCCACGGCGTGACCAGACCTTCCCGTTTCCAGACCAGGACCTCCCTCGGGGCGGCCGAGGGCCCTGCTAGCGTGGGGCTCGCTCATCCCCTAGCAGTTTGACAGGAGGAGGGTACCGTGCACTCCCCTGCTCCCAAGCCCAGCTCATCTGGGCTGCTCAAAGACCGATGGCAATGTCCCAGCTCACAGAGGGGGAAACCCCCTGGGTTAATCAACCAGCCACTGAGTGTACCCAGCGCTGGGTCATCTCCAGCAGCACCGCGGCGGCTCAGAGGGAGCACATGCAAAGCCACATCGTTAGCCTGGCTCACTTAAACGTAAGCAGATCTGACAAGAACATTGACCAAGACACAAATCAGCTAGCCAAGTTCAGCAAGATGTGCAATCGGGCACGCAGAGCTGTATTCCCTTTGAAAACAAGGGTGAAGGAAGAGAGATGATGTCCTCATACCTCTCCAGGCCACAGCTCCAGGCACCATCCTAGTTTTGGCATGCGTGGGGCATCACCTGGATACGAGCAGCACCAACTCCAGAACTGCAGACAAAGCAAGCAAAAGACCTTTCGCTGAAAATCTAGACGCAGCAGCTGGATTCAAAGCATCCCTAATACGCAGCAACGCACCTCCTCAAGTCCCTGTTCTAAGCTTTTCTAAACCCTTTCTCTGCCGCTCTGTCAAGGCAACACCTCACTGCTTTACTGTTAAATTAAAAGCGTCGCTGGTCAGAGGGTTTCGAACAGTCTTAAGGCTCACTGCTCTCACAGCAGGGGATGAGACTGGTGAAAATTCAAGAGCATAACACCAAGATGTCCTCAGGGCAGGTAAATAGCTCAGCTGCTCTGGAGGATTCAGGACTGAAATCCTCTCCTGAGCCCGATGAAGACAGAGCAGCAGCTCCCACAGCTACAACACTAAACAAACTGGGAATTGTTTTCTCTCTCATCAGAACAGCCCAGCAGCCAGCTCAAAACTGAGCTCCCACCGCGCTAATGCATCCTGAATTGTGGCACCCAAGAGGGAATCTGAAGGACTAAAATAACAACACCTGTAGCTTGAAGCCACGAACTTTGGGGGAACCTCCATTCCCAAAAGGCAAATATGCTCCAAATGACGTCTCTGTGGAAGACCTACAACAAGCCCAGGGGAAGAGTTGATATTTAACGGCAATGGAAATGGTCTCTAGTCCCAGCTTCACTCTCTTGCTCAAAGACTACGTTAAGATTTTGGAGGAGCTGAATGGTCACAGCAGAGCAGGTGGGAAGGGCAAGCTGAGCTTTCAGCACATACCCACGCCTCCTGCGAGCACCTCCTTATATACCATAAAGCAGAATAAAGGCGCCAAGCTAATTAGAAGACAAGCTGAACACGCCTTTAAGAAAAGGGCAGCACGCATGCACTAGCAGCAGCTATTTATCTAGTGGTCAGTTAAAAACACAAGCCCAAAGGACTCGGCAGCAGCATGGAAATCCCATCGCAACTGCCTTCCTCCACTCCGTGTTCCAGCCCTTGTCCTCCCCTCCAAGGCAAGGCTCCAACGCTCCCCTTCTGCCACGTGTTGGGTGACTGGGACCCCTGAGGACCTCAAAAGCATCCCAGGTTGGAGAGTCACTGCAGCAGGGGTACAGCGTTGGCTTTAGTCCGTGATTTCCTCCCAAAATGAAGCTGCGCTGAACCCCAGATGTTCCTTCCCTCTCTTAAAAGGGTGGCCTGCTTCTTATTTGGAGAAATAATCAATAAAATTCAACGGGCTGATTTTCATTCATCACCAGCCAGAAATCTAATCTCAAGTTAACAGCACTATCCCGAACACAGCTATCACATCTATCATTTATCATCTGCTGTGGGTATTAGCATGCGTTGATTTTACAGCTGCAGTGAACGGGGCTGCCTACATCACAACAACTAGTTTATTCTCAGAAAGGCTAATTTAATCTGGCAGTAAATGTTCTCAAAGCCTCCTCACACAGAAAAGCTTTTATCTTGGTTGGCTTAACAACAATACAGCATATCCAAAAACGTGGAGGGATGCTAAAGAAAAACACTACCCTTGTGTTTTGAGTCCTCTAATACTTTTGTCTGAGAAATTTCTCTTGGTAACCACAGATTTTGAGAAAACATAGAGTGCCTCTGTTTTTTTTAAAAAGCCAACTGTGTTTTCAAGGCAAAATATACAATAGCTCAGAGCACTTCCCCCTCACATACAACTGTGTCTTGACAGAAAGAGCTGTGCTCTCAATAAAACTAAAAACCAGCAAAGATTGTTCACTTCCAACTGCCCACCTGCATAGCAAGAGTGGCAGCCAGCACGCCTGGCCCGCGGTGTACTACCTGCCACTGGAAGGTGACTTTCCCCAGCCCATACTACAGAGGAATAAACTTCAGAAGAAATTCAAAAGCCCTCCATGTTAAGTTGTGTAACTGCATCATGAAGCATTTCACAAAGAGTATCCTTCAGATTTCCAGCCTCTACCGTCCGGGGGGCGGGGGGGGGCAATAACTAATTAAGCAACCAGAAATTTTTTTTTCATTGTTTTTAAATTCTAGTTCATATTTTCCCCTTACTTGTGAAAGTATGCACAGAGGCAGCATGCATCCAAAGTCACACTTAGCCATTTGAACCGGAGTGTGCTCTTAGCTCTGCAATGAGAGTCACTGCATCACCTGTGTCGCACAGACACAGCATGAAGAAGCGGTCCTCACCGGGATCTACCCCTTGCAAGGAAGATCACTGGAGAGGCAAGCACTGTCCCTTGGAATTAGAGGGGCTAAAACAAGGGTTTTTAAAGCGTTACAATAGACGTCGCTGTACCAGGATAATCCTCCATGCTCTCAGGAGTGTCGCTGTCATCCTGCTGCAAAAGAAAAGCTGGTGCTGTGCAAGGATCACAGCCTGGATCATGCCTGAGAGGGCTCCTTTGGTACAAGGGCAAGAACATGCCCCAGGTGGCGTCCAACAATTTAGGACAATTCAGTAATTCGGGAACAAGGGAAAAAAAGCAGAGCATTAGGACAGGCCAGAGGAGGAGAAAAAAAACCCAAAACAACACAACACAACACTCCCCCTTGTTCCTATCTGTCAGGAACCGCTGCCCCAAGAATAGCCTATTCAGAAACCAGGAAACTCAGAGAGCAGCAGGGAAGGGCTGAGTCATGGCCATTTGAAAAAAAAAAAAAAAAGAACCAAACAAAAAACCCCACAACAAAACAACGCAAAAAGGAAGGAGAGAAAACATGGACAGCAGCTGTTCTGGGTCTTGGAGATATGAACAAGTCAATCCAGAACATATTAGCCAATCTTTATTTTTAAAAGCTCTGCAAACACATGGTACTGCCGTAAAAAGCAGTCGACCCTCCCTCTGCTCCTGGGAGGCAAATTTAGCTCTGGTTGAATCAGGCAAAGTTGGTGGTGCTTCCCGACACCAGTCTCTCCACGCAACACCCGCTCGGCCATGCACGGCTGCCAGGACACAAACTGCTCCCCATTTATGCCCTGATCTTTGCCTTTATTTGTTCCTCTACAGCATCAGCATCCCAATATCACAAAGACTTACAGGCTGGACAAATGCCTTCCAGAAGGGAAAGCGTAGTCTATTTCAGGGATGCTATTAGCAGAGGGTGAGGAGCCGTTTCCCTTACCCACGCTGGAAGGGCACAAGGTAAAGCGCGACTTGGATGGGTTTCCTACGACTCTCTGCGAATGGCCGAGCAGAAGACAAGTGCTCCCATCTCGCAGCCAGCCTCAGCGCTGCCCATCCAGCCCCCAGGAAGGCCAGGCTACGGTTAAGTTTTGCTCAAGTCTTCCCACGTGACAATCTTTGTTCCGTGACCTAAATGAAATCAATTTTACAGTAATTCTCCCTGGGACAGTAATCTTATTCACTCACCCATAATCTTAAAGATTATACCTGTTCCTCAGCTGTGGGGCTCTGGGAGGAAGCACAAGCGATTTCTGAGTAACGAGGGCTTATTTTTAATACAATTCCTTGGCTACCCCCTCACAAACTAGGGAGGGGGCTGTATCTTTTCAATCAAAGAACTGTGCTTCAAAACATCTTTGGGAAAAAAACCCTCCAATTCATTTTATCTTGCACTGTGAGGTTCTGTCAGATTAAAGATAAAAAGGTAAGAAGTGGGAAGACCTTCCAAGTCCGTCCCTGCAGGGAGCGGGCTGACCGTGCCTGCGGTCCCCAGACTCTGGCAGATAACATGTACTCACATGTAACCGCGCCTCAGCCACCACGTCTTCTCTCGGTAAAAGATTGAATTGTCAAATGACGAAGTCAGGGTTTCCTTTGTAAAGACACGTGCAGTAGATACCATTTTGGGACATCAGTGCTCACAAAAACAATACTGGCTGAGGTCTGGAATGAGGCAGGAAGCGTACTGTGTCTACACACACAGCCCAACAGCAAGAGAGGGCAAGCCTCCATGCTTTTCCTTTTTATACCTGCAAAGTCCTTTTAGTCTGAGAGCGGGCTGTATTTTTTGGGTTTTTTCAGGGAGTCAGTATAAACCACGGGGGGAGCTCAGAGAGCCTAACTTACCCCTCTGCAGCGGTCGAAGAGCCCCTCCCTGCAGCCTGCACAGGTCCCCAAGTCTCCCACCGCCCGTCGCAGGCAGGGCAGGGGAATGCACCCTGCTGAGAAGGCAGCTCCCCCAGACCCAACCTCTTCCCAGCACGGGGACTTGCTGGGATAACTACAACACAACGCCGTCGCACGTAGACCCAGCCTTGACACCAACTCCCAGAACGAGAGCTCAAGGAAAGTGTCCCAAAGCAAACAGGTTCTCATGGTTCAAATTTTAGGTAAAATTCTTTTTCTCTGCGACCATGCAATGCAATGAGTAAATAAAGATGAAATATAGCTAGAGCATGGGATGTGCATGTACCACGGTAAGATGTGATGGATGGAACTGATGACTGTAAGATGGAATGCAAGATGAGACAGTAAGTGTGTAAACTTAAAGCTAGAACGCTCCTTCCAAAAACACATCTTCCAAAACTCTTAAGAGGTAGCCAGCCTGTTAGGGCGAGGTAGAGAAGATTTTCTTTCTAAATGCCGAGACTGGGTATCAAAGAAGGTTCAGGGACATACACAAGAGGGAATGTCTGCCTGCACACTGGTTCAGGGCAGAGGGACCACCATCTCAGCACAAATGCTTTATCTTAAATTCTCTTAATCTATAAGAGAACTGGGTATTATTCCATTTTCTTATGTGAAAAGGAGGTAAAGGAAACCTAACTATTACTAACGCACTTACTAATCACAATAGGTAACAGAGAATATATTACTTAATTTGCACGAAAGCCTCGGCTCAATTCTTCATTCTCTGACCATCTCAGGTTTCATCATGCTAAGAGGTACAAAGTCAAACATGCACGGCCAGCAGCTGTTCTTCACAATTCCTAAGATCCTAATTACATTGCCACCTTTTGGGGTTACTTCTTTTATCTTCTTAATCTAAACCCAGGCCTGCTAAGAGAGTTCAGATTAAAGGTAGCTGCACTAAAATGAGGCCTCACACAGGAAGCTTGCGGCATGAAGCAGCTTCCTTCCTCTACCGAGATCTATGACCAGCACAGGCCTGCTGCACTCTCTGGGCTCTCAAAAAGCCCTTTTTCACCACCACAAATACAACAAATTCAGGCTGCAGCCACGAGGCAGCTCTGAATGAATGAGCTCAAAGCAAAAATGTAACAGCAGTCAGGAGTTTCCCTGAGCGTTTCATGCCAGAAGTAAAAACCGTGCTCCCCTGCCTCAGACACTTAATGCTGTTGAGAAAATGGACTGTGGTTTCCTACGGCATCTGTTCTAATTGTGTTCCCTTTGATCAGAGAAGGAGATACATCCTTTGCAGAGCATGCAAAGATCTTACACTGCTTATGAAAATCACACTGCTTCTCTCCAGTTGCAAGATGGATACTGGGTGCCAATCGGGAACAACAGGAAAACAGGAAGACGAATATCACATCCCAAGGCAGAAGTTGCTCATCATGTGTGCTCAGTTGCCTTGCTCTGAAATCTTCAGGAGAGTCAATCGGTTTCAGGCTAGGGTACTTTGCCTGCATAACAGTTGCAAAATCAGGTCCTGGAAGCAAAACCAACCAAAAGCCACCAACGATTTGCAGAATGACTGAAGTTCCCACTACAAACCACCACTTTTACTGTATCGGGGAGAAGGGAAGAGTACTGTACAATTAAAATTTTTCCTTTTAGAACACCACTGACTGCTGCTAAGAGCCACAAGGCAAATCAGCACCTATTTGTTGTTTTCCAGTTCTCCTGTCCTCCCTGTTTTCAGCAGCTTTGCACAGATCAGTCTGGGAGAACACCTTCTCATTGCAGCTGGATGAGAAGTTGGCATACCTGTCTAGAAGCTCAAAGGTATATTCAGTCCTGCTGCCTTCATTATTATTTTAATCTCCATATTATGCAAATAGTATTTTCTCCTTGTCTTGCCTGGCAGCCATCAATCTTTTCCTCAGCTTGG
Source organism: Fregata magnificens (assembly GCA_013389945.1). Taxonomy (NCBI): domain Eukaryota; kingdom Metazoa; phylum Chordata; class Aves; order Suliformes; family Fregatidae; genus Fregata; species Fregata magnificens. The sequence goes on from WAAD01039264.1 coordinate 378,204, forward strand.
CGCAAAGCTGAGTAAATGTGAGCCTGCACATGGAAAAACTATCACAGTACTGACGGTCCGTTCAGCACATGTACACAGCCATGGTAATACCAGCAAAAGTGACGGACCATCCTGTTGCAGATCCTACAAAAAATGCTATTAAAGAGAGTTTAAAAAACTTAGCTTCTTTCAATCTAGGATATTCTCTCCTGATTAAAGCAATTATAAGAAATCAAATGTAGGGCTTTACAATGGTACTACAAACAGACAAATTGGTCTCGGATCAGAGCTGATACTAGAAGTCTGTGTGTCTCCTTCCAAAACCACTCATGCTCATACTGGAAGATCTCTGCATCAACCACATCCTTTAAATGCAAGTATTTATCTGCTAAATTCACATCTGAAGGGGAAAAAAATATAATCTTTTAAATAATAAATTACTTTCGTGCCTTCTCTCGCTATGTTAGTGAGTAACACTGGCAATGGGAACACTCCTCTAGACTACAACACTGTGCCAAGGACCCAAACCCCCCTAAATCACATACAGTGTGGGTGTTGTGGACAGGCTCTAGCCCGGCCCCTGGCTGAATGCCCTTCAGCTACAGGAGTGCATTAGCTGCGCTGCATTAGAGCAGCCAGTTGTGCTCCATCCAGAAGGAAAGCAGTCGCTGGGCTTTGCATCACTGCGTGACTTCCCACGCACAGAAAACATGGCTGATTAGGAAGTGGTGTGGTTTAACCTGGCAGGCAGCTAAACACCACACAGCCGCTCACTCACTCCCCCAGCCCCCCAGTGGGATGGCGGAGAGAATCGGAAGGGCAAAAGCAAGAAAACTCGTGAGTTGAGATAAGAACAGTTTAATAACTGAAGTAAAATAATAGAAATAATAATAATAATAATAGTATTGATGATAATAATAATAATATTGTAATGAAAAGGAAAACAACAAGAGAGAGAGAGAAAGAAAACAAAACAAAACACAAAAAAAAACCCCAGGTGATACACCCGCTCACCACCCTCCGACCAACGCCCAGCCAGTCCCCGAGCAGTGATTCCCCCCGGCCAGCTCCCTACCATTAATATACTGAGCATGACGTTGTATGGTATGGAATAGCCCTTTGGCCAGTTTGGATCAACAATTTGAGCTGTGTTCCCTCCCCTTCCAGCTTCTTGTGCACCTGGTAGAGCATGGGAGGCTAGAAAAGTCCTTGACTAGTGCAAGCACTACTCAACAACAACCAAAACATCTCTGCATTATCAACACTGTTCCCAGCACAAATCCAAAACATAGCCCCATACCAGCCACCATAAAGAGAATTAACTCTATCCCAGCCAAAACCAGCACAGAAGCGAGCTTCAAAAACATGCTCATAAACCAAAACAAGGTGCTGATGGAGACACCCTCCCTCCTTTCATAACAGCAGCTGAGACAGAGCTCCAGCCAGAACAGAAACACGAGAAACTGAACTTCAGAACTGAATTTCAGGTGCAGGACCTGTTGAGGGAACACAACGAGAAACTCAGCACGGTCTTCCATCTTCTTAGGAAGGGCTCAGGTTCTGAAGGAGAAGCTCCCTCTCTGTTAACTGTCCCAGTCACAGCTGTAGCAAAATCTTTGGGTGCTCAGCATACGAACATGCACATCCCCTGTCCCAGCATCTCCCGAAGTGCAGCCCTGAGCAGACACAGCCACCACAGCCCCACCACCCCATGCAACAGCAGCTGGGGAGGACTGAGCACGTTTGCTCCACTTGGCATCACCCAGAGGATATCTGGGGACATTGCTCCACCACCCTGCCCTTGTTACAGCCTGTGGTGGGTTGACCCTGGCCGGACGCCAGGTGCCCACCAAAGCCGCTCTATCACTCCCCCTCCTCAACTGGACAGGGGAGAAAAAATATAACGAAAGGCTCATGGGTTGAGACAAGGACATGGAGAGATCACTCAGCAGTTACTGTGATGGGCAAAACAGACTCAACTTGGGGAAATCAGCTCAATTTATTAACAATCAAATCAGAGTAAGGTAATGAGAAATGAAACAAGTCTTCCTTCCCCCCCGCCTCCCTTCTTCCCGGGCTTATCTTCACTCCCGATTATTCTCTACCTCCTCCCCCCAAGCGGCGCAGGGGGACGGGGAATGGGGGTTGCAGTCAGTTCATCACACATTGTTTCTGCTGCTCCTTCCTCCTCAGGGGGAGGACTCCTCACACTCTTCCCCTGCTCCAGCGTGGAGTCCCTCCCACGGGAGACAGTCCTCCACGAACTTCTCCAACATGGGTTCTTCCCACGGGCTACAGCTCTTCACAAACTGCTGCAGTGTGGGTCCCTTCCACGGGGTGCAGTCCTTCAGGAACAGACTGCTCCAGCGTGGGTCCCCCGTGGGGTCACAAGTCCTGCCAGCAAACCTGCTCCAACGTGGGCTCCTCTCTCCAGGGGTCCACAAGGTCCTGCCAAGAGCCTGCTCTAGTGTGGGCTTCCCATGGGGTCACAGCCTCCTCCGGGCATCCACCTGCTCCAGCGTGGGGTCCTCCACGGCTGCAGGTGGATATCTGCTCCACCATGGACCTCCATGGGCTGCAGGGGGACAGCCTGCCTCACCATGGTCTCCACCACAGGCTGCAGGGGAATCCCTGCTCCGGCACCTGGAACACCTCCTCTCCCTCCTTCTTCCCTGACCTTGGTGTCTGCAGAGTTGTTTCTCTCCCATACTCTCACTCCTCTGTCCAGGTGCAATTGCACAGTTTTTTGTTCCCCCTTCTTAAATATGTTCTGCCAGAGGTGCTACCACCATCGCTGATGGGCTCAGCCTTGGCCAGCGGCGGGTCCGTCTTGGAGCCGGCTGGCATTGGCTCTATCGGACACCGGGGAAGCTTCTAGGAGCTTCTCACAGAAGCCACCCCTGCAGCCCGCCCGCTACCAAAACCTTCCCACGCAAACCCAATACACAGCCTCGTCCCCCATCTGTGCTCAAGCCACACCACTAGCAAGCCAGTTCCTAAAGACGTTGCCTCCCTACCTGCAAGCCGGAATTCCTTCCACGCGTAACGCCTAAGGAGAACAGAGCAGGTACATCGCTAAATGCTTCCAGGGATTTCCTGGGGCGCATGGACATCGCTACCACATTTAGGCAGAGAAGCCTTTGGGAGAGGGAAGTTTTCAGCCTGCGGTTTCCTCACTGACCCGAGCTTGTTTAGTTCCTGAAAATGAATGTATGAATGACATACTATGGTTATATATTACACTACATAATACGTGCTCTAGTTTCCCCCGCTGCCTACTTCAGTCACAGAATCTGGAAAACAGAAGAGCCCCTGCTGAAACAAAAGCCCCGTTTCAAGCACATTGGTTGAAAGGGAACAAACAGGAGGGTATCTTGCACATTCACAAAGCGTTTCTCAGCAAGTTTTACAAACAGCCCAAAACCACTATAATTATCATTTAAAACATTTCTACTTAAAATCATTGTGCCTGATCTAGTCTACCACCTGATATTTTAGGCTCAGCCTGGAACGTGACAACCGCCAGTCCCCTCACCAGTTCTCAGTGGTGCAAGGAGACGACTTCTGACCAACTTTTCCAGTGACACCTTGGGCCAAGGGGCACACACCTATGCTTGCAGCGACTTACAGAAGTTTAACCTTGAGTGTGACTCCTGCAGACGATCCAGAGGATGCCAGGATGGCGACGTCCATCCCAGCCTGCCTGTTACCACTCCCCTGCACGGCCCTGGAGCTCTTCCCAGGGTCCCAAGCCCCATCCCTCCGTTTAGCAGCAATCACAACCTGCTGTGCTTTTCATAAAGCAACCGAACGCTGCCTTAACAGCTCCTATCCTTTTGCCTCTCCAGTCCTCTTGGGAGGCAGAACCAAGATCTAATGGTTAAAGACCTCCCAGCCTCCCACTAACATTTATTCATTGGTATTTGTTGCTGTGCTGCGCTACCCATTAGTTGAATGAGCTCTCCTCGTTTCACAGGATTCACACTGCCGATGTGCTGATGGACAATATCATCCCCATCATCATAATTTCTCTTCCTGCTTGTCAAGACATCCGAGCTTCTTTCGGCTCCTCTAAAATGGGCTCGTCATTCCTGATCACTGAAAGGGCAGTTCCAGCCCAAGCTCATCTCTCCCGAGAGGGGATGACTGGAAACACACATGCTTGTACCTAGGCCTGGCTCCCTCCTCTCCCGGCGATCTCTCTTGGTAACGGATCATATTTGCTCTTCTCACAGCTGTGCCCTGCCGGCAGCTCCCAGCCATCCTCTCCGCAGGCTGGCACGACCTCGGCCGGGCTGGAGCGCTCGCCTTACAGCGGAAAGTCTTTTCCCAAGTACACGACCTCGCCTTCCACCCGATTAAATTTCATCCCGCGCCCGCCGTTCCAGCCCTCCAGCACATCCCGATCCTCCGTCGCAACGCTTCCCCGCATTGCTGAGGGTACAAAGCTGAAGCTTTGTAAGATTTTAGCAGCACCCTGCAGCATTTTGTGGCCGCTACGGACAGCGTGAAGGCCCAGTCCGAGGCCAGGGCTGCCTCGGCCTCTCCCCGGCCCATACCACCACCCACCCACACCCCTTCTCCCCGGGACACGAGGCTCCACAGCAACCGCTCCAGCCACGGCGGAGCACAGAGACCCTCCGTCGGCCTGGGGAGCGAGGTCCTCCCTCAAAGAGTTAAACGGGGATTTATTTTCATCCCTCCTTTTCTTTCCAGCGGCGGACGGTGCCGGATTTCCCCCCGCGCTCAGCGTCCCCACGCCTCCAGCCGGCCCCGCTGCCGGGAGGCCGCC
>WAAD01039264.1:383510-398693 GCA_013389945.1 Fregata magnificens
CAGGCCGGCCGCCGAGGTGTGGCAAATGGTGCAGCTGAGGAAGAGGATGGAAGTGACTGAGGAGGGGATGACGAAGGTGAGAAACCATCCTCCGGATGGTGCCCATCCTCGGCAGGGCGCCAGTCCCGCTGCTGCATCGCTGCTGCCGGGCCGCTGGCGTGCCGGTCCTGCCCTACGGAGTGTCACAGCGGGGTGTGCCGTGTGCCACGTCCTGCCCGACACGGGGTCCTGCCCTGTGCCATGTGCTGCCCTACACAGTGTCCTGCTCGGCGTGGCGTCCTGCCCCACACGGCATCCTGCCCTGTGCGGCATCCTGCCCTGTGGAGTGTCCTGCTCTACACAGTGTCCTGTCCTGCGCAAGCATCCTGCCCTACGTGGTGTCCTGGCTTACGCCACGCGCTGCCCGACACGATGGGTGGCATCGTGCCCCGCGCAGTGTCCTGCCCTATGCAGGGTCCTGCCCACGCGGTGACCTGCCCCATCTTGTACCCTACGCAGCGTCCCAGCTGACACGGCATCCTGCCACACACAGTGTCCAGCCCTATGTCGTGTCCTGCCCTACGCGGTGACGTGCCCGTGTCATATCTTGCCCTTGCCATGACATCTGCTGCCCTGGGACCAGGGAGCCCGGCGAAGCGTGGAAGCACCATTCTGGCTCTGGTGGCCCCAGCTCCGCTTCGAACTAATTGAAGAGCAGTATTTAACACAGCCACTGGCCAAAGGTGGTTTTGGTCACTTCTCACCTGCCCCTGAGGCTCCATCAGTACTTCCTCTGAGATTTAGGTCTGTTGGGTCTCGTCCTGCCCTGGCAAGGGTCCCCCAGCCGTGCCTGGGGCTGGGGTGGCTGTGGGCTGGAGCACACAGCTCCCACTCCCCCAGCAGGGACAGCAGCATCCACATCGGGCTCCTCTTCTCGTCTCTTCCCTGTGGTACAGCGAGTGGCTGAGCTGCAGGTGACAGTGCTGCCTCACAGGCAGGCTGTCCCCACACCAAGGCAGGATGCCGTGGGAGACATTGCCACGGCACAAATTCAAGTTATTTGGCTGTTCAAGTTTAGACTCTGAGTGGGAAATGCGACACATAACATCAGAGCGGTCTTCCTCGCTCGGGCCACAGTGCAGTGCAAGGATGAGTTGTGGTGGCCTTCTGCCTGGCTGTCCTCTCCGCAGGCAGCATGGGGCTGGCCCACAGCAAACCCAACGCTTCTTCATCCCTTGTGAGACCTGGCAGCCCTGAGCCAGTCCCAACTCACGTGTTGTGTGACCTTGGCTTTGAGCACAACCACAGAGCAAAGGGAAAAGGCGACAGCACTTTGCAGGGGCAAGGAAGCTGGAGCTGGGACACTTGTCCCCTTCGAGCGTCTTCCATTTCAGTTCGGGAGAGCTCCGTGGGCGTGGCCACAGGCCAGCCAGATGTGGCTGATGCTGTGGCAGCTCCACTGGGTCCCAGAGACACCCCCAAGTCTTCACTGTGCACCACTTAGCCTCCCTTCTCCCCACGTCCCCCGGAGCCCGCGGGGACCCAGCATCACTGGCCAAACTCGTGTTCCTCAGGTCATGGACATGCTGCAGGAGATGCTCACCACCATCTGCTCCCTGAAAACCACTGTTGAGGGCTTCCAGGAGGAGCTGCAGCTCCTGAAGGACAATTTCCAGAAGGTGCGTGCATGAAGCTGGGTCGGTTGCTGGAGAGCTTTTGGCAGAGCAGTTGGGGTCCCCAGGGTCCTGCGTGGATGGCCAGGTGGCACAGGGTGACAGGGATGAAGTCCCAAGCTCAGGCTTCTTCCCACCCCGAGGCTCAGCTGGGAGCTGTGGGATCTGCCCTGGAGCCCAGGGGTTTTGGGTAGACACTGCCCACAGCCACAGAGCCCAGCCCTGGCCTGGGCTGGGCGCTGCCAGTCCCTGCCTGTCCCTGCTGATGCTGATCCCCACCATTCCCAACCCCTGCGGATGCTGAACCCCCTGATGCCTCTGTTTAACAGGCTGGTGTGGAGGAGCTGCGAGAGCGGTCAATGCAGCAGGACGAGCATGGCCACCTTCTGCAGAGTATCCTGGACCAAATGGTGAGTTGGGGGAGCCCTGGCAGAGGGACTGGGAGCAGGTGTCTGCGGCACCGTGCACAGAGGCACTCAGCACCCAGCCCCTGGGACTGTCCCCAAGCTGTCCAGGGTCAGGCTTTGGCAAATCCTTATGGAAAATGTACTCAAGCCTCCCAAGGGCTGCCCTGGCCATGGTGACCTGCCTGGGTAAGCATCTGGCCCCACAAAGCTCTTCTGGCAGGGTCCATGTCACCTTCCCTGCCGCCAGAGCAGGGACATCCATCCCTGGGCACCCCAGTGTCTTGGTGGCTTCCATCAGCCACCCCCGCTGCTCTTGTCCCTCCTGCAATGCCAGGAGGGCATCATCACCCTGGGAGATGGCAGCGCAGACACAGGGGTGGATTATACTCTCTAGATTTTGAGGCCCCAGGGGACCTGCAGGGTTGGGGATGGCGCTGGGCGTGGTGGCAAGGTTTGGCATTGCCCTCCCTATCCCAGGGGCTGCCCAGGCTCTCCGCTCTTGGAACAGGGTGGAAGAGCTGATCTCTCTACCGGTCACAGGCAGAGGTGCATCGGGAGCTGAGCTCCTTCCCCTGGCATACCACCACGCTGTGCTGGAGCTCTCTCTGTGTGGCACCCGCCGGCAAGGTGCATGCAGGCTCCCAGGTGCCAGGCTCCCTTGCTGGGGGCTGGCAATGGCCCTCGGCTCCAGGATGGCACGGGGATCTTCTCTTTCCCCAAAACCTTGGGGGCTGTTTCATTTCAGAAGCTCTCCGGCCAGGAGCTCAGCCCCGAGCCCTCGCAGGAGCCAGCCCACGAGGCCCCATGCAGGCTGAGCTGGCTGCTGGAGCAGCACGAAGCCGTGGGGACCTGTGTCAGCCATTGCGAGAGCCAGCCTCAGCAGCACGGTGAGCATTGACATCCCCACCATGCCGGGCCACTGTGCCGGGTTGTGCCACCAGACCTTTGCCAGGACCGGTGGATGGGTCACACTCAGCCATCCTGCCTAGGTCCCCAAGCTGCTGCAGCCCCCTCATCCTGCTGCCTCACTCCCAGGCACGCTGGCATGGCTGGCGGGGACGTGGTCACTGCCCTCTGTGGCACCCCTGGGTGCCCGGGTGCTGCGCATGCCCGGGGGCTGGCAGCAGGTCCGGGGGGGTCTCTGCAGCCATAAAGCCACATGGGTTTGGGACGGCACCATGCTGGGGACCTGCAGGACCCAGCACTGCCTGGAGCAAAGCTTTGGTGTCTCTTTTCAGCCGACTCGGGGACCTTGGAGGACACGGCTGCCCAACTGGAGAAGGTGCCGGGCAACATGACGCACCTGCAGGATGGAGGAGAGAAGGTGCCCAGCTGCCTGGGCCTGGGGGGGGAGCTGCCTGAGGGTCTGGAGCTGCAGCCCCGCACCCTGCTTGCCAGGGACGCACTGGGGCATCTCTCGGGATGTCCTTGCTAGCCACTCACTGGGGCCACCCACAAGCATACCTCCCTGCCTCACCCGGGTCCTGCAGCCACCCTTTTTCTCACCCAGGATCACATTTGTCCTCCCCAGGGGCTGGATTTCAGCAGGGAGGTGCTGGGCCAGGTGGGGCAGCTGCAGGAGCGGTGCACGAGGCTGCAGGAAGCTACAGAGCAGCTGCGGGGTGACACCAAGGACACGCAGGTGAGCACAGCCCCGGGCTCAGCTCAGGAGCCGCTTGTGCCATGGTTGGCGTCTGGACCAGGCTGGGTACAGGCTTGCCCAGCCTTGGCGCGTCCCCACTCCGAAGTGGCTCAGTGTGCCAGGATTTCGTGGCCATGCCATGCTGGCGGAGCTGGGGATGAGCAGCTCCGAGGGAGGCATAGGGGAGGGCAGGTGGCTGGGGGCGCATGGCAGGCGTGGAGCCTGCGCAGGATGGTGGAGGATCCAGCCATGAGCAAGGTGCTGCTGGAGCAGGGCTTGGGTGTTGTGAGCAAGCAAAGGCATGTGGGGATGGTGGCAGGGCTGGGGGTCCGCAGGGGATGGCTGACACCATGCCCCCCTCAGAAAGCAGACAAGGCTGTGCTGGAGACCAAAGTGAGCCAGGAGGAGCTGCAACGTGCCATGGTCCAGCTGAGCGAGATGATGCAGGACCTGCTGCAGAGGATGTCCCTGCTGGACCAGGACAGGCAGAAAGCCCTGGAGAAGCTCCTCAGTGAGATGGACTCCAAGGTAGCAGTGTCACCCAGGGAGGGTGGTGGGGATGGAGGCTTGCACCAGGCCAGGGAGCACATCCCTGCGTGGGAAGCGTGAGCCCTGAATCTGCCAACGCCAAGAGATGATGGTCCTTGTGCCATGGCTGGCCATGTGTCCCAAGTGTCCCTCAGGGACAACAGCATCCCTTGAAATGGGGCTGGTGTCCCAACAAGACCTCCTGCCCTCCCTGCAGCTGGACTGTGCGGCGCTGGCTCCCCTGCAGGCACAGCTGGAGCAGGTGTGGAGGCTCACCCAGCAGTGCCTCTGCCAGGGACACTGCTGCAGTGCTAACTGTGCCGCCGGCTTCAAGAGGTGGGGGCTGCTGGGTCCCATCCTACCCCATCCCATCCCATCCTATCCCACCATGTCCCCTTCTGTCCTCTCCTGTACTGCCCCATCCCCTCCCATGCTGTCCCATCCTGCCCTGTCCGCCCCATCCAGACCATTTGTCTCACCCTGCCCACGGGGCACTGGCCACCCGTGGGACCTCGCGCAGTCCCTGGGGTGCCGGTGGGGCGCTGAGCAGCTGCCCCTGTGCTGCAGGCAGCTCTTTGATCCAGTGAAGTGCATCTCCTGTGACAGACCTGTGGCCGTCACCCCAGCGCCGTGAGTAGTGTGCAGCCCCCCGCAGGACAGACCCCCATGCTGCATTTCCACTAGAGACCGCTGCCTGACTTTGCCTTCACATCCTCATCCACAGGCACTTGGTGACCATCCAAAAGGCCAGCCAGCTCCTCCAGCCCCATCCAGCCAGCGCCGGCAGCTCCAACTGCCTGGCACGGCAGCTGCCGGGGAGGTGAGGCTTGCCAGGTGCCACCGCGTCCCTCTCTCTCCCTTTGGGGTCCCTCTCCCTGGGCAGGAGGGGTAATGTCGGTGCTCCCTGCCCAGGGAGAGCAAAGGGAGTGGCAGGGCCAGCCGGGGGGGCCCCGCAAGTCCTGCCGGGCCATTGTCCACCTCCAGTTCCCTCGTCACCATCTGTCCCTGCAGAGACCCTGCAGAGTTTGCCTGCAAGAACGTGAGCCCCCATCCCCGTGTGTCCCTGCGCTCTGGAAACCCACCGAGCCCACCTGGGTTGGGACAGTAAGAGTGCTGCAGGCTGGGCATAGCCTCGGGGCACCTCTGATGGCATTGGCTGCTTCTTCCCTCTAGAGAGAAGTGGATATTTTAGGCATCAACGGGGTTGTCTACAAAGGCAGGCTGAGCTCGCTGGCTGCCAACAGGACCATCACCGTGGGCAAGGACTTCCCAGGTAGGGGAGCAGCCCCAGGGCACCGCGTTAGCTCCGGCCAGGCTGTGCAGCCACCTGAACTGGCATGTCCTGCTCATCCCAAAGCAACAAAGACCCCCCAGCCCTGCTCCCGGCACACCACAGAGATGCGCCGCGCCCCCAAGTACGGCAGCCATTACGTGTCCCCATACTCATGTGAGTGCCTGCCCCGGTTGTCCCCCCACGCCACCAGCCCCACCATGCAGGCTCAGCCTGCTGCTGAGTGCTCCCGGGGTGTTCCCGGGGGCGTTGTGCCCCATGCAAGCCTGTTTGTCCTTCTGCATTGCAGGTGCTGCCATGCGGACGAAGACGGGCTCCTCCAGGGGCCAGTGGCAGGCTGCCACGGGTGGCAGCAGGATGGCAGGCGTCTGAGCTGGCCGGGGGCTGTGAAATGGCATGGGGGTCCAGGGAGGGGGCAGGCACAGCAGGGCTGTGCTGTCTGGCCTCAGGGGACTGGTGGGGTGGGGGCCACACTGTCTCAGCAGCCGCTCATTGCAGCGGGGTAACACCGCAGGCCATAAATACACTCCCTCCTCTGTTGCCTCTCCTGCGTGATCCCTGGGCTTGCAGGGCACATGGGGCACCCTTGGGGACTCAGCAACCAGAGACTGACACTTTTGGGCTGTGCCACGTCCCGGTGAGCTCTTTCTGACCAGCCAGACATTCAGGTGTGTGGTGTGGTCCTGGATTTTCCAGTCCCATGGCTCCTGGTGGCCCTTGGACAATCACAGGCAGGCTCCCTCCCCGCCACCCAGGTCTCCACACGGCTTCACCTGTTCCATAGGCAGGCACTTCCTTCCGAGGCCAGATCCCTTCTCTGCATCTCCCCTGGGTGGGCTCCATGCCACGCAGCCCCTGCCTCACAGACAATCCCCACTCCCAGCAGCACTCCACACCGGCCTTGATGTGCTGAGGCCACCGCAGTCAGGACACGAGGCCCATGGCCCCGGCTTGCTCCAGATGTCACCAGCTGGGCCCGGTCCACCTCAGTGGGGCAGGACTGAGCCACGCAGCTCAAGCACAGCCCTGCACAGGGAAGCTCACAAGGGCCAGCACCAGCTCCAGCCCTCAGCTCCAGCCCAACCCAGCACAGGGAAGCTCACGAGGGCCATCATGAGGGCCAGCATCAGCTCCAGCCCTCAGCTCCAGCACAACCCTCCACAGGGAAGCTCACAAGAGCCAGCATCAGCTCCAGCCCTCACTCCCAGCCTCTGCCGGGGCTGTACAAGAGGCAGCATGGGTGAAACCATCGCTCCTACAATGTTTATTTTAGCAACACAAATAAGAGATTGAAATAGTCAATAGACTGGTGAGCACAGGAATGCAGGGGGATGGCCTCATGGAGAGATGGCTCAGCAGGGATGGCAGCCTCCAAGGGACCTGGCCTGTTACCCGGCAAAGAGGGGATAGGAGCCAGGTCACAGCAAGACACCCAGGACCTGTGGGTGGGTCACACAGGGAGCCTGAGGGCTCCCTGCAGCCCTGCCATCAGCCTGCCTCTGCTCCTGGTGGGGTCTCACACCCACAGCTGATGTGGTGGGGCAGCAGGCAGAGCCGAGCTGGCTTCTGCTGAGGCTGAGCCCTGGCATGCACCTGGCCAAAGCCAGCTGGCAGTCACCGCATGGCTGGGACAGGGTGTTTGGAGCAGCACACATACAGCGGAGAGGCAGCCAGCCCCAGCTTGGAGGCATGGCACAGTCAGAGCCACTTGGAGAGGGGATCCTGCAACACCTCGCGCACAGGCCAGCCTTCCCCACATCCCACCGCTGCTGCAAACGAAGCAAAGACACTGGGTTCAAAGCAGAAGAGCATGTATTGCAAGCGGCTGCGGCGCATCCGGAGAGACTTCAGCCGCCGGGAGAAAAGAACAGAGGGGTTAAAAACAATCCCAGTCTCTAGGGTTACACTGTGTCATGCAAACAGGCCCGGGGCAAACCCCATCCCAGGAAGTCGAGGGGAGGGTGTGCTGGCCCAGCAGGGCCACCCGTGGCTCACCCCCTGCTCCCCATTGCCAGGGCTGGGCGAGGGGCCAGGCGCCTCCCCGGGAGCCGGCATCCCCCAGCCCTGCTCTCCGGTGAGCACGGCGCATGCGGGGTGGAGGCTGTGGATGAGCAGGAACAGTCCTTGCTCTCTCTCCCCCCCTTACAAAAAACAAGCTGCACGGGGTGTCTGCCCCCCACCCGGTTGAGTGGGGCCAAGGGAGGGGGGGAAACACTCAGGCACAACCCACTCTGCCTGGTGGGGTGGCCCAGGGGACCGTGAAGAAGGGACCTCCTCTGTAAATGTCACTCGCATGCAAACTCCGGTGTCCCAAGAGAGGAGGGGGTGCTCCCTCCCCAAGAGCCCGGCAGTGGCAGGGTCCCAGGCAGAGGCCAGCACCGGTCCCATGTCCCACGCAGCCTCCCGCTGTCTCTGGGGAACTCCGTTCAGCTCAAGGACAAGTAAAAACTACTTCAAACCAAACCCATGCAAGGCAGCTATTTGCTCATGTGTCTTGGCGGCTGCCAGATGCCCTGGCAGCAGAGTTCCTCTCCTCTTTGGGGAGGGGGGGGAGAAAAAAAAAATATATATATATATTTATACGCAGGGGTCCCCGCCGTGTTTGCTCTCCACCGCAGCCTCATCTCTCTGCCTCCATGGTCACGTTGGCCTTCTGTTCTGCCGTGGCCTGCTGGGAGACGGCAGCTGGCCAGCCCGCGGGCTGCGCTGCGGGGGCCGGAGTCCACATGCTCTGCTGCTGGCCGGGGGGCGAAGCCGCGGGCCAGGTNCTTGAGGCGGGAGAACATGGTGAGGGCGTCGGGGAAGTTGGGCGGCGTGGCCGGTGTGTTGGCGGGAGTGCACATCTGCAGGAAGGAGACATGGGGTCAGGCGTGGGGGGGGGTCTCCACCTTCCGCCTCCCACCAGGGCCCAGCACAAGACCCCTCTGCCCCCACCGCTGCAGCACGTGCAGCTGCCGGACACGTGCTCTGCTGACCATAGCGTCTGCAAGCAGCAGTTACTTAAGGCTCTGAAGACTAATGCTGTGGCAAGAGCCTGTGCCCGGCCAAGCTGGGGACCCCCTCTACTCCATGACCCGCTGGTGCCACCCTGGGCCTGCAGCTTTCTGGCTCAGCGGGCACAAGGCTCAGGCTCAGCTCCCACCCCATGGGAGACCTAGCATGCTCAGGCCTTGCCGGGCACTTGCTCTGCATGCTCCAAATCCCCAATTGTCCCAAAGAGTCAAATGAGGCCACAACAGCCAGCAAATCCCTAAGACACATCTGCTCAGGCAGATTATGGGCTGCCGGGGCACAAGAGTTAAAGGGACCGAGTCTGGGGACAGCTGGGAGAGGGCGGAGGCAGGCAGCACCCGTGCACATGCACGCCCTTGTGTGTTTACACACATCCAGACGAGCACGCTACACTCCAGCAGGGCAGAGGTTTGCACACTCAGTTGCTCCAGCATGCACATGAGGACTCGTGTGTGCAGCTGGGCAGCATGCATCTATCTCTGCACGTGTTCACACAGCTTACAATGGCCCAGTGCTCCAGCCCCCCCCCAGGCTCTCTCTGCCATGCTGGGGCTGGTCTGGATCATTTGCCATGCCCAAAGCATCCTACATCAGACCACCCCTCTCTGATGAGCAGCCCCAACCCCTTTGCAAGCGTTCTGAGGGCACTCCTGGACCCGCTGTCCCACTGCCTAGGACAGGCTATGCCACCCCTGGCTGCTCTCCAGGAAAACCTTCCTTGGCAGGCAGCTCTGGCAGCGCCTGGCCAGACCTCCCTGCCTGCACTCCTGGAGCAGCGAGCTGGGCATCAGCAACAGCCCAAAACGCCCACCAGCTGGTGCTGTGCCCCAGGCGAGTGCTGGAGAGGTGGGAAAGCACTTACCATCTGATGGTGGTGGCTGTAGGGGATGTTTGTTTCTTGGAAAAAAGCACTGAGAGCAGTCTGCAAAAAACCAAAACAAAACCAAACCAAAAAAACAAAAGGGAAGATGATGTTACCACCAGCGCACAAACTGGGCACCCACCTCATCCCTGCACACAGTGGCAGGGCTTTGCAAGACCCCAAACAAGCCCTGGGGGGCTGGACCGTGCCCACAGCCCCCTTGCCCGCACGGGAAAGCGCTGCGCACAGCTGCTCCCACATGCCCAGGCAGGGACCCATGCCTGCTGTCTGCTTGCACCGAGGCAGGAAGGGATCACACATATTTGGGATCACCGTGCTCGTTGCTGAGAAGCAGCCACTGCTGGAGGGGACCCCGACACAGCAATGCTCCACAACCGCTGCGTGCAGGGAGAGGAAGGAAACCAAATCCAAACCCAGCAGGGGAAGCCCCGCGGGAACTGGTTAGACGTGTGTCCTTAACGGGACAAGATCATGGTCACATATTCATGCCAGGAGATCCCTGGGGCTGCAACAGGTAGCCCACCCCATATAACAGAGCATTTCCAGTTCTGTCGCAGGCAGGGTGTGGTTATGACTGACATAATTTTGGTTAGCTTCCACTTCAGACCAGTAATAACCTGGTAAATGTCACATGCCACAGGCATGCGAGAGGACAAGGGGGGTTGCAGGAAGGGAACGCTGGGGACACAGGCTGGCCAGGAAGGCAGACACCCAGCCCAGGTCTGGGAGGAGCGGACGCAGTGGGAGCTTTGGAGGTGCGCAGGACTGGGCTGATGCAGGACCGGCAAAGGTGAAGCTGACTCCTGTTCTGTGCCAGGCTTTAGCAGAGTTAGGGCTGGAAAACAACGTTTTGATTCAGTTGCAGATCAGTCTTGATAGAAACGTTAGAGAATTGGTTTGGATTCAGTTCCGGTTGGAGGAGAAGCCCCCCCATCAGCCCCTATTCAATCCCCTCCCCAGGGGCAGCCTGGCCTGCAGGTCTACAAGCCAGACTGCGAGGCACGGGGCTGCGGCCAGGTGCTGCCACACTACCTGAGACTTTGTTCCCTTCCTACAAGCCAGGTAACCCAAGCTGCTAAAAAAAAAAAAAAAAAAAAAAAAAAAAAAGGCAGAAAACCCTGGAAAAAGCAGAGACAGGTTGTACCAAACCCTGCGTGACTGCAGCAGCCACAGTCCTACCACCACACACACTCCTCGTTCCGGTGCCCACAGCCACACGCCCCTGTGTCACACCCAGGGATGGGATGAACAAGTCAGCTCAGCTTACTGGCATGATGGAAAACTGTTCTGCCCCAAAACACCCAGGCTGGCAGGCCCTGGAAAGGTGAAGGGGCTGCACTCGCACCGCTGGGGAGTTGGAGAGCTGGTGCCGGCTGCTTGCAGCAGGGTTTATGGTTTCCTGGCTAAAGGGGGGTAAACTATTGGCAAGACCAGGTGGCAGCCAGGAGTGATATCTGCAAACAATAATCCAGACCTGGGTGGGGGAAGCAATTGCCACTGTAGAGTCTGAAAACTCCCAGACCTCGGGGGGAGCATGCAATAGCCGGGCTGGCAAGGGTCTTCCCCATGATAGCTGCATTTCTCTGTCTGTGTTTAATAACACAGTACCCAAACCCTGCACCCAGCCAGGCTGCGACCATGGGCAGGACCCACTAGATTTCAGCGATGGCCATACAGTAGGATGAGGGTCTGTGTCCCTGGAGACCAGCTCTGAACAGGCTGGCACACGTCTATGAATCAAGAAAATGTCCGACAGAGACACGGACACTTCTGAGGCAGCGACACCCCCGTCACCATGCTACCCTTCGTCCTGGGTGAGGTCCGATGTCAACACCCACAGGCCCTATTGCTCAGACAGCAAGGATCGCGATAAGAAAGGGGGGGAAACAGCAGACGGGAAACACAGGCAGAGGTGTGGGCACAGCCAGATACCATAAGCTGATTAAATATGCTCTGTGCTCCTGTTTTCCAAGTGGCCTCGTATCTGGGACTGTGCCATTAGCAGATGGGGCAGAGAAGGTCCCCGTTGTCCCTGTTCCCACCGATCCTTGCCGGTGCTGGGATGAAAGCCGTGACCCGAGTGGAGGAAGCACTCCACCACCGCAGGCCCCTCTGCCTAAAACACTGCGTCTCCTCCCCTCCATCTGCCCCTTTCCAAGCGTGGCAGAAGCAACCCCTCTGCCCACCACGAGGCCCACCACCCACCTCCCTCCAGCTGCGGGGAACGGCTGCCACCTCCCAAGGGACCCGGGACCTGCAGCAGCCCCAACCCAGGTGGGCAAGAGGCTTGCGCACCCATCCCCTCGGCGGCACGGGGTGCCAGGGCCGCACACGTAACCAAAGCTGCTGATGCTGCCTGGTCCCTGGCCAGCGTCACAAGTCACAAGTGCCGGGGCAATCAGTGCAAGAGCAAAGCCAATTAAGGCTCCTCTGCTTGAGAAGGAGCCTGAGCCACAGCTCAGCCCTGACCCTAGACCAAAAGCCCCATCGCCGGTGTCACCCTGGGTGTGAGTGGGAGCAGGGCAGCCCCGCACCCACGGCCTGGCCACTCTCAGCAGGCGACCAGGCCACCATGTCCGCCCCAGGATGCAAAACCGGGAGCTTCGCAGGAGGCGGATCACACAGAGATCCTACCAGGGTGCCGAGAGGCGCCTGTGGTGGCCGAATCAGGGGGAGGAGGGCTGCAGGGGCCAGGTGGGGAGATGCATGCAAGGAGACCTGGATGCTGAGCAGAACAAGCTCAGTCTGGAGGACTGGGACACCCAGCCCTGTGCAGCCGCTCAGACGGGACCCTGGGAGCTGTTTGATCCCCTGCCCATCGCTGCCCAAGCTGCACTTGCACCTGCCCCCAGCTGCGTGTGTGAGCTGCAGCCGCTGCCAGTGCAAGGGATCAGATGCCAGCACAGGGGATCGGGCAGCAGGGAGCCCATGGTGCTAGAGCAGCCCTGGGGGCACCCTGCCCTTGAGCCACAAAGGAAAGAGAAAGGGGCTTGATAAAACATAAAGAAATCAGAAGAGGAAGTGGAAATCCAACCATGGACACAGCAGGCAGAGCCAGACACCTGCTCCTCCTCTGGTTCCCCACACACAACCTCACTACACTGAACAGAGGCACAACTCTTAGCACCAGGAAAAAGGAAGGAAAGGGTGTTTGTTTTTTTTTTTTAAGATAATGTCTTCTTATCCTTCCCAAGCAGCCCTAGGGGCAATCAGGGCACAACAAAACCAATTAATACTCTTCTACGTGGGAAGAAGCCTGACCCAACGCCCAGCCCGACATGAGACTCTGCAAACTCTGAAATGTCTCCTTGGTAGCCTGCTGGGTTCCAGTCACGGTGGAGGTACCTGCTGCCCTCCCTGGCTTCTCCCAAAGTGCCGGCACTTGCAGCCCCGGAGGCCGAGTGCCAGCCCTCACCTGGAGACACTCCAAATCGCCTTCTTCAGCCTGTAAACCTCCCCCTCCAATCAGTCATGGCACTGCTCCAGCTGCTAGAGGGCTGGGCTGGCACTGCGATCCCTGCTGGCACCCACCGTGGCTGTCCCTGGAAGCAAGGCAGAGCTCACAGCACTGTGAGAGCTGCAAAGTACGCCGGGTGTGCTGTGAGAATGCCTGCCCTGGGTCCCTATGAAACAGGAGTGGAGTCACAGCGAGTGGGAGAGGTGATCCACACGCTACCCACGAACTGCCCCGCTCGCCAGGGATGGAGGGGATGCAAAATAAATGGCTTCCTTGTCAAGTCCCTGAGTACGGTACAGGCTCTGATCAGCTCGCCACGCTTCAAAGGCAGCTGTATTCCCAGTGGTCTCCTGACAACCCGCTCTGCTCGCTGTCCTGGATCACGTTCCTTCCCCCCAGACAAACTCTGGGTTTGCCAGGGTCAGGTCAGCAGGACACTACGCACAGCAAACCCTCTTTGCAGCCCCCAGCGCATCCTCCCCCACCAGCCACAACGGCCCCAGGGCAGCCCCAGCCCAGGAAAGTGGTCCCGGAACATCAGCATCCCACCAGCTCAAAGCTGTCCGTCTTTCAGAGCAGCCTCCCTCTCCCTCCTGCCGGTGACCCAACACCCCAGGCTCCTGCTCCCTGCCTCGCTGTGACAAGCAGCGAGTGGGGCGCGTGCCCACATAGGAAAGGTCCTGGGCAGGACAGACAGATGCCAGGAGTTCCCCAGCCAGGACAGAGGCACAGAGCTGGGAGAACCTAGCTCCTGCTGTCTTGTCTCCAGGCCGTCGGGCTTGCCTCGGCTGTTGGGAACACCCCTCCCCACGGTGGTCTTACAGGCAGGAGCAACGTCCTCAGGGTTGCTCCGACTCACACCGCACCCCTGGAGTAGCACTTTGAATCTGAGGAGACTACGAGTGAAGGCAGCGTAAATTAGCACTGAATTTGCCTGAACTCCACCAATTTACACTCACTGCAGATGCAGGCCAGCCAGCAAACAGGTACCGCACTAGAATAATAAAAGCCTCGGAATATCACAGGCAAGAGGTGAGAGCACGCTGGAGTCAGGAGACGACACCTCCCCAGTGCGGCTCCCCAAAGAAGGCATGCCCAGCGGCCATTTTGCAAAGGGAATTATCTGACCGTTGCACCAAAAGTGAGTGGGAACATGGTAACTGCTCATCGCAGCACGTTTGTTTACAGCTGAGCTTCCTCTGAGTCATGTGAGTGCCAAGCCGGCAGGAGACGGCTGTTTGTACTTGTGCAACTCGCCAAACGGTGGCAAAGTTCTGCAAAAGGCCTTTTGAAAGAAAAGCTAAACTTTTGTCATCCATCCCCAGCTCTTTTGCGACACGCACGGAGGTGGTGGAAGCGGATCCCGCCCGTCCCAGAGGGCCACTGTCAAACTGTATTAGTAAACAAAACCCAGAGCACGTTACACATGCAACGCATCCACCGCCAACGGCGCTCCCGTCAGCGGACCGTGGTATTAAATGGGCACGGCGGCGGGGAACGCCGCCTCGGCTTTCCGCCCGTCCCTGCACACCCAGCCACCCACTCCGCTCCTTGGCCACGCACGGCTTGGCTTTGAATGCCTCTTGGCCTCTGATTTAGCATCTGGAAATCCTATGACCGCACGGCGACGAACTGCCTCCGCGCCCGATCCATCTGACAGCCGTCACGTTACAGAACAACCCCCGAAGACCGTCTAGGAGGCCTGCCAGTGGCGCTCGCACCCATCCGGGCTGCGCCGCGTGCTGAACGAGAGGTGCCCTAGCCACGGGGATGAATACAAACTGAACCTCCCGCTCTCCAGACTGACTCAGACCTCCTCCTGCATCACAGAACAGACACTTCAATTACAAAGGTACCATTAGCGTCAAATCCATCAGCTCCATACTAGAGAGCTGCTGGGGCTGCGGAAGGAAAAGAAGAAAAATCCTATTTAGAAAGAGCTTTGCTTGCTACGGCTGCCGCGCTCCCCCCCTCGGCTCCCCGCGCTTTAGCTCCGGGGATCTCTGGAGGAGCAGAGCACCCAGAAAGGCTGCCGGGGGGCTCCCCGCCCGCAATCCAGCCCCACGCGTGGCGATCACCCCTGTCGATGACACGGAGTATCCTGCCCGCGAGCGAGAGGAAAAGGCGTCTGGAGCCAGAAAAGCTTTGACCTACAAAGTCTCCTCTCCCGCGGCTGCCTGAGGACTCAAACTCTCCGAGGCAGGGACGTGGGAAAGGCTGGGCTGGGGTTTTTCCAGCCCACGGCCACGGGGGAGGGCTGGGGCTGGGGTGGGGGGGCGCGGGGAGGAGCGCTGCCCGGCGCCGGCCGGCG
>WAAD01039264.1:399766-461309 GCA_013389945.1 Fregata magnificens
GGGGGGGGGTACGGCGGCCCGGTGGCCCCGGGCCTGGCCCCAGGGTTCCCCGGCGGCGCTTAACAAAGGGTGGGGGGGTTGCCCAGTCCCCCCCGCAGGCCTGCTCCCGTTGCTCCCTGGGCCGGAGCACGTCCCCCCGCCCCGCCGACACGGCTGCCGAGATGTAAAAGGAGAGCCGTCAGCGGAGGAAAGTTCTGGAAGGTGCCGGGGGGCTCCCAGCGGCATGAAAGGATCCTTTGAGAGCGGGACATTGCCATAGCAGATGAAAGCACGCAGCCAGGCAGGCGCTGCCGGGCCGCGCCGCAGCGCCCGGGGGACACACAATGGTGTTGCTAAGTACTGGGAAACGATAAGCAGGCACGGACACGCGGTTGAGCGGCTGGGAGGTAATAAAGCAAGGGAAAAGCGGGGCGAGGCGAAGGGAACCGCTGGTTCCGCAGGGCTTGGGAAGGCCCCCGGCCTCCTCCACCTTTCCTGAGCGGTTCTGGGCTCTTCCCTGCAATTTGCGTTGGGGCTCAGCCTCGCCGCGAGCAGTTTGTTCGCTAACGCCTCCGACCCTGGCTGGTGTTTCGCGTGCGGCTGCAGATATTTCTGAGCCGTGAGGATTAATGGCTGAAGCTCAGGCAGGTCACGCGTTTGACCTGAGGGGTTTGCAACCTCCACTGCTCAGACACAAATTGCCCCAGTGTTGTCCAAATCTGACCACCTGGTAACCGTCTTCCACGTCTCCTTTAGTAACCATGCAAAGTACTCCAGGCCCCGGAGGATGCCGGGGCCAAGGGGATTCCTCCTTCTTGTATGTGTGTCACTGCCCAAATCAGAGTGAGAGCGCAGCTGTACGATGGTGGCAGTGGGACGCGTCAAGTGGTGACCGATCTTTTTTACAAGGTCGAGACAACCCCAAGAGGGAAGCAGCAAGAGGAGATCTGTAGCCAGCAAGGTGTAGATAGAGCTGGGAGAGCAAATCTCCCAAAGGATTATTTTAATCAGAGAGAACCAGACATTTTTAGAAACTTTGCAGTCTGATTTTTGAAGGGGGAAGGGTTGGCCCCAGCCCAGCAGGGCTTTCAAGGGAGGGTTGCAAGCCCTTTGGAGCTGGGCAGTGTTTAGGGAGGCAAAGTTCATGGGCTCGCCACTCCTTCTGGTGAGGAATAACCCTGCGCGTAGTCTCTAGGGCTCCTGAAGCTTGTTGTTTTATGAGTACCTGACAGACGAAGTGAGTGACAGCACCAGGAAGGGGACAACTGAGACAAAGCAACTTGCTTCACTGGGTAATAAACCCCTGAGCGGCTGGACTTTGGATGAGCTGCTCCAGTGAGTGGAAGGTTTGCAAGCAAACGTACTTCCTTGTTTACACGGGCGTGCTCGTAGCTGCCTCCCCGTCACAGACGTCCAAGGAGACTCCTGAAGGGCAGGTCGTGGTAGCTGGAGAAATGTGTGTGAAACATGTCCAGCTTCAGAACTCCTTTTTCATCCACATTTTGCAGGAAGGAGCAATGTAGTGGATGGCAGCTGGGTCTGGGACATAGTGACACGACTGGTGGTGACGGTGAGCGTGCAAACGAGCAGTAGGGAGCCCTGAGAGCCGGCAGAGGAGGTGGGCTCACAGCAAAAGGATCCCTCCTCTGTCCTGCTGCTCCTCTCCAGGTCATGCTGGAGAATAGCTCTAGGCTCACCTTTTTCTGGATGGATTTTGCCCAGCAGGGCAGAAGCCGAAGTTTCCTCACCACCCCTGGGGCTCTGCAGGGTCCTGGGGGCAGGAGCCCTGGCCCATTTTCGCCCTGGTCCTCCCCAGCTTGGCTGCTCTTAGTCCGCACAATGATGGCACCTGGGGTTTCAGGCTCCCTCATACCTCGGAGTGTTCTCGTCCCTTTGGGGGATGTCAGGGTGGGCCTCCCGCCTTTGTGGCCACCTTCTCTTTCCATCCTCAGCATGGTGCAAGGTCCAGGCCTGGCAGCACCATGCTGGGGGGAAATACGGGCTCGGGAGCCCAGAGATGAAGGATGAAGGTGCAAAACCCATGCCTGGTGGCACCACCTGGGTTTGCGGGGCTATCGCTGCTTCTTGCAGCCACCACGGTGCTGCAGGCTGGGGGGCTGCTGCTCCTCTGGCCCACGGGACGTGGCTCTGGTGCTGCTGGGTCCCCACATGCGGGCTGGCAGGGCAGCCCAGCTCCCTGCCCCGCTGCTGGCAGCAGCTCCGTCTCCGAGTCGCCTGCTCTCCTTCCCCCGTGCTGCTGGCAGTGGCTCCTGCGATGGACGGAGGAGACGAGTGGTGCAATATCCTGCCTTTGTGTGTGCCAGCGCCTACGTCCCCCAGGGCTGGGGTAAAGGCACCGCCGTCTGTCCGCTGGAGGTGCTGCCCTTCAGCTCCGCTCGCTCCGGGCCCTGGGGTTTGGAGCAGAAGGGCTGAACGCGTCCCTGGCACGCCACTGCTATTGTAGTTGTCTGTCACATACGTCTCACCAAGCAGGGCCCTGGGGGAGATACTCTCCAGCAAAGGACCCTGCCCTCCCAGATGACAATAACCCCCCCAGGGGCCCGACCGCTTCCTCTGAGCTCCGCAGAGCTGTGCGGCCCGGGAGGGACCTTCCCGCTGGTGGAGGTTTTGCATGAACAAAAATCTCCCGCCGCGGCTGCTTCCCCGGGCAGCCCCGGTGCTCGGCGGTGCCAGTGCCCTGCTGCTTGCCGGGATGCTGGCTCTCCCCTTCGCTTCCTGACTTAACCCGTACGGCGCTGGGCTCCCAGTGAGCAGCATGGGCGGCCGCAGAAGGAAGGTGACTGGTTCTGCACCCCAAAAAGCTCAGTGGACAGCTTTGGGGCAGTTGCCTGCCAAGAGGGTACGGAGCCTAGGGGCCTCCTTGAGCTGGGGAGAGACAGGATAGTCTTGGTGCTCAGGATGTGGGAGGGAAGGGAGAGGAACCCTTGTCTTCTGTCCCTGTGCAAATACCCCTCCTCACCGTGTTGCGAACACAGCTCCGCTTTGCCCCTGTGCTCGCGGCCAGCTGGCTGCCAGTTGGCAACCAGTTCCCAGCACGGCACGGGGAGACGGAGCCGCTGAGCCTTGCTCTGTGGGGTCTGCTCCTGCACCGAGCCCCAAGTCGGCTGCTGGCGTGCAGGGTGAGGCTGTGGGCGGTTACGGGTTCACCCTTCTTGGTCTGGGGCTCCTGGTGTCACTGTGAGCTGTGTGCATCAGCCCACTGCTGCCAGGACACTGCCCAGGCGCTTGTTCCCAGCACCGAGGAGTGTCTCTGAGCTCGCGGTGCAGGCAGGGAGCAGCCAGGACATGCTCCGGGGCAGCGCCCGGGGGCTGGGTATTGCTTTCCCGGTCAGCAGACTCCGTTACTCCCTCTCTGTGCAATTTCTGTCATGAGAAACTCTTGCACGGAGAGGCTGGTTGAGCAAGAGGCGCCATCGCTCCGGGTGCCAGCAGGATCCTCAGGGACACAATGGGCAGCGCCCGGGCATGGTTATTGCTGAGGCAGAGCCCAGGTCTCCCCTATGCCAGGTGCAGGGTATCCGGCTCTCGTGGTTTGCCGGTAGGATGTGGCCGTTGCTAGTTCCTTGGCGTTTTCCTGTCCTTCCCAGCCCTGTCACACCACGGGAAGCAGCAGAGCAAGGTCTGGTCCTGCTCTGTCCTCACCCCCAGCACGCATTCCCCCTGCAGCCTGTGCCTTGTACGGCACTGCCAGCACAGAGCTGCTGTGCTCGGGGTGGCCACAATAACTGCAAGGGTAATAACTGGCCGGAAGCATGTTTCCCCACGGGTTTGTTTGCTTATTCCTGCCGGGCGTGTTTTAGTTTGTGTTTATGGCCAGCAAATTCCACCCACGGCCCGCTCACTATTGGAAAATTCTCCCGTGCCGGCAGGCTTGGCTCTCTGCCGTGTCCTGTCTCCCTGCACCCCAGCCCTCTTCCCGTGCCGGTCTCCTGCTCCTGAGGCCAATTTAAGAGATATCGCATGTGCCACCTCAGCTCCTTCGTGTCTCCCGGGGATCCCCAACTTCAGCGCTGGGAATTTGGGTCCCCAGTTCCTTTGCAGCGTGGGCCTGTCAGTAGTGCATGTGCAGGAAGGTGCCTCCCTTAGCAAGCCAAGCCTGGGGCGCTCTTCGCTGCACCTTTGCAAGACCTCAGTGCCAGAGGGGACAGGGCTCAGTGTTGGGACGTTTGGTGGGGGCTCTTTCGTGCCTCTTCCTCCTCACCATCCTCCTGGCTGTTGTGTCATGTGTGCAAGACAGCCTTCAGTCGTTCCCCACTCTCATGTCCGAACCTCAGAGACCTCCATTTGGTTTTCTGTGTGGATTATCTGTGAGAGGAGGAAGCCAGGAGAGGTTTCCCCATGTGAACGTGACACGGTCCTGCAGCTGGGGAGGCCGAGCGTCTTCCTTTCCTGCTGGAAGCGAGCAGGTACCACCTCTGAGAACTGGGGCAGGTAACGAATCCCCATGCCAAACATCCCAGGAGGTGCATGGGTACCCCAGCTGGCCCACATGGTCTGCAGGCTCCCCGCACACCCCCATCCCAGCACGGACCAGCCGTGCCTGGGGGTATGCACCACCGGTGCCATGTCCTGGTCCCCACCAGCCAGCAGGAAAGGAGGCTGGTGGGGATGATTGTGGTGTTGCTGCACAAAGCTCTTCTGCAAAACAACTACCAGCAGGTTAATCATTCCCTGGGCTAAGCAAAACAGCCTGCTGGGGCTGAGCTGCCCCGGCCGGGCACCTCAGTGTGATTCCTTCTCCCCACTTTGCCTTTGCACCTTTTGCAAGGTGCATCCCTGTGCAGGTGTGTGCCGGGCACCCCCCCTGTGCACCCCTGTGCAGGGTGTGCTGGGCACCCCCCCTGTGCACCCCTGTGCACCCTGTGCAGGGTCTGCCGGGCATCCCCCCTGTGCACCCCTGTGCAGGTGTGTGCTGGGCACCCCCCCCGTGCACCCCCCCTGTGCACCCCTGTGCAAGCCCCCAAGGGCCTCCCCACCCAGGGCGCACCCGGGCTGCTCTCGGTGCCACCTCCCCGCCCCCGCCCGCGGCCGCAGCTCCGGCCCGGGGCTGGCTCCGGCTGCGCTCAGGGCCCTGCCCGCCGGGCTCCGGGGCCTCCCTGGTGGACGGGGCCGAGGGGTGTACCTTCTTGGGCTAAACCTGCGGTATAAGGCCGTCTCGGTGCCCCGTTTGGCCGAAGTGTAAGGACGCAGGAGGGCCGCCTGCCCCGGATCTAACGCTTAAGTAGCCCGCCCGTCCCTGTGCCGGTGTCCGCGGCCGCCCGGCTCTGTCGCTGCCCTTTGGTCCCGGTGGGTGAGCAAGGCTTCGCTCCTCCGCTCTGGAAACGTGACTGCAGCAAGTCGTCGGTCTGCGGCAAGTGGGGCATCTCCTGCTGGTAAAGAGGAAGCAACGGCGGAGTTCGGTGGGGACGCAGAAGGAAAATGGGATCTGGTGGAACAGAGGATGGAAAAATTCCCACCTGACAGCCTTCTTTAACGCCTTAAAAGGGCAGTGGTTCTCACCTAGGAGCCGCTGGACTGACACGGCCCACGTGGGTATTTGTTTTCCAAAGGGAGACGTTCTGAAAACTTAAAGAGTTGTCAGCAGTGCCACTTTTGTGAAGTTGGGATGAGCCTGTGACTCACCTTGTCTTAGACCGGCTTTTGGGATTGGCCTGGTTTAACTTGTTTAAAGAGTTTTATTTATTCTTCTCACAAAACAAGTCATCAGGGAAATTCAGATGCTCTTTTCTCCTACAGTATCCATTCGCTTACAAATTTTTCTAACTTTCTGTTCTGCTAGGGCTTTTCCAGGCAGGCTAAAGAATTTGCAGAGCAGCAGTTTGGGTTCCCTAGGTGCAGCATAGCCTTTTTGTTCAGAGACTCGAGCTCTCCGTGTGCCCGATGACTTGCTGGCTGTGACATACTCAGGGCTGTGTGATGGAGGGAGCTAGGTCCCCCCATTTCGTTTGGAGGGGGTGCAAGATCTTCTCAAATAGAGTCCTGCCGTCGTTACACCTTGTCTTGTTGGAGGTTGGCCTTCAGCAAGAATGGTGGTGTAGAGGAGATGGAGGGGGGAAACCTGCCCAGAAAAATTCTTCAGCTGTGTTGGCTCTCTTAGAAAATCTAACCTGCTTTTTTAGGGGCGTGAGAACTAGTTTCTTGGGCTGCTAGGAAAGGCAAATGTCACTGCTAGGTTACAGCAGGACTCTGCGTGTCCCTGGGGCGGCTGGGGGCCTTTCCCAGTGTGGGAGACTGGGTGGATGTGAGCTGCCTGCTAAGCTGTAGCTATGGTACCACAGGCCCTGCTAGCAATTTTCTTACAGCCTAGAGGTCGCACCTGATTTCTGTTGATACATGGACAGGATTTTAGATATGGACTGGATTAATTATAACCACCATATCCAATGAATATTAAACTGTTGTTTCTGTACTGTTGTAATTACCCGGACTAGAATTTAGCGGTGTGTTGGGTTGTAGCCAACGTGCTTGCCAAGGTAACCCCGTCACACACGTGAGGTTGGGTTTGTATGTTCACATGCACCCTGGAAGGGGTCTGTTGACCTAGATGCTGCCAAAGAGCGTTCCACACGTGGTACCTCCCTTGTAAAACTGAACAGCTAATGCTTTCAAGCAGCTGATTAAAGAAAAATATTGGTATTTGCTTTAAAGGCTTTGGATACAATTAGACGCCTGTTAATTTTCTGTTGCACTTGCTTGTGCTCTTTCTGAAAGCATACTGGCTTTAGGCTAGACCTTTCTCTTCGCCTTCTTCAGGTTTATCTAACAAGGATCCTCTTGACTTCAGGAAGGGAGAAGAGCTGTTCCAGCTCAAGATCATTGCAGGCAGAAGAGGTCATGAACACTTCTAAGGTGGAGGTTCAAGGAAGGTTACTAAACACCAGAACAGTAAGGGCTGTTAGGATGGCAGTCCCCCCTCACTTCTTCAGGTGGAGCGTGTTCAGAAGGACACTGTCCCTTCTGGTCCTACAGTCCAAAGTGTGTTTGTCTTGGGGCTGGAAGGATTGGCTATGACTGGTACAAAACCTGACAGTGAAGACGACTGGAAGGGAGTGTGTATGGTTTTATTTGATTTCAGGAAGCAAGCTGGAAGTAGTACAAAAAGTTCTTAGGCTAGATGGTTGCTAATTATTTCTAACTTGACACTGTCGCTGTGGGCCCTGTACTGGTACTGACGGCCTGACTACAAGAAGCCAGTTTTCCATTGGCTGTGTTAGATGTTTGAATGTGTGCACTGGAGTGTTAGCCTGATAGGCAGGCAGTCTCCTGGCTGCTCAGAGATTACCCCTGAAAGGCTGGAAAATGCAGTGAGAGAGCGTTACCTGAGGTTACCCATCTGCTGGAGTCTTGTGCAGCACCGAGGGCTGTCCGTCACCTTTTACATTCTTTCCCTCCGAGTCTCTGGTTTAAGCAGATCTTGACTTACTGCGAGTGTCTGGGCAAGCTGCCGCGGCTCTGGTCAGCTGCCGTCCATGGTCGGCATCGGTTTCAAGGATGCGGGTTTGCGTTCTGGAGCAAATACACCACCTCACAAGAAGAATGTGTGTGAGAAAATAAACACAAAATACAGGTATTCTGACTGTAATTTAAGCAGTACGTCAGCCTGCCTGTGAAAAGAAACATGGTTGCTTTACCGAGGTCGTACCAAGTGACGGCACCTTGTTGAGTCACAGCTCGTTGCAAATGCAGTGGTGAATATTCAGTTCTCGTTTATTGACTTTTGATGTGGTTATTGCTGGGTCAGTCACGTGCTCTGTGGAGGATTGAGCAGGTTGTTGTGGAATCCACCTTATGAGCCAGAGTCCCTAATGAGGCATCCACAGATCGTTTAACAGCTTTGTTGCAACTGGTATGCAGTTTTGTACTTAAAAATCCTCTGAAAATGCCCTGCTTATTCCTCCAAGGCTCTGGGTGTGGGTCATCTGCATTTCCCCTCCTGCATCTGGGGAGCTGAGGCTGCTGAAACGCTGCAAGGTGACACCCGATTCCCTTCTCTAATCCCTCTTCACTGGTACTTTTTGACCTTTCTTGCTTGTTTTATGGAGACTCTGCTGGCGTTGTGGATGCCTGACCAGTTGGAAGGGGATTGGAGAAGGGCCCAGTTTGTACAGAAGAATTAGTGTCCCCATGAAATGGGCTAAAAATGGGTAATCGCAAGGAACAGTCATGGTCTTCGCTGTGCTTCTGTGCTTGAAGCAGTAAACCGATCCGTGTTCTTGCATGCAGTCTCATGATGCCCCTATTGCTTTAGCAACCAGTGAGCAATGCACCAGTGTTTTCCGCAGCTCCTTCATCAGCTCGTCTCTTGTTCCAGTGAGCTCATCTGCAGTGTGGAGCAGGGCAGGGAGCACGTGCCCTTGAGACGGCTTTTCTTCTCTGGAGTAGGCTCTTGAAAGAGAATTCCCTGGACATTTTTGGGAGGAAAAAAAGGAGGCAGATTACTTTTCTCGGAAGCTGAACTGCTTTGTTGTTTGGGAATGATGCTTTAATCAAAGGAAGAGCAATTTTAAATAGGAGAAGGGTACCCGGAGTTGCACCCAGTCCATCACCTTGTTCTCGGCTCATAAGCCATGTGCACTGTGACAGTGTCAAGACAGCAATATATCTTCCTGTATTTCACACATAGCTTTCGTTCCTTGCCCGCTCTGCAAAGCACAGCGGAGCGGTTGTCTCCATTACTCCTGCTGTAGTTCTGTAGGGGTTTCAGCCCAAACCTGCTGGTGACGGCCACCACCGCGTGCCGTTGACTGGAGCATTCTCTTCCTGCCTTCTCCCCAGCTACTCACAAGTGCCAGACTGAAGTGCTCATGGGTCAAAAGCAGTTGCTTTTGCTAGTTGTTTGTTGCTGGATTATATTTAACCCAGCTCAGAGCCACGTTCCTGTTTGCTACATGATCGCTTTTGGTGGCCCAATAGGGATGGGCGATGAGGAAGGCGAGATGGCCTCATCCAGCTGTGGTGCTGGCTCAGGCTGTGTCTAGGACTGTGCTGTCAGTCCATCCCTCGGCATGCCGTGGTGGTGAGTGTCTGGCTGAGTAATTAAAAAGGACTCAATTTCTATCACTTCCCTGTTAATTTTAATAATGGTGAGAAGCCTAAATGGACATCTAATTGCTTTCTGTTAATGAACATTGTACGATACAGCTCTTGTTTTGATGGGGCTATGGTTGTGTTGTTGACGCTGTGCTCTTGGCCATCGTAGGGTGTTGTGTCCCCTGCCAGCGTGTCACTAGTGCATCACATCCATGTGTTGGGTTTGCATGGTCATGGGATTAGGACGCTGGGTTAGGGAGAAGTAATTATGACTGGAGCAGTCCGGTGCTTTATGCTGGTGCATTTATGACGATAAAACCCCACCACCATGTTGGACTAAATGTTAAGTAGTTTGGTGTCATTTGATGCCTTGGAGAAGCCTTGGGTTCCAGTTTGGTTTCGCGTGGGACAAACTAATGAGTCAGACTTGGCCATTCTGGGTGTCCCAGTGGTGTTTTTCCAGCCACTGTAAAGTTTTCCACCACAACAATTTCTCTTACAACCACTGCTTGTACTTCATCTACCTTAGCAGTGTCACCCGTTCGTGTTCTCTTTTATTTAATGCTCTGCTATGTTTTGTGCTGATTTACTCTGGGGAAGTAAAGCCACAGTTTTTCTTTGCTCTGGCATTTTTCTCATATTCCGTCCTTGTTATTTCTGTATGATTCTTTCCTCGTGTGTCGCTGCACTTTCCTGGAGGATTTCAGTTTGTAGCCGTTCTGTGGAGGCTACAAAAAAAAAATTTTTTTTACTTTTCTTTTTTTCCTGCCAAAGAGGATGGTGCTTAGCATCCCCCTTGTGTCCATAGCTACAGAGCTCTGTGTAAAGCTGGCCTTGCAACACCTGCGTAAGGTAGGTCAAGGTTGTTTTATAGGCTGGGGGGACATGTGGGAACACAGTTCAAGAGGCATGGTAGCCTGGCTAAAATCCTAAAGCTGTCTTTGTAATGGAGTTGGAAATAGAACCTAGAGGTGGAGCTGCAGCAGGATTTTAATGCATAGAAAACATATACAGCCTTTTAGAGACACTAAAAATCCTATCAGTCTTGTGCTAGATGTGTGGACGTCATGGTGACTGGAAAAGAGGATATCTCATTTTTTCCTTCTTGAAGTTTGTTTGTCCTTTTAGTCCTTGGTGTGATATTTACAGAAGTGCTTTCTTAAAGCGTTTTGTCTCCGACTTGGGCAAACTCTGAGTTGCTTGTGACAGTGGTTGAGAGGAATAATGCGTAACTTTGGTCTTACCTTGAGAGTTCTGAACTTAATGTGTTGTTGTAGCAAGTGGTTTCTGAAAGATTGCAATAGAATATCTTTTTTTAGCTGCTAAAAAATGTGTTATAAATTTGTGAAGACAGTTTGCTGCCATCCTTGTTTGTTAGTTTTGCTGTTGAGACCTTGTGTGCGCGGCGGCTTTTGTATCCATAGTGGCACTGGCAGAGCCCAGGGGTGTTCTGCTCACCCGTGTACTCCACTCTGAGCTCCTCAAAGTGGTTTTCCTCACGCTCTTTGTGACTGGCACTGACTACGTTTCTTGTTTGCTCGTGAAGGAAGTGCCTCTGGGAAAAAAACCTCCTTCACATTGCAGGAGGTGACTTAGCAGGCAGATGAAGGGAGCCTTCAGTCTGAAAGTGGAATTGAAGCTGTGGTTTCCAGTTAGATAAGTGCTGCTGTGTTGCAGGGGGTAGTGTGTATTTGTGAGAAGTCCTAAAAATTTGTTAGAGATCCCAAAAGTAGTTCTTAGTGGAGCAAAGACAGTGTGGCAGGTGCCTTGAACACGCTAGTTATGCATCTCAGTGTCGTTCCAGTTGTACGAGAGAGACCTGGTGCTGGAGAGGCTGCCTGGTGATGCTCTCCTGGACAGCTGGCACCCCGCAGGCGCGGGGTTTCAGCGGTGGCGAGCAGTCCTTGCCTGCTGGCGCTCTGCGTCCTCTGCGCGTGCGATGCAGAACTACTTCTACAAAAAAACTCTACTCTGAGTTTGTGGAATACAGGTTTACCGAGGTGAGTCAAGCCCCAGGATGTCTTGTTCACGGGATACGAGGGAGCTGTCTGACTGATCCCAGATAATCAGCTGCTGCAGTACTGAGACATCCTGCACAAGCATTGTCTTCACAATTAATCAGATAAAATGCTCCAAAACACACTCCTACTTGACCCACAGAAAATGTGAAATCTGTTCCTAAACCCCAGTGTTCATCATGCTTTTCTGAACCTTAGTATAAGCATAAATCATCGTAGTGTATCTCAGGTGGAGAAGCTGTGTCAAGCTAGCTGTGTTTGGAGATTATATGTAGATTAGCTTTTTAGTTTATTGCTTCTGGGAGGGGTGGGGAAAGGTTGCCTGTCATTTGGAGCACCTACATTTTCTTATTCTGATTCTGTAGGACAGATTCTAGGTAGATTCTGGGCCTGTGCTGAAGCTGATTGTTTTATCTGGAAAGAAAGAAGTGCTTCTATAATATAAACATCTGGATGCTTGTAAGCTGAGCTCAGCAATAGCTGAGCACTACCATCGTCATTAAAGCACTACCATCTGTGCGGAGTAAGAAGAGCCTTTCTTGAAGCATAAAGGAAAAAAGCCTTAATGGAAAAAACAGAGCCATTCATGAAAACCCTTCCATTTCAGTTTAAACCATGCTTGCTCCTAGCTAGAGGGACTGCAGATCCTTCCATAATGCCTCCGTAACCATTCAGATGATTAGTTACTGCTTCTGTAATGACTTGTTTTAAAAGAAATTTTATGCCGTCTATGCATTGCACCTAGGGAAGCGAATGTACGTTTGGCTCAGTCCTTTCATCACGCGCATGAAACCCCCCCTACTCTGAAACTTCAAGGGAAATGGCTTGGGTGGAGCCTTTTATTTTACTTTTCTCCTGATACTTATTTCTCTGAAATTGTAACTCTGTGAAGCTTATATTTGAGAGTGTTTTCCTGAAGTCTTTCTAGGAGGATGCTACATTTGTGGTGCTCTCATACATCTGAATCAATTTGGTTGACTTTGCAGTTAATCCAGTGCCCCAGAATCCCAGTGACCTTGCACATGCTTCGTCTCCTGAAATTTGCACTGTAGTGCATCACCTTAAAGATGAATGAAACAAATCTGTAGTGAAGCTTTCAGAGCTGAAGTTCAGTTTAGTCAGTCCCAGGGTGTATCTCATCCAGACACCCATGATTCTGCATTTAGAACAGTCAATGTTACTAATTAAATTCAGCATCAAGGCATACAGTCTCTAGCACTCACAGTAAAGGTTTCGTGTGGTTCTCGCCCTGGGATAAGGAAGTGAAAGGGGAGGGAAAGCAGACTTTGCGCAACAGGAGCCCCTCTGGCTGTGCAGGGCTTTGCAGTGGGAGGAAGCCTCATCCTTCTCTGAGCAGGTCGATGGTGTTTGTGGAACTGGACTTCACACTGGAAGGTGGAGAAAAGAGGAAGAATTCATCAGAACTGAGCAATATTGGAAAGAGCTGACTCCTACTGCTCCCTGTCCCTTCTCTGGAAAACAAGCTAAAATGGAATTATCTCCACTGTAATGATTTATTCTAGGGTTTGGTTTTTTCTTCCCCCCCTGCTTCTACTGTTGGCAGTGGCCGTCAGTAGTACAGGGAAGGAGTGAACTAGCAAGTATTTTCTATGTCTTGTGCTCTTTCATACTTGTGAATTAAAAACTGCACAGACTAGCTGTTCTCTGGGAAGCACTCATTTAGAGGTTTTTTTTATTCACTTGTGGTTTTTTTTTTTCTAGGAAACTACTTTGCAAGTCACTTCTTTATGGGAGGCGAGAAGTTTGACACCCCTCACCCCGAGGGCTACCTTTTTGGCGAGAACATGGATCTAAACTTCCTCGGGAATAGACCTGTTCAGGCAAGTTCCTATATGCTATCTATTTTACCCTTTTGTTTTCTGCCTGTTTTGGAAAATCTTGTGTAGGGCTTGTAGAGGAGGATAGCACAGACCTAAGAGATCCTCGCTACTTGGGGAGTGTCATTCCAGTCTGAGGTGCAAGAGCGTTCTCCCACCCCATGTCGCAGCTTGCTGGCTGCCATAGCAGTTCAGGTGCAAGCAGTTTTTCTAAGAAGCAGTATTCACCTTCTAGGCTTATTTTCACTTAGGGCAGAAGGAAGAAGTAGTGGGGGAAGAAGGACAGGGACTCAGGAGCACATGTTTTGGGATTAACTCTGATTGCCTGTCTGAGCGAGTGTAGAACATGCTGCATAGAGGAGAAGGCTGGGAAGCAGATCCACTCTCAGAGCCTGAACTTCAGAGGCCTCCTGGGCACGCTGGATGGATTCCAGCCAGTGTTCAACGCGTGCTGTTCTCGGTGTAAATGAGTGGCCTGACTGGGCGTAGGGCAGTGTTAAGACAGATCTTGATATTTGGTGATTTTTGTTTGCTTTGCAACCTAGGTGAGCTGCTCAGAAAGTCTCTCCTTTAGTTTTCCCACTTGGAACATGGAGGTATTTCTGGGCTCACAGGTGTCTTAGGAGACTCTGAAAAGCTACCTGCTTTAGTGATTGGCTTCTTCTTTTGTGGTGAACACGGAATGGCACTGTTGTGAGGGACAGATAGGAATTTTATGCAAGTGTTATGTTTTGGATTTCTCTTGCATCTCAGAACTGCTTAAAAAGAACTAAAAGGTAACAGAGAAGGAGCCATTTGGAGATGTTTTTTGGAGAGGAAAGGGAAAAGAGCTGCTTGCTTTGCCAGCTATTTTCCTAGTTGTTTCTGCAGCTTCAAAACATGAAAATGAAAAATTGATGTCATGGTTCTCATCTTCAGAAAAGCTGTGCTTGGAGGCAGTTCAGTGTCACCCCTGCTTTACAGATGGGGGAAACTGAGGCACGATGACTCAATGTTTGAATTGGACCGGTGACAAGCACGTTCTGCTTTCTGAGTCGTCCTCGAGCTGTGTCATTGGTTTTCTCAGCACCACAGTTACTTAACAGGACTCTGCAGGGTAGGACAAGGGAGAATCCAGAAAGCCCTTGTTCAAGCAGAAAGTGCAGATAAGCAACAGAATTAGGAAGGAGGGACTTTACATGGAAATTGTTCTGGGCCTAACAGTGCTATGCAGGCATGGGGATGCTTACCACATATCCTACACCATGTCTGCATACAGGGCCCATGCAGGACAGTGGTTAAAAGCTGACTGCTGCTCCTTTGCTTTGTGACTAGCAGCTGCACAGCTCTCCAACAAAAGCAGAAGACGCAGCTGTTAGCTAAATATCCCATGTGCCTATGGCTGTAGGGACTAACCTTGCAGAGTTAATTGCCTGCATGTCTCAGCCTGGGTTTCCTTGCCGACATCCCAGCACTAAATTTCATCATTTCTTCAGAGGGGAGTGGGTGAGAATGCTATTAACACAGTGGGACGTTTGCCAAATAGGTTTAAGAGAGGGAGGCTGTTGTGGTATATAGTTTGCCTATGTAAAGTTAATGCCCTTTGGCAGCTCTGATTAATCTTCAATGAAAAAACCACTTGAACAGAGAGCAGCAAAACTGCTTTCTGGCCGTGGGCCAAGTTCTCGCTTTGGAGTAACTGAGGTCTTGACTGCTCTGTGTAGAGCAGTGCTACCAACCACAGTACCGAGCAGTCAGGGTGCAAGGAAAGTAGTTGCTGCTGCCCTGTGAATTCTCTGCTGCCTGTAGCTGTGTCACTCTGTGGCTTTCTCGTGTCGGTCAGGAAACAACACATTTTCCCTCAGGCTCTGGCTGTTGCCCCACCAATACATTTCTGTGGCCTGAGGGGAAAACACTGAAGGGTTGTGTCCTGGAGCTGCCCTGAAGTTCAGCTGCAGCAGCATTTGGCTGCCTGTTTAGCAGACTCCTCATTTCTAAGGAAACACATATGTTGGTGGTCCCTGGTACTGCTGCTCCATGTCAGTCACTCTCTCTACACCGCTGCAGAGCACCTAGTAGATGTGTGTTTGAAGGACCCCAACTCTAATGAGGCTGCTTGGTGGCACTGTTGCTGGATACATTCCGAGTAACCTTCTGCCTGAAAGCCTGTCCTGTAGCTCTGTACCTTTGTGTCATGCCGTTGCTCTGACTTGGAGCACGGCTGTGCCTGCAGTCTGAGCAGCTATCAAACTTCGCAATTGTGTGAGTGAATGTTTCAGCTTCAGACTTTGCCAACCAGATGGGAGATCCAGCAGGCAGGTCTGCAGCTGTACAGGTTGCGGTCACCACAGTAAGCAGTTTCCTTTGCATTTCTCGCTGGAGATTCTGTGAGCAGTAAGGAGGATTACAGTCTGAAGCATTATCGTCCTTTCTTTAAAGGACAATCTGTGAGAGAAGGTCTCTTGACTGTAGAATAGAATGAGGCCCCCTATCCCTGTCTGTTTCTTTTCTTTTCTAGAACATTTGTCCCATTGTTTCAGAATAAAAAGAGTTTCCGCCAGTAATCCAGGGCTTCGGCATGCTGATTAGCAGTCAAGTCACTGTTTGCATGCTGTAACACACATGAAAGAGCTGCATTTCTTCTGCTCAAGCTGGAGGTCGTTTCTTTAGTGGAAGTAAAAGCTTGTGAGAACAAGGCTTTCCGGACTGAGAATTCAGGGTGCAGAAAAAGAGCTTGTGAAAATGCCTTTTCTTAAAGTCCGTGCTCCCAATATGAGCTATTGCTGGGCCAGAGCAGGATTTTCACCCTGGAACATGCTTAATTTATCTGTAAATAGAATTCTCTATTACTGTTCCTTGTGGCTGTTGTACTGAGTACCCTTAAAGGTAGATGTTTCTTGGTTTGGGTAAATTGTATGCCAGGTAACATGCTGCTACCTTTTATAGTATAATAATAGGAGAATTATTTGCCTTTTTGTTCCAGTTTCCCTATGTAACTCCAGCTCCACATGAGCCAGTGAAGACACTGAGAAGTTTGGTGAATATCCGTAAAGACTCTCTCCGACTTGTGAGGTACTGTTATTGCCTGAACCTTTCATTTTATTCAACCCAGCCATCTGTCATCCAGAGCCAAACTGTATTTGATAAGATTTTGGAGAAATAGCTGAATTCCAGATCCTTGTTGCTAGATATGTCCAGAGGTTTGCATTCCCTTGTGATCAGAGCTTTCAGATGGTTTATATGCTCCTTATCCCTGGACTTGAGCAATCTGTGTTTCCAAACAGGACCAGCGATGTATCTGTCTCTACAGGACAGACTAAAGCGGTAAACAAAACCATGAAAGCATTAGCATGAACGGAAGATATTAGTCAGGTCAATAAGCCCTACAGACAGATTACTTTCTGCATTCTTGTGCAAGGAGAAGCCAGAAAGTAGCTGATTCTGGTGCAAGTCACAGGCCAGGAAGACTGATTGGTCTTGAGTGAAACTTCCTCAGGTTTCTCCTGCTGCCAAGATAAAGTTTGGTCCTAGTGTTATGCATTCATTTAGATGGCTTGTGTCCCATGCATAGGGGAAGGTGGTCTGGATAATCATGGAGATCTGTTACCTTTCATTGCTCTACACTGAGATCTAAACCAGTACTAGCTGGATTAAACACAATGGCTAACACTTCGACCTGTGGTTGCCCTCTTTCAAACAGATGGCTGAAGTACGGGGCCCCAGCATACAGTGCTTTGTTTTGGTCTGAGCAACTGGGCAGATATCCAGGTAGAGCATTTCTCAAAGATCCTTGAGTCGCTCTGAATTCTGTGTTTCAGGCACAGGGCTGGAGTACTAGCAGGGGGCCAGCTTCAGCTCTCAGCCAAGGTGGTTCTGAGAGCGTGGCGTAATGTGAGTAATTTGAGTCGTAACCACAGAAAACCCTCGGTTTGTTTTTATGTGAAAACTGAAAGTTGGGGGTTTTGTTCTGTTTTTTTTAAATGAGCAATACCTGTGGTTTCAAAACTGATTGAACAGGAAAAGAGGGAAGAACTTCTGAAAAAGTAACCTTTGGTAAACTGCTCTGAATGCTGTCTGGCTTTTCTGAAAAAAGGGTGAAGTACTTCTCTAGGAAAAAGTCTTGCTTTCCTCCCATGCTTGCTGTGGAAAGGGTATTTTGTTCTCCTTGCAGGCATCCATGTAAAGTGTGACATCTCTCAGAAGCCTAATAGGAAGTGACTTTTTCACTGGGAGAGGCCTTGCTGTGAATGGAGGAGCTGGGGGGGTTTAGTACATACAGTTCTGTCATTCTGCTTTCTGTGGTTGCATGTCCTGTCCCCCCAAGCAGAGTTGCAGCTCTGGACTATTTGAAACGTAGTGTCCATGCACCTTGACAGTGTCTAGGTTTGCGTCTGTCTAATTCCTGGTATGATCAGTTCTTTCTCTGCCTCATGAGCTTTCACAGGCTCTTGTGCTGCTGTGGCTGTGTTAGTGCTGACAACAACACAGCCAACGTTACTCTATTTAATTTTGTACTGGTGTAGACTCAAAATGAGATTTTAATTGCCAGTCCCCAAGGGCACATTCTGTCTCGTGCTTTTCTACCGTTCTGGACTAGAGGCTTTTCCTTTCTCCCTCTGTGCACATAAAGACACTTTATGCCCTCTCCAGCTTGGCTTATTCGCAACCAGTGGTTGAAGCTTGCACATTCTTTCCAGAACTAGTTAAGTTTAATTTACCACCTCCTCCACCAAATAAAATGATACTGAGCCAGGTGTCTAGGTGTAAAGTAGGTTCTGATGTTAAAGTCCTCACAAGCTTTTTGTTTTTCCTTGTGTTTAATTGAAAATTCATTGTTCATCTGTGAAGAGCGTGTTCATCAATAATTTGGAGTGTAGGGCTTTATGGAGGAATATGAGGAAATGTCCACTCTGGGCTTCCTGCCTGGCTCTGGCCAGACAGAATTCTGAGCTTTGCCAAATCCTGAATATTTACAGCAGCTTTGGAGAGAAGCAGTAAACCTGTGGATCTTGGTGTTGGAAGTTCTGAGTCTTCGACACCTTGTGTGAGTGCTTGATTTCTAGCAGGATGAGACTCTGTAAACCTTAGAGGAGGGTAGCATGAGTTTTGCTGTTAACCACTAACAGAAAAAGACTGCCTCATGTCTGTCTTGTGTCCCTCTTTTAGCTCTGGATTGGAAGCTCTATTTCAGAGCTGAAGTACCTGATAGGCTGGTACTGGCTGTTTACTCTTACCTTGAAAGCACTTCCAGTTGCAGGAGGAAGATCAATTCATGAGGCAATGTGTTTCATGGAAGAGTTGCATCCTGGGACACCCTCTCTGCTTCAGCATGGGCTTTGGGCTTCGGATAGCATCATGGAACAAAAGTGCTGAAGGAATCAGCAACTATAATGGTTTGGGAATGTGTCTGAAGCAGCAGCAATATCATGGAGAGTAATGAGACTGAGCATTTTGGGTAAGGGCCTGAGAGGGAGGCGGATGATAGGGACCGAGGGGAGACAGGTGAGTCGCTGTGAGTGAGAGAAGGGAAATCCCTTCTCTTCCCTCTCCAGCACAGCGGGACTGACCTTGATCCTTGGAGCCGTTCATCCCGCAGTGGAGGTGGTGAGGGTGCAGGGACTGCCTGCTCTGCAGCCCTGGATAGCGTTAAACTGTGTACAGATCTCTGCAGAACGCCCAAATAGGAAAGCCTCCATTTGATGATGATGATCTCCCCCCATGAAAATCAATGCTGATAGAGATGTCAACTAGTTCTTACTTCATTTAATGCCTGCTCTAACACTGTTGTAATGCATATCTCACAATACTAAGTCAAGCATTTATCCTGCATGTTTACTAAGTTGTTGGTCAAACTTTTTAATCTCCTCAAAGGACAAAATTGGGCTTGACTCAACCTATTTCTATAAACTTGTCGTGGCTGCTGTTAATTATATTTTTATATTTTAATTCTTTAACAGACAACCAAAAAGTTCCAGCGTTTCCATTGTTTTATCCAGAAGTGATGTCAGACCAGGTGGCCTCAGCTCCCTTGGTCACCCTGCTTTGCCTTTTTCATCATAGCGTTGGATCAGCTATTTGTTCTCAAAGGTGGTCAGTCTCTTCTGCTCTATACAAGTGATTGTGAAGGCTATGTGATTAACTTGTGTGCATGACCGAAAGGCACACCTAGCAAAGTCACTGGTTTCTAAATTTGTGCATGCATCTGTGGCCACCTCACATCAACACTGTCTGTAGGGCTTGACTAAATGTACACTGTAAACTTCAAGTGCAGGTGGAGACAGAAGAGCTCTTGAACCACCTGAACCACTCCTGAACACCTCCTTCTCTGCCATGTCCCTTGCAAAGAAAGAAGGAATGCAAAATGTGTGACTTTGTCTTGTTACTCCCCTGAAGTTACATCCCACCGTTCCTGCACCTTAAGGTGGAACATGGGATGTCTCTGCCTCTCAAAGTATGCACCGAAGTAGTCCTTGCTTGTTCCTTGGTCCAGCTACCAGCTGGCATAGCTGCTTATGCAGTCTTTTCTCACCTGAACTGCTTGCTCTGTGGCAGACGATTTTCTTAACCTCTGGCACAGGAAGATGTGTACACAGCCTTGCTGTGACTGTCACCATTTAGGCATGTATACCTTGCCCCCTGCTCGAGTGATGCTGTTCCAGGCAGAAAGGGCCCTGACTCTCCTACTTCCCAGCAGATGCATCCTCCAGAAACCCTCTTTCCAGGCACTGCAGTTAGTAGTGGCCCCTCAGTGTTTTCCCAGGGCAACACATCTATTTTAGTCTAGGCTTAACCCCTTTTCTTCTTGAAAGGATGGAAGCACATTCCGAGTGCTGGCAGGGAGGTGCAGAGGTGAGGTTGGGAGCAGAAGGGTGGTCTGGGAACCCGTATGCTTTTTGTGACTTCACTGAGACAACAAAACAGGAAATGGTTTTACTAATGATATGTTGCTTTTGTGTGATCTGCCCTCACCCCCAGGTCTCCCACCTTGTTAATTGGGGCTGTTATAGCTATCTAGATCTGTGTTGTCAATCTGTAACTTATGCATGTGCCAGGCATCTCTATTTTAATACCTACCTATATATGCAGTGAGTGTAGGTCTATGAAGCAGCCTTCATCGGTGCTTGCCTGGAAGGGGTGGTGGTTCTCCCCCACCCTACTTCTTCTGGAAGAAGTGGCAAATGTATCGTAGCCTGGATCCTTCACTGTCAACCTCGGATCAACGGAGGGCAGCGCGGCAAGAGATAATTTGCAGAAGCTTGTGCTGCTGCTTTCTTGGACACACACAACACTTGTGAGCGGGTTGTTGCCATCTGTGTTCTTGGGTCAGTCCAGCACAAAACGTTGGCGCTACCCCCATGTTTTCTAGGCAAACCTGCCCTGCTGGCTGGAGTGTTTCTTGTTTACAGCCTTCAGGTGCCATGATTTTATTCTTTGAATACAACTAGCTTGTGTGAAAATACCATCTTGCTCTGTACTGTATATTGTATCCAGGCTGCTGCAGATGTTCAGACTCTCAGTTCTTGGGATTTGTCTCTTTTATACTAGCATGTTGGGTGTATTCTAGCTTGATTTGTTGTTCTGACCTAGGTCAGCCTCTGGCAAAAGTCTTGTTTGGAGCTCTCCAAGTCCTTCAGACAGGAATGCAAGTGTATGCTGTAGTGATTCACTGGGGTTACCATTAGTACAAGTATGTGTGTTAGGTATTTGATTATACTGCTCTTGAATTCTGTTTTGCACCTTCTGTATTAAATTGCTGAAGCTGAACATTTCATTCTTGTTCAGTGTGGTGTTAAGTAAAACTCATGCTGGAACCCCCTTAATTAGGCAGCAGTTATTACATCTCAGTGGACTCAGTAAATAAGGATTCTTTTGACAATTTTTAGATTGAATTATGGAGGTATGCCTAGCCCATTTCTGAGTGTTTTCAACAGTGCAGCACATTCATCGAAGCTGTTTAACAAAGGGAGAGGCTGACTGATACTGTGAAGTCAGAGATGGTGCCAAGCTTTTCCTGAATAGTTTAGCTGCTTGGCTTTGACCCAGGCATCGTGGCAATTAAGGTAATACTGATAGACAAGTGAAGCTGGAGCTGGGCAGCAAATCAAGTAGTGTTGTACACCTCTCAAAGGCAATCTGCTGCATTCACCATTCCTAGACGTTGGGTGAACTAACGGTGGTACCTACAGTTGCAGG
Source organism: Fregata magnificens (assembly GCA_013389945.1). Classification (NCBI taxonomy): domain Eukaryota; kingdom Metazoa; phylum Chordata; class Aves; order Suliformes; family Fregatidae; genus Fregata; species Fregata magnificens. The sequence continues at coordinate 420,825 of WAAD01039264.1, forward strand.
ATTACAGTGGGATTTGAATTTACGTATGAGAATCTGCTTCTGCCCTGCTAGTGAATCACGCCCATCCTGTCTGTCACTTTGCACTTCAAGGCAGGGGAGATCTTCTCATAGTGTGTTGTGTTGGCTGCTTGTTCCAGGATCTGCTGGTCTCCCTGGCCACTCCTGGCACACTGTAACTCGCTGCTTGTCCATGGCCATAGCTCGCTGCCCTGGAGCTTGCTTCATACCACCCTCTTCACCGGATTTGTTACCTGCCTTTTCCAGCAGTAAGGAGAAGGAGTAGTACTGGGCAGTGGGATCACACAGTGGGATCCAGCTGTACAGTAGCCCGTAGCCAAATTATGACTCACCTTTATGTTAATTTAAATAACTTCTAAACTCATTCTTGTATTGGTTGTCATGCATCTGTTATGCAGTTGAATGGGTTAATTTTTCTTCATACAATAAATGTGTGCAAGCTTCAGTCATTAGCAGCATCAGAGGTTTAGTTGATGATTTGTACATTTAAAGCTATTTGAAGTTCCCATATTTGGATGCTTTCTGATCTGAATATCATCTGTGTGATACTGGAGGTACCTTTTGTGGAGCTTCAGGAGTTCTTTGTGTTACAGAAACCTTGTTTTGTGCCTGTCATGCACCATTTCATTTGCAGAGCTAAAAGAATTGGGCTTTAGACTTCTCAGGCCCATGCAGGATTTCTTTAGCCCAAATACTGAGCCTAATGTGAAGATTTAAAAGGAGGGAGAATGTTTCTTCTCCTAAGGGCTTGACATTCAAGAGTTCACTTTCTTGTCTCAATCTGTAAGGCTGGGTGAGATCCCTCAACACCGTCATTACATAATTCACTTTAATAACTTCAGCCAAATCTTGGAAGAACCTTCCTCACAGGAAAGAATGGAAATCTCCTGGGAAGCCCCAGGTGGAAGCCCATGGTGCCTTGACTGCCCAGAACGCCTAGATTGGAGTACTCTTGTCTTGATTTCCAGAGTGATCTTGGTGATATCTCATAAATATACGTTCTAATCCTCTGGCATTGTCTTTCAGGTATAAAGATGATGTTGACAGTCCTACTGAGGATAATGGGAAGCAGAAAGTCCTGTACAGCCTGGAGTTCACATTTGATGCAGATGCCCGTGTTGCCATCACGATCTACTGCCAGGCTACGGAAGAGTTTGTTGGTGGCATGGCAGTGTAAGTCCTNGGAGCTCTCAGGTGATGAGCCTGTCAAACATCTGTCGTTAATCACCCCCAAGGGCAGTGCTGCCACAGATGGTGGAGAGGGAAATCTCTTCTTTTTCTGTTTTGTTTTATATATTCTGATAGCTTTGAATATTACTTTCACTTCCCTCCCCCACATAGCCAATATCCTCTCTTGTTCCCTTTTTGGTTTGTTTTTTGGGTGTGGGGAAGCCATTCTGTGTGCAACAAAGGAGAGGAACTCACAGCTGTATCAGCTTTGTCAGCAAGATGTTCTATGAAATTAAAAAAACCAACCACCCTTCCCTTCAAATACTACCTGTTTTTTTTTCCAGATCACCTAACTCACTGGATTGCTATGTTCCCTGTGACGGGAGCATCTGGGCCACCAAAGTAAAGTTCAGTCTGACATTTACATAGCGAGTCTGTGGAATTGAGGCCCACCCAAAGCCCCTTTTGGGATAAACGAACACCTCAACACAGACTTTTGTGAGATGGCTATCAGGAGGATTTACTGCCTGAAACCCTGTCTGTGTGTTTCCTGCCAGGTACACCTATTAGCCTTTGGCTAGCTGTAGAAAGAATGGTCAAAACGTCATCTGTGAAGGCTTTCTCATATCCTGGTAGTGCACTCCTACAGATTTCAAAACCTTTTTATCTAAACCGGCACGTTTAAACCATTCCAATCAACACTGCATCCCATAAGACTACGAAAAATTTCCTCTCTGTATTAAGAGCTAAGGTGGCTGAAACACGCTCTCCCTGGTGTGAATTGGGTATACGTGAGCTGCTGGTACGTTACGGCAGGCTTCCGATGGCCATGGGACAAAGAACTGGTTTTGTTCTATGGGTAAAGGAAGATTCAGGCTGCAGAAGCTCTTGGCTTCCTCTGGTAGAGGCTTTTGGCTGATCAGCGGCTCTGCGCACGTAGTGCTGACAGCTTCTGCAGTGCTGCTCTGGATTTGGGGGTAAACTTACGTTTTATTGAAGCGATCTGCAGAGGTTTCAGCAGGGAGAAATATGTATGACAAACCGTAAAATGGCTTATGTGTTTTATGCAAAGTATAAACATCCCACTAACGATCAATGAATAGTGTCTTTTTAGAGATGAGACAAGCTCAATGCTCCCATCCAAATGTGCATTCCTCCAAACTGGAGGATATCCTGATCCAGAATTTTTATTAGGCCCCTTCTCTTCTTCTGTTGAAGCCTATGGCTGCCTTTATTTTGGGGAGGTAATAAATGAGCTCCTTTTAAGTGCTTGAAAAATATCTCTCAACAAACTCTGAAAACGCTTTCTATTTAGATCCAGTTTTTCCTCAGCAGAGCTGAATGCAGCAGGATGCCTTAGAAATCCTGATAAAGTTTCCGTGTTCTGTCTCTTAGGTCCTTAGGTTTCCTGTGAATTTAGTGCTAGTGAAGGTGTTGGAATGGCAGCCTTGGAGATTGAAGTCCTCTTTTCCTAATACAGGTACAACGTGGAGAGGTGGCCAGGGTCCCTTGTGCTGCCCTGCAGTGTTCCTTGGTTTTTGACCTGAGAAGGAAACTCTCTGTGGGCTAATGGAGAGAACTGAGGGCCTCTATGGCCAGGGTGGATGTATTTACATTGCCAGGCTTCAGCCATGGCTTAAATCAGCGAGTCTTGATTTTAATCTTGTTTTGCATATTCACTTGTTGGTGTGCCTCGAAGGAGAATTTGTTTGTCACTGGTCAGTAACAATGAAGCATCTGCATTTACATCTCAGTGTAAGCTTCATATCAAACTTTGTGCTACATTTTACAAAGAGCTTAAGTCTGTAAAGAATATGCATGTAGTTTAAAATGTTTTTTTCAGACTCCTAGTTTTGCATTTTGTTATGTCAAAATGGCAAAAAAGAAAGTTATTTTAAAAAGAAAGGATACTTTTTTTTGTTAAGCCTGTGTCTTGAACCAAGCTGTGTTGGGGTGGAAGTGCAACTGCACCACCCGAGACCGGCGGTGTGGCATTCTTGTTGGTTAAACTGCTCTATGTTGGACTCTTAAGAGACCGTCTTGTCAAGTTGTGCCTTCGATAATAATTGCTTAATGGAAGTATTATAGTTACCAAATATAACTAACTGTTTCTGGACAGAGTGTGTTTTCAGTCTTCTGTAACTAGTAGCTCTCCTCTCAGAACTCTGTCGGTTGATTGGAGGAGGAAAACACAGTTTCTGGTCCACTTAAGAACACGTTTTACTGAAATTTAGCACCATGCACTAAGCCAGTGACTGTCACCAGTGCTGTTGCTTGTTCTTTAAAGCTTATGCAGCAAACATGAAGTACCTAATTGATTTTAAAATTTAATTTGAACAATTCCTAGGTAGAGTTTCTGAAAGTGAACACAACTGTCAACTTCAAAGAAAACTTTTTTTTAAAATATGAATTTTTTAATCCACCCTGTCCATGGTTCACTGAGAGACGGATCTCTGTTCAGATGGCGGAGGAGAAGCCTTTGTTCATGAGCCCTACCTGCCTCTGCATGAAACCAGGATCAGTAGTCAGCAGTCATTACCTTGCTAACGAAATGTAGCTAATGATACTGTGCTGCCCTGCTAGGGTGGCAGCAGTCCCCAGTGCGCTAAACCTTTATATCAAAAGTCAAAGCCCTCGGATTCAGCTCTTGCTTCCACTGCTGGCCTTTTATTTAATAAATCATACTTTAATTTCCCCATAGTATAGGAGTGATGAACTGTGTCTCTGCTCTGGAGTTCTTGGACAATAAATGTTGTAGAAGTGTGGGGTGTGGGAGGCTGCACCAGAAGCCAGGGAACCTTTTGGAAGGCATGGTCCTGATTTCATGCAGATGTGTAGGTAATAAGGGCTGGGGGAAGTGAGATACAAATATAGACTTTATAAGCAGCTTTAATTCAACCCAGGCTATTTTTCCATGTGGAAGTGGCTCATGAAGCACGTCTTGGGGCTAGTGCAGCTGCCCGAAGTAGGCATCTCTGCTTCTCTGGATTTGCTGGCTGCTAGTAAAAACCTTTTGAAGCTCTGATTTCAGCTTTGCAAAGCAATTCTGAAAGGGCAGTGCTATAATTACTTTGATTTATTCTTTTCAAATTCTAGTGGAAAAAAAAAATCTGGGCTGCATTCTTAGAGCTCTAAGTGGAGCGAGTGCATTTTTAGTACAGTAACAGGAATGCAGCTTCCCCTTGCCTGGGCTGGTAGTTTTTCCTTTTTCTCAATTTCTTTTGGTGCTAACAGCTACATTCAAGGAACAAGCATGTGCAAAAGCTGCACTCTGTATAAATTCAAAACTTTTTCTATTGCTGTGTCCAGCACTTGATTGGGAAGAAGATGCTTTTTAAAACAAAACACTTTTTTTTTTTTTTTTTCCACTCTCCTAAGTTGATGCTAAATCCAAAAAATGGGAGAAACTTTCTGGACCCTTGTCAAAAGCAGAAATTTTCTCCTAGTCCCCAGCCTGCAGCATGGCTCCTTAGAAGCGCTAAACAAGTTATTCTTGCTTCTTTGCTGAAACAACCACTGATCCTGATAGTATCGGTGCCCCTGCTCATGTGAAACTCCTGCTAGGAACATTGTTAATGTTCATACAGTTTGGGGTGAGAGGAGGGAGGGGAGCAAAGGTGGGTCTCCCTGAGCAGAGGCATTGCTTGTTGTAGAGCTTCTGCTCATCTGAGAGCCACAATGCTCGGTGTGTCGTGGGCCTGCCTTCAGGATTAGCTGGTCTCCATGACCAAGGGGAAGCCTTTCTCTCTGCAAGCCAGGAAGCTTCCTCCTGGAGTTGTCTGGGCTCCATTTAAAAGCTGGTGGCTTTATCGGTGTGGGCTGCCTGTCCTAACCTGTCTCAAAGGAGCATTCAGCAGACTTTCCCAGGTAATTGTGCTGGGAGATATGCTCAGCTATACTGTTTCCCAGCCAAGATCTTGGGAACACGTAGCTCCCAACTGCTGCCTGCCTCTTGTCCTGAACTGTTGAACTCCTGAGTTTCAGGGGGAGCTGTATCGTCACCGCTGTGGGACCACAGTTCACCAGTAAAGCCTGGAGAAGACGAATGTGTGGCTGTTGGTGATTGTAGAGGTGCCTTCACCTCTGCAGCCCCATGCCCAGGGGAGGGTACCCAGCGCTTTCTGGTGCTAGTGCAGATATCTGTAGAAGGCTCTTGGATGAAATGGGAATTAGTTTAAATCTAGAGGGGACTGCTGCTCTCACCTTGAATATCTTTTGCCCAGTTACTTTGTGGTAAGCCTGAGGACTCTTTAGACTAAAACACATTAGTTCTCAGAGGACCAGCTGGTGCATTACCCCAAGGGTAACAGAGACCAAATCTGCCTATGTCCAGAGTCTCTTTAATGGCATGGAATTAGTGGTGACCTGCCTCTGAACAGCTCAAGACCCCTGATATCCTCAGTTTTATTTCTTTTTCTGGTTGTATCCATTTCCTTTCGTTTTGGAAATCAGCAAACTGTTCCGCTGTGCTTCTGTTTCCTGTGGCAGTCCTCCCAGTGAGCTTTAGCACAGCATCTTCCCCAAGGATCCGCTCTCATCTTTGGTTAGTGGTGGGTGTGCTCTTGGGGAGTTGGTCTGTGATCTGGCGGGCTTGGAGAGAGTGGTATTTCTCAGTTTGTCCTTTCCTTTGGCTTCAGTTTCCCGGCAGCTGGGTCGAAGGCAGGGAATACCCTGGTTGGGGAAACCATCATAACAGCTTGACTGCTCACCTGTGAGGACAAGCCTTGTATTGCTCAGTGTCATTGAGGCACAGCAGTACCTATCAGCTTCAAAAATATCCTACAAAGAGAAGTTTGCTGTCAGAATCCATGATGCTAACTGGGTTTTAAGACCAGCCAGCCAGAGAGGCAGCTCTGTGCCTGTGGTAGAGGCGATGGGCATGTGCAGCAAGGAAAGGTTCAGCCATCTTGGCCGAAAGACAAAGGATGACGAGGATGGGCCCTGTCTAAATGGCATGAGAATCTCTGCCTTAGCATATAGGAGGTACAAACATGCAGGTGTGCGAGCTGTACATCGACTACTCGCTAGTGATTATGCATAAGCAAGTAATTTCCCCCCAGATAAATGAGAGGGTACTCTGCCTTGCATTTCCATTGCAGGGCTGGCAGTGCTCCTCAGCAGCTCCTAGAGATTAGTTGAAGGACTCCCAGTTCATAGCCTGCCTTCTGCTGCGGTAACTGGTTTGTGTGTTCGTACCCTTAGATGTCTTTGGTTTAGGAGACAGGTACGTTTTTTGGAGCAGGCTGCAGAGATGTTCATGTTCTCTTTTTGTGTGTGCTCTGCATCCTTTCCTTTTCTGGCAAAAGCCTTGATGTGCACACTATTAGCCTGTTCCTGGGAGGGCCCCCGGGACTTTTCCAGCTGTAGGTATCCTGCTGACTAGCAGGAAGAATTGTGTAGTTAAAACATGACAGCAGCGGTTGTTTCCTCGGGGGAAGAAGTCAAACCAGCCCTGTAGCTGGAAGCACTTAAAACGGCCAGCTCTAAAGACGTGAGCAATCCAGGCAGATCAGGAGCCGATGATAAGTATGACATGAGAGGTTTGAGTTTTGCAGCCCATTCATATGAAAAAGATCTTCCTCTTTGGACAGAAAAGGTTCTCTTCCGTATCCTAGTAATGTTGCCAAGCTCTGTTTTCTCATTATAAAGAGAAAACACAATAAAAATAGGTCAGTCTAGCTCTGCAATCCTTGCCCTTTTTCAGGGCTGTGCCATTTGTGTTGCTGATGCACAAATGGATGTAGTGGATTTTTTTTTTTAAAAATCTCATTTCCTTGTTTGTTTTGCAATGCCTGCTACACTCATTGCAAACATCCTACCGCAGTCTTTTAAGCTGACGGTGGACATGACACTGCAATGATTATATATTCTGTCTGCATGTGGAAGTTTGAATAGTTGGTTCACAAAATGAAATCCAACTGAAACGGGTAGCTCCGTGCGTGGCTGTTTTCACTAAAGCTTGTGTAGGAGAGACAGAGGCACTCAGATATTCCTTTGGTTATTTAATAGCCTCTGTCTATTCAGGGCCTTTGAAAGGTGCTCTTGCTGCTTTTGGCTGTGGACTGTGGTGATTAATATGAATTCTTTGTGCAGAGAGATTTCTTCTGTGTGAAGAAATCAGAGGCAAGTGCTGTTTTTTGCTAGGCTCAAGCTGTAAAGCCGAAGCCTGCTTTGATCCAGGCAGACGCCAGTCCCCAAGGGAACGCTGTAGCGTGCAAAGTTCACAGGCTGGAGAGCTAAATTCTATAGATTTCACCAAGCAGACAAACCCTCTGTCTTTAATAAGAGTTCTGGCCTTTGTGCCTCTCTGTGTGGCTGTTGTGTAAGCCGCCAGCTTTGTTTGAAGCCTGGTTGGAGTCATGAGCGCAGTGCTCTCACCAGTAAGCTCAGCAGCTGAAGGCAGACCTCTGCAGGTGCTGGCGCGGGATATGGGCGGCAGGGTTTCAGCCGCGTGGTAAGGTGTTTGTTTCCTCCTGGCCTGGAGTGGAAACTCAGTCCTGGGAGGAAGCAGGAGGGGAGGACAAGACTAGCAGGGCCTGCAGTGCACCAACTTAGCACACGGTTAACCTCCAAACTCTGCGTGGGAGCCTGTCTGGGCTGGATCTTACCTAACTCTGACTGAGACCCAGGGCTATGGCCTTCTTATATTTTGGTTGTGTTTCTTTTATCAATAAAAATCACTTTGAGTTAAGACACTTGTCCAACTTCCCTCTTCCTGAAAGCTGACCTGTGAGATCTTGGCCCAAAATGAAAGGGGAGTGTGCGGGTGGGAGAGAGAGGGGGGCCAGCGTGCCTGTTCCACATCAACTCCTGTCCCCTTTGAACACCAGCAGAACATGACTGGCTCCCTCCTCATCACCTGTAAGAGGACGTGGAGCCTGCCAGGCAGTCACAGCCTGCAGCAGTGGAAGAATTGGTTCCTGAGTACCTTCTAAAGCTCTCATGTAACTCTGCCTTGTCCTTGGTTCACTGCAAATTGCCATGCAATGTGTGTAGCTGTTACTAAAGGAAGAGGATTCTTATTTTGTCCACAGGCTCTTCAAAGTGCAGACTGTCTCTCAGCCGTTACTAGTCAAAAACGGTACCTTGGGGCAACATTGCTATGTGCATCCTGCTTTTCTCTGAGGAACGGGATCTGGACAGTGCTCTGTGTAACTCTGAGGCAAGCTGGCTAGGATCCTAGCTTGGTGCTTCTCGGTCAGGGGTCCCAATGTGCTTGTGGTAACAGGAACTGTCTTTTGACTGTCTGAGGCAGCCCCAGTGCCAGGCAGAGCTGAGTGTGAGGAACACAGCAGCGAAAAAGTCTGCACGAGTTGGGACTGGCACCCTGCTGAGAACTTCCCCAGGCGCTGATCAGAGATGAGCGAGAAGGGGAAACACCCCCACACATTCGTGTTGCGTCTCCAGTGAGCATGTAGCAACAGAAGTTTAACTCTGCTTGCCCTGAGGTTCCTGAACACTAGCATGCTACTGGTGGCTTGGGAGCTTCTTAAGGTCTACAGGAGCCCGGTAGCAAGTCTGGACTGTGTACAGGGAGAAGCCTTGCATGAGCCACAGGCTGAGTTTCTCTGTGCAGGCAGTGAGTGTTTCTCAGCTGATGGTGGATGAGTGAGACTGGGGAATAATTTTAGTTTGTTTCCTGTTCTCTCAAAAATCACTGTGATGTAGGCACAGGGCTTTTCATCTGCTGGTTCTCTGACACACAGCTGGTTTTGTGGGGTGGAAGGGTTTGACATGGGGGAGGAAAGAGTCAGCGTAGAGTGTAAGCTTTGCTTTGTGGGAGTAAAGGTGTGTCAAAGAGCTTACAGGAGGAGATGGGCTGCATGAGTCCTGAGGACAGAGCTGGGGGCTGCTGCTGCAGTCAGCAGTGTGGTACCTCGTGTTGCTGGTGAGTGTCATGCTGTCAGGGGTACCTGAGCAAAGAAACAGGTTTAAAAAAAATGTGACTGGGGTTTTCTGCTTGGTCCTGACCTAATAGGACAGACCCCACTTCATCATCCTGAGCTGCTAGTGATTGCAAGGTGGTTTTGTTAGACTGGATGGAGACCTGGACCGGTGTAGTCTGAGAAATAGCAGCCCAAACATTCAGATTTCAGTCTTTATGCAGGGAGAGGCAGCACGTTGCTTCTCTGCTATCTCTTATTCTTAATACATGCTCTCTTTTTCTGTAACACATCTCCACATCTCTCCAGTGCTTCTCCACTATTGTTTGCTGTAAGCCCACAGCAGCAGAGGCAGGGAATAGAAGACTTAGAATACAGCAGATGCCAACCAAAAGGGCTGGGTATGGGTGAAGACCACTTAGACACTAATATGCAGCATACTTGCTTTGTAACAACTTGCTGAGTTGTCCTCCCATGCAGCATGAGGAGTGTGTCCTTGTGCAGTGGATCCTGTGCATCACCTTAGAAAGATGATCGATCTCTGTGACAATCTGGGGTCACCAGCACCTCCAGGAAATTCACCAGGCTCTTGGCCCACTGGTGCTCGGCAGCCTCGGCACTGGCTCCTGACTGGAGGTATCCAGCATTGTCTGAGTGTTCAGATCCAAGTCTGACATGCGTTTTGGCAATGGGGGCTAGGCAGTTACACAGTCCGAGGCATAAAGCTCACTTGGTTCACTTGGGGAAGCCTCCTTGATGTTTTTATCATACTCTTCAGCTCAGAAAATCTATGTACCTGGTTTATTTCTTTTCTCAGGGGCGGTGAGAGCAGCAAGTTTATGCAAGCATTGTTCTATGCTGTCCTCCTTGGAACAGCGTTACTTGTTTTCCTGTTGTAGACTGGTTTGGACTTCTGGTGCTGTAAGTGCAGGTCCTCTGGTCTTCCTGGCACTCATCATCAGTGTGTTTACACCCCTTTCCCAGCGCTGCTGTGGTGCATGTCATCTAGGCAGTCTCTGACCTCCGCTCTCTCCTCTGCACTTTATTTCCAGTAGGTTCCTGACTTGCTGTCACCTTAGATAAGTCACTCTTCCATCCCCTGCTTTCCCAGCTGTAGAGCGAGAATTGTGCCTCTCTGCAGAGCTGGGAAGCTTTGAGAGCGCCACAAAAGGAGCTAGATACAGGCTTGCTCTATTCAATGTGCTTGACAACTCAGTAAATAAAACTTCACTCAATTGCTCTCTCTGTAATTCACAGATAAAAGGCCTGTCATTCTGATCTCTCCCACACTATGCTTTAAATGCAAAGGATGGAGTGAGACCTTCTAGTAAAGCAGCACAATTTCAGCACAGTACAAAATGGTCTTTGAGGGTAAGGTATTGTCATAAATAACATAATGCACCTGCCTTGGCAGGAAGAGCGGAGTGCACATGGCTTTAGCCATGGCCTTCCAGAATTTAACGTGGATCTTGTGACACTTGATAAGCCTTCTGGATCCTCAGAGGGTGCAGGAACTACACTAGCTTTCCAGAGAAAGGCAGCGGTTCATGCCAGTGGGGAGCCTGGTTTTTCCTCCTTGGGTTTGAGAGGAATTAATAAATATTCATCACCTTCTGGTATCCAGGTTCGTATACCTTCAGCTGCAAAATGCATCCTAATCATCATGCTTTAAGGCTCTATGTTACAGTGCTGGCTGGCCTGAGCCCTGGAGGGCAGCCCACAGTCTCTGTGGGCTCTTGCGCTCTGGCAGCAGGTAGCTGCCAGAGCTATAGCTCTTGAGTGTAAAGTTCCCACAGCATTGCTTAAAGCTGAGTTTTAAGGTTCAGACATGTCCTCTCTAATCACCTCTGCCATCCTTCAGCCCAGTCTTCACATCTCTGGTGTGGTGCTCAGTTCTGCGGTTCTTGGTTGACTCTGCACTTTGGGCTTTTCCCCACGGTTTTTGCTTCATCTCCTCTGGAAGTGAGCTGCCCAGCCCTCTTGCTCCTTGCTTACAGAAACCAGAAGGCATTACCTCGGATGTAGAAAAGCTTTGTATTGCTATCCCCTTCTGGTGTGCCGTGCTCCTCCACAAAGTGTAGTTAGGCCAAAGGAACTTGGAGCTTTCCAACCTTTGCTTATGTACCTGGTGATTTGTAAGCTGTGTCTGTATTTCAGAGCAGCTGAATGTCCTCAAAAGTACAGAATCCTGTTTGGCAAGCAAGGACGCTCTTTTCTTTGCCTCTGTGTGCACTCTGTTAACTGCTCTGCTTGACAGGGCTCTTTACTGAATCGGCCACATCAAATGCCTGGATCTCCTCTGGTGGTGTCTCCTTTGCAGGGCTGGCAGTAGTACTGCCCATGTTATTCTTTGAGAAATGGAATCAGCAAAATCTGAGGAGCTGGTTGTCAGGGGATCCTGTGTGATATCCCAAGCTGAATTAAGGAAAAACTCGGCCTAGAGTTCCTGGTGCTAATGTGACACCTGTCCCTGGTGCCTGTCCCCGGGCTGTCTGGTCAATCAAGAACAGTGGGAATCAAGTCAGAACAGTCTTTGAGCTTGTAGCTGTTCAATGTGCAGTGGCTGGAGGCCAGCGCTCTCGCAGTCTCACCGTGGGAAGCTCTGCTTAGGAAGTGATGGTTAGTGTGCAGAAGAGATAACATCCCATTACTGTGACCAGCTGTTAAAGTCTTTCTTGTAGAGCTGGAGCTAGACCTGTCTTGTCACTGTGCTGGGGGATGTTGTTGTTTCTGCAGTGTAAGCCTTTTGGGCAAGGGATCTCTCGCTTTCTCTCTGGTTTGTCAACATGCTCTAAACACATGGTTGGTAGCTCAACAAGAAAGGCTTTGGTGGTAAAAACAGATGCAGGTGTTCCCACCCTGCTTTGCAGTTCACTGCCTCCTCTCCTGTGCCAGAATTGGTATGGCGAGAGGCTGTGCACATCCAGTTCAGAAATCACCCTCCACAAAGGGGTGAGAACTTCTTGATCCTGTTTTGCCACTGAAGCCCACTGCGAATCACACTGTCCGTAGTGACAGTCAATGGGCAGTGAAATGTCTCTCTTGGGGCAGACAGGGCTGGGTGGGCTCTGGGTGCAGAAGGTGGTGGATGATAGCTATGGTTCCATTCCAGAGATGTTCAATCCCAGCCTGGCAGTGCTGGCATTTCAGTGCCGGGCCTCGAGACAGTGGAAGAACTGTGACTCTTCTCTAGGTGGCCACCGTGGAGGACTGGTTGTTGTCTCTCTGGTGGTGCTGGTAGCCCTGCAACACCTCTGGGGAGACACGGGAAAAACAGAGGAGTGAATTGGAATGGCTCTTACTTACCAGGATGATGGCAAGCCAAGCAGTGTTTCTCACTGCAGAGCTGCACTGCGGAGCCACAGGAGAGCTTTCAGCACCATGTTGGGTTGTGTGTTGCCATTGTTAGATCATTGCTCGTTCTTCCTGGGTTTCCTGCAGAAAATAAGACTGTGTGCTGGGCTGAAAGCCAGCGTTGCCTAGGCCCTGGATTTAGTGGGCTAGCCTTTGCCAGGCTGCTGCATCCCACAGTGCTCCTCTGATACCCAGTGTCTCCAGGCAGGTCAGTATGGATCCAATCAGACCTTGCCTGTCTGCGCTGCTTTCCCTTCCCTGTGCTCACCTTCTTGCTTTGACCTTTCCCTTCCCTTTTTGTATCCCCACTGAATGGCTGCCAGTCCCTGCCAGCTCTGCCTCTTAAGAGCTGCCACTTGTGATTCCTGAAAGGTGGACAGGCGTGGATGAATGAGAACCTAGCAGAGAGCAATCTTTTGGTGCAGCAAGTTTTCTTTTTCCCCCCTTTCTTCAGATACAGCACAAAGAATCCCTCTCTGCAGTCGGAGACGGTTCATTACAAGAGAGGGGTAAGCCAGCAATTCTCCCTGCCTTCCTTCAAGATTGATTTCTCAGACTGGAAGGATGATGAGGTAAGTCTCTCCTCAGTGTCCCCTTCTTTCCACAACCCTGTTGTCCCAGAAGCACTGGACTCCATTTAGTGCCATGAAGTTATGGCTGGAAGACACCCTCTCCCAGCTGCTGTGGCATGTTTTGTGTGTATGACACAAATGGGGCCCTGGGAGGAGCACGTATGAACACTGTATGGGAACTTGGCAGGGAGATCAGGCAAACAGGGAAGAAACCCAAAGAAGCGACTTTTGATATTGCTGATCAGCTGGCATCCCAACATCTGGTGTAGGAGGGAGACTGCAGAGGTTGGCACTGGAGCTCTTCCTGGAGGAACCCGCCACTCCTCAGCCTTCCTCTCCCTGCCAGCCAAAGAGCTTGTGGGAACAAATGTCTGTCTTGATCTCTCTGTTTTGATGGTTTTTTGGTTTTTGTTTTTGTTTTTTTTTTTGGCTGGTCCTCTAGAACAGTGGTCTCCAAAGTGGGGTGCATGCAAGACAATTCATTGGGGTGCGGGAAGAACTTCAGTAGTACATGTACATATCTTATAAATAATAAATATACATATATTGGGAGCACGTGCTCAAAACTTTTCACTGATGGGATGAATAGTCAAAATAGTTTGGAGACCACTGCTCTAGAAGAGTCCTGTTCTGTTTAAGGGCCGCATCCTGCATTATTAACTGTAGCACTACGGTGTTGTGGGAGGATACTCTCCCTTCTGGGGCAGGTTCACACTGGTGCATTAATGCTGAATAAGGGAATGCCTTCCTCCTTTTAGTTTAACCCATAACTGCAAACGATGAGGGCTTGGTTTTAATTAAGCTCTGTGGCTTTTACTACATAGCAAGATCTGTGGACTCCTATTAATTTTGGTATCTTTGCAAAATTCCAGCCCAGGCAGTAACTCTCTGCTTCTTGAGCCCCTGAGCTTTGGCCCAAGGGCTTCCCCTGCACGTGATACAGAGCAGGGAGGCCTTGGTCTTTTCCCTGCTCTGTGCAGAATTGCCATAAGAGATTTCTGATGCAGAGGAGTCGGTGTGTAGCTACTGATAATGTATTTGTTCCTGTGGACCCCTCTCCCAGGTCAACACTGATAACAGTGTTCATTTCCTGACCCAAGCCTGTATAGGAGTATTGTGTATGTGAACCCTGGTAGATAACTCTACCTATTTAAAAAAAAAAAGAAAGAAAAGAAAAAAGAAACAGAAAAAAAAGAAAGGAAAAAAGTAATCTTTCATCTATTTTGAAAAGATTGAATAGCTATTGTCTTGAAGTTACAGTTATAACTATAATCAGTCCCGTGCCTTAACAAATGCCATGGCGGTTACCAAGAGCCTGCAGAGTCTGGTCTCCTGATGTCTTGGCTTCTCTGCAAATATATGATTTCACAAGTTCAGCCTACAAAAGCCTGGAAGAGCTGCTTTTCAATCCCTTCTGTCATCTGAGAGAGCTGGAAAGTAGGAGCTCAGATCCCTTTCTTCTTAAAGAATTGAGAAGCTTAATTTTCACTTTTGTTCCTGCCAGCAAGGAACAAAACTCAAGTACTAAAGTCATGTCCCTTTGACAGCTTAAAGGGAGAGATGCTGCGGAAAAGTAAGCTTCTAGGTCCTCTTGCTTGATTCTGCTGCATCCTCTGTCTCTGCTTTTTTCATTGGTGTTACTGGGAGCTCTGGTCGTGGAGCAAATGTGGAACAAGCACTGTGATTCGGAAGAATTTCTTCTCCCGTTTCGGCTCTGTGTACATATCAGTCCTTGTCCTCTCAAGTCCAGTAAAATGCATATGGCTAAGTCTTCTTAACTGGCTGCTGAAATGCAGCACTTTTATCTGAGACAGCTGGCAGAGTGTTATCACTCAGCTGTGTACAATTGCATGCTTCAGATTGCTTTCCAGCTTTGTTATTGGTGTTGTCCAAAAAACCCAGATTTACTTCATATTTTTGCTCAGTGTAATACTCGCATATGATGTAGTTCTTGGCTGGCCAACAGAAGGGAAAATAATGTTATGTTGGGTTGTTATGTGGAAAGCTTGATAAAAGTTTACTTTGTCTTCATAATATACTGGTTTGCTTGCAAGTTATAGTGTATGGCTTGTGTTGAGACAGTTGTTTTCAGGTCCCTAAAAATGAATGTGAAATGAACCCTTAAAGAGGCCTTTTGTTTGAGAATGCAAAAGTTTATATCGTAAAGCGACCACAATTCTATGATGTGACTTTCCCTTCAAATGGACAAACAGTAACTGTTGTCATACAGTAATAAATCAGAGCAGGAAGCAAAGCAAAACCATAAGCTTCTTTCAGCAATTTTAATCAATTGACCTCGATGAATTTTCCCTCTGTGGCATGCCATAATGGTTCAAAAATGCAAGCTGGAAAATAGTGGCGCAATGAGCCTCTTCTAGAACAAATACTGCGAGGTTAAATGAGATTTTTGTGTTCACTCTGTTACTCTGCTGTTTTGGAAAGAGAATGGATTTTGGTAGCTTAAAGGAGGAATAAAATGTAAACCCGTCATATAGAGGATGAAAATCAATATCCCTCAGGTTTGAAGACTAGCTAGGTCAAATCATAAGGTCTTCCAGCACATGCTTTCAGTTTGGAATCAGGTACGCACATTTGAACGGGGTGGGGGGGGGCGGCGTGTGCGCGCGCAGCTTTGTTACGCAGCTAAGAGTTGCTTCTAGAAAGCGCTGCGGAAGCCGAGTGGTCCCACAGGCATGCAACCTGCACGAGGAGCGTACAGCTCTGGACAGAAGAGCAGCAGACTTGCAATTCCCTTTTCCCCCCGCCCCTTCCGTGGAAGGTTGGTGAGCTGTTGCAGTCGGAAGCACGTGTCTGCAGCTCTTGGCAGAGGCGCAGCTGTGTGACTAATGGCCTACGGCACACTTGGCTGGTGGCTGCCAGGGTATATCGTCTCCCAGTGTACAGTTATCATTCATTTCAGGATGAACATTTAGGTTGTAATGCATCTGAGGAGGAACCATTTTCAACTATGTTAAGGCTCACGGTGAGGGTCGCCTTCGCTCCAGTCTGGGTGTCTTGGGTTGTCATTTGTGTCAATGCCAATGGCTGTCTTGATAGTTTATCTTTTGAGGGACTGGCTGGAGAAAATCATGCCGCAAATGATGTTGGGGCTGCGGGAAAGTGAGGGAAGCCCCAAAGCACTCACTGGAAAACTGAAAACAGACTACCTGGAGCACCATGGTGAAATGACATCTTTTTCTCTCTTGGCGAGAGATGAGACAGAAAACCCCGAAGTTGGTTATTAACAAAAACCACCAGAAATCCAGTCTCTGAGCCGTTTCCGTTCCTGGCATAGGACAGTGTTTGTAAGGTTACATTTTTCTTGCGTTTGTAAGATGACACAGAGCTTTTGAAGTGCTTTAATGAAGTGCAGGACAAAGGAAGAAATTGAGTCTGTTTTCCTTGTACTCAAGTGAGATCTTAAATTTTCACTCTCACTGATTAGAAGGTCAAGGACCTGAATTTCATAGCATGCCAAGAGATGTTGTGTGAGCTTGAAGTTTTACAGATTTTTCTCTATGTCTTCAAGAATTTCATACAAGAGTCAGGGTTTCTTCTGTGGTGTAGGGAGCATAATGCATAGTGCTGTGCTACAACAAGTATATCCTACCATACGCAAGCAAAACTGCAGCACTAGATATATTTTGAGGAACTTGTCCTACTACAAATCACTCAGGAGACTTTTAGGATATATGAATTAGTGAGAATTAAATACCATATAAAATACAAATGGAGATCCTTTGCTTTGCTAGCCATGGCTGGTGTTTAGTGCCATGTCAATGTATATATGTAGTAGTTATTCTGGTTGACTCCCTTTGAAAGTTGGTGCCTGAATTTTAAATCCTCCTGCCCTGTCATGTCCTTTTGAGACCAGGGACTGGAGGCCCGTCAGAAGGGGCCTTCGCTCCTCTTATTTTAACGCTATCTTGAGCGTTGTCTTCAGGCAAGCCTGGTGTGAATTGTCTAACCTCATTTCGTTTTTTTCCCTCAGCTGAACTTTGACTTGGATCGTGGCGTGTTCCCTGTGGTCATCCGAGCGGTTGTGGATGAAGGGGATGGTAAGCATGGTGGTGTGCTGCCTTGGTGGTCTTCTAGTTCTCTTTGAGGTTATGTGACTCCTTCAAGGCAGGCCTCCTTCTGCAATGGTGAAAACATTTTACTTGTAGCAAAGGCTTGGGGAGCCTTTCCAGAATAAAAAATTTCAGGAGTTCACTTTAACTTCCTTATATTAAAAGGGCCCAGCTAACCATGGGTTCTTACATAAAAACATGCTTTTAAAAATAGCCTCAATTTTTTACAGGAAAAATGGCCAGGTATTTAGTGTTGGAATAGGTTTAGCAGAGCTCCTGGCTCTGCCACCGATGCCGGGCACAAATTGGAGCAAATTACTTCCTTTCTCTTTGGGTTTTGCATTTGCAGTTTGTAAGGCAAGGAGGGAGTTGGTCTGTTCCCTTCTTTGAGGGGTAAGTTGTCTTCATAAAAGCTATAGCTAATTGTAGGGTGGGCCTTCCCCTAAGAATGCTCAGAGAAAAAGAAATGGCTTTAAAATGCTCAGGCCGCTGTTCAACCAAATACAGCTTTATTCAGCAGTTTAAAATTCTCCTGCTTTTTCTGAAGGGAGCTGAATGGTTATGATAAAAGAGCATAACCTTTGATGAGAAATAATATTGTTGATTATTTTTAAAGCACGTTGCCATTTTGGAGAGGGAAGTCCAGTAAATGTTTAGATTGTTAGTCACCTTGCACAGTATTTTCCTTAAGGGGTGTGGGGTTTTGGGCTCCCGTGTGTTTGCACTCATTCTGAGCGTCAGCAACGAAAAGGGCACAAGGAAGTCACGTTTTCTCTAAAATTGGGGGCTGTTGTGGTCAGCAGGACCAGCATTTCACTTCTGCATTTTGTAACGTTTTGTACAAAATTTAAGAATAATTAGAAAGGAAAAAATCCATTGTTGATTGCATGGTTTAGTGCAGTCACTCGCTCAGTTTCTTATGTTGTAGATGTGAAAGTGCCCAGAAACTCATTGCGTTATTTTACAGTCCTCCAAACAGAGTGAAATAGAACTGGGTGAACCAATTTGAAGTGTGACTAACAAAGCACAGTGCAACATAAAGAAAATTACTTCTAAAGTACATCTATTTTTAGGGATTTCAGGCAGTTAGTAAAATTGACATATATGTATATTTCTTGACCATAAATATAAAACACCTTCCTCTGTTTATGGAGCTTTTGGCAAGGTATTTGTACTTTCTAATGTTGGGCATGCCCAGAAGGACCAAAAATAGAACAGGAGGCAGCATGAGAAGCATACACTTATGCACATACTATGCCCAGTCTTAGCCAATAGTGTACTGTCATCTATTTTAACAACCTGGAAAGGCAATTGCTTTTAAATCCTCTCCTGGAAAGAATATCAGCACAAAAATATGTGACACTTGAGTGAGATTTGAGGAAATTGTTGTGTATTTTGGTTCTTTTTTAACTGATGGGACTGGAAGGAGCTGGCCTTGTGTGTTTGGAGCACCTGGAAAATTACAGCTGGCCTGTAACTGCTTGTGTTAAATAAAATTGAATGGCAAATTAAAATAGCAGTCAGAGAGATGTTGGTTTGGACTGAATTCTGCCAGGAGATGTTTGCGTGCCTTGAAGAATGTGAGCTTGCAACGTTAGCCCTCTCCCATTCCTGCCAGCAGGATTGCTCTCAGGGAAAGGTACAGAAACCCTCTGGGGAGGGAAGGTGCTGCACAGAATGAGTTGCACAGCTCCAGCCACACATGCTGCTTGAATGCCACGGAGGATATGAAGGGAAGCGATGCCCGTTATCTCTTACTTGGCTATTCAAACTGGGGGGAGGGACCTGAATTTCATTTACTGAGTGAGCTGGAACAGCCTTGCTCTTGGCTGGCAGCGGGGGGAGCAAGCAGATGAATTCCCAGTTTTAGCCCTCTTTTCTGCATGCCATTATGTTCCTGATTGCACCCAAATTGCCATGACCAATCTCAGTTACCCAGCAAATCTGCAGGCATGGCTCTCTTCTCCCTGTGAGAGATCATCTGTTTCCAAACATGATCTTTGTGCCGTAGTCCAGTGAATGGTTGATCTTGTTGTCCCTGCTGTTGTGGAGGCCCAAAGGAAGCTGTTGAGCTCCTCTCCCTTTTAGACAGCACAGGAGTTGCTTCCTTCAGTGGTTAACTTTCTGGCACAGAGCTGATAGTAGTGTCTGCCAGCTCTTCTGCATGTGCTGCGCACAGCCCGGGTACTTGTTGGTCCAGGCAGGACGAGGTGGTTGCATGCCTTCCCTTCCCTCAGTGACTCCTCCACGACCTCTGTCTCCCATTTCCGTATGATGAGTCTGAACATAATTAAGCAAAAGGGTCCAACTAGTTGGAGCTGAACAGAACCTTAGACTCCTGAGCCAGAGAGACTGGGATTGTACCTCGGCTTCCTCTGTTCTGCATTCTGTATTTGCTGAGGGAGCCATGAATGCGGTAAAGAAACCTCTGACAGCCCCTTCTCAATGCTATTGGATTAAGAGGGAAGCCTTGAGTTTGGAAGAGGGAAGACGTGATGTTTGTCTTTGGGGAAGAAAAATCAGAGAACTGCACAGAGATGTTTCAGTGTCCAAAATTGAGAATAAGAAATAAATATTTTATAAGCATGTCGGATTAGAGTGAAATAAAGTGATAAGTACCAGGGCTGGAAGTGCTGCCAACTGCTGTTAAACCAGATGGATTTATTAATCTCTGATAAATTCAGGTAATTAAAAACAGGTATTTGAGGGGAGAGCAGAATCCCACTGAGCTCTTTGTTTTACTTTCCCTTTCCAACCTCCGAAAACAAAGTGGGATGGTTTGGAGCACCCAAGGTAATGAAGACATGTCTGTGTAGGGCTGACCACAGAGCCCAGCAGGGTTTTGTTCTTGCTCTGAAGGAGTGTGAGATGAACCAACCAGAAAACAAGATAAGAAAAGTTTTAAATTGCAAGAGGAGGTGAAAATAGAACAGGTGGTGGTTTAGAAATTGTAAATGGACTGAAATTCAGCTCGTGATAGCTTTATGCTTGTGCCGTTTTCAAGGTTTAACCAGGACTGCTCTCTCTCTTTTTGCAGTGGTGGTTGAGGTGACGGGTCATGCCCATGTTCTTCTGGCTGCGTTTGAAAAGGTAAATGAGTTCTTTTTTTCCCCTCTGTCCCTGTCCTTGTATATGTAAACATTTCCATGGCTCATTAGTTTGTATTTATATAACACTTAACACAGTGGAGTCCTGGCCCATGACTGGGGTTCCCAAGTGCTATTGTAGTACAAATAATTGCTTGCAGCGGCTCCTGTGCAGCCTGTAATTATCATTTGTACCTGAGCTGGTCACTCAGCTAATTGTAGCTGGTGTTTCCTGTGTGTGGGGAGAGGGTGTGCCTCAGTGGCCGTGATGTTTGAGGGTGGAAGGTGTTGACCATGGCTGCTACCTTGCAGTTTTCAAGGGCCTCGTGATCTCTTTGCAGAACTGGATCTGCTGTGCCCAGACCCTGTTGCACCATTGTTTGGCCTTAGTTTACATGTAGCACCAAGCCCTTTCACAGAATTAGGATACATCCTGCATAAAGACTTTGAGCTCCACTACTTTTCGGTGGCATGTTTGATGTAGCTGACCGCTGCCTACATGGTAAGGCTAAGCCAAGCTGTATGCACAAGCCTTGATACAAAATCTCTTCCCATGATAACTGGACCCTGAAAACAGTTGCAAGATCCATAACTGCACCATGTTGTGTCCGGTTGTGGTAATACTGCAGACACATATCCTGGGCAAGTGATGTGCTAAGATGAGGCAAGAGATGCTGGAGCAGAGCTGGGCATGTACACGGGAGCAGCATCAATGCTGTGCTGTTAGAAATACCCCACTTCCAGGCTGGCATGTGGACTGACTTCTGTTTCTCAGTCTGCTTGGTTCCTGCCGTATCCCTGAGCAAGTTGACAGGTCTTATTCTGTTCCTCCTAGGTGGATAATGAGGATGGTGACAAGCAGAATCAGAGGGCATGGGAAGCACAGTCAGTCCTAAGGAAGCCCTGTGGCTGGAAGATGCTCTAGGTGTTCTAGGTTGCTTTTTTGTTGGACTTAGTATGTGAAGAAAATGAGTTTTCCTGTGTTAGGCTGCTCTGAGGACTGGCTTTGTAGGTAGTTCTACTCCTGGCAGTTAGAGATCTGTCAGAAATGAGATGGGCAGCTGCAGCACCCCTGGGAATAGGGCAGGGATGTTATTCTTCTAGTTTCCTCCTCCAGCTGATCTGGAAAAACAAAACACATTGGAATCCCTCAGCTGTTGTTCAGCAGCACCTGGGAGAGGACAGTGTGGGCCGTGGGTCCTTGGGAAAGGCTGTAGTGTTTGGAGTCATGCTGTAGATGGGAGACCCCCTAGCCTTGTAAAATGAATGATCAGCCATTTCTGAGGAGAGAAAAATAGATGAGACCACCAGCTTTCTGCGTGTTACAGCCTGATTTTGAAGTATTCCACACGTGTTTGCCTTCCTCATCTGCAAGACTCACCTGTGCTCCCCTGGCTATTGCTTTCATAGCTTTTTGGTTGTAGCTGGGTTCAGATGGGACTTTGGATCTGATGATGCATGATTTTTGCTTACAAAGGAGCATGTCTAGTTGCTGTTTTCCAAGTATCCAAACATAGTGCTGTTGCAGTAAGCCCAGCCTCTGTGGTCAGGGACTAGAGCTCTCGCTTGGACCTGGATTTGTCCCAGCTTCTTGTTCTAGCATCCCGTGGCCAGCACTTGATAATAGCACCTTATAGAAAGTAGGAAAATGCACATGTATTAGGAATGTATTAGCATGAGGGCAGAAGTGAAGCTTTGGAAATTTCTGTCTCATGAGATTGGAAAATGGCTTGAACTGCTCCAACTTTGGAAGGAGGATTTCAAGGATTATAGGTAAATTCCACGTACTGTGCAGAACCTCTGAGCTCTCTGGATGCACAATGGTGATGGCAGAATCCCCCTTAATGTGCAGGGAGCTGAATGAGGTATGCAGCAAAACTGGGAACCAACTAAAGCTGGTCAGGCCATTCCATCAATGCTGGATTATGTCCCGTGTCCAGGTCTGGGCTCAAGGATTGAAAGTGCTTCCCTTCTTTTTCTAGTCTGTGTGTGCTGTGAGAGGGAGACGCTGTCTGGTGGAGCCACTTCTTACTTCTCATCTTCCACTGAATGCTTAAAACAAGATCAAAATCTTTCTTTTAATAAAAAGTCACAGGGCAAAGTGCTTTTTGAGTTCTTTCTCCTCCCTGTTTGATTAAACTATATTCCCCATGCTTAGAATAATTGCAACTTTTGAAGTGTAGGTCCATAAATCCAGAGGAGGTCCTTGCTAATAAGCACTGCTGCTGATCACCAGAGCATGCTTAGAGGACAGACAGACCAGCAGGCCTCGGTAACTTGCTATTTATATGTATCTTTAAGATCAGAATAGTAACCTTGATGCTATGCGTAGTCTGGCCTTGCAGTTCTTCCAAAGGCAGAAACTTGGCACTTCGTGTTTGCCTGGAAAACAGGACTATTTTGCCTTTTGGAGCAATGTTGTTGTCCCTCCCTTCCGAAACTCCTTCAGCAAACAGATGCAGGTCTGCAACTCTTCACAGCAGCAGGGCCTGCTGGAGTTTCCCCTAAATCTCCTTTCCTGCTCTCTAGACTCGGGCAGAGGAGTTGGTTTGGTTCAGTTTAGTTGGCCCTTGCGAATGATGGAGAAATTAGAAATAGCACGCCGTTTCTGTCACTAGTTCTGACGCCAGGTATATACAGAATTGTTCCAGCTGTGCCTGCTGCCACTGAGCAAATTAAAGGCTCGAGGTGGCCACTGCAGCTCTGAAGATGGCAATATGGAGCATGCGTGACTTGTTTCTGACTCCATCCAGTGGACAAGCCTTGTTCTCAGCCTCATGCCAGCCCCCTGCTCTCTTGGGGCTCTGGCCTCAAGAATGGCTCTGTAACTGGATGTTATTTAGGGTGTCAGCAAATATCCCCTGCCAAGTCTTGCTGTACTTGCAACTGCTTGCACCTAGTTGGACTGCTTGCAGCCTGAAAGCATCTAGTGTGCCAGTGGATTTTTGTGTATGCTCTGACCCACTTCAGCCAGATTTAACTTAAGCCAAGCTCATCTAGCTCTGCACTGGAGCAGACAAGGAGCACTCAGATACCCTGTTCCACTAACTCTGCTAGGAACAATTGCCATTCAGGCTGTCCCGGTTATACATATGCTGCCCTTCCCTTAGGTAGCAGACTCCAACTCTGATCATGAGTCTGTTTTGCTCTTATTTGTACACTTCAGCTATTTAATACATTTCCTTTTTTTCCTGCTAGCATGTTGATGGCAGTTTTTCCGTGAAGCCGTTAAAACAGAAGCAGATCGTAAGTACCCATTTCCTGTCTACTGCTTGATTAAAAACATTTGCTCGTGTCCCACAGGTGTTCTGACTGTACCCAGTGGGAAGCCTCAATGTTAGTTCACTGAGAGCCTGAGATCTCCCCTTGTTGGCTCAGATATCACAAGCAAAGGCAGTGAGCTGCTGGCAACCCTTAACATTGGGTGGGTTGTTGCACGGCCAGACGGGTGTTGGGGGAACAAATATGGCAGCGTGGGACTGGCAGAACAATGGTGCAGGTCTCTTTGTGCTCCTCTGGGAGGCAGGTACTATGTATAGATCCAGTCTTCCCTATACATTCCTACCTTGCTGGCATTTGGCGCTTGGATACAAAACTGGCAGAGCCTCTAGACATACCACAGTACTGATGCTTCCATGGCTGTATAGGTGCAAGTAAATTACGTTTCCATAAGTGAACTTAAGTGCTGTATGTGTTAAGTAGCGTGAAGCACATCTGTTCATTGACACTGTCTGATCTCCTTAGGTTCTGTGTTTTGTGGCGTGGAAGGATGGATATCTTTGCAGGCTCTGCGTGTCCTACCTGGAGGCTGAAAACTATTAGCTTTCCACATGTGTGTGTGTTAAGATATTAGGGGGTCGTCTTCTCCCTGCACAAGCTTCTTTGTTGTGCCCATGATATCTTTGGAGCAGTCCCAAGGATTGACACCTTTCAGCTCATCTTGCCTCTCCCATATGAGTATCCTGGGACTTGAGCAGTCACAGAAATGGTCTTGATTTGAAGCTGTTGTTTATGTACCAGACTGCAAGTGTTATGAGGGAAAGAGAAGACGGGAGAGTGGCAAACAGGGAAACACTGGGGATCTGTAGCCCTTTTTTAGCCTATCCCGGTGTGGTGTGATGCGCAGAAGCTGTGCACTGCCTTATCAAGATTGAAATTGCATCCAGTCTTGCATAAAGAGAAATACATAAGCAACTGCAAACTGCTAAGATTGCCAAGAATTTCAGCTTCTGAAAGGAAATCTGGTAGTAATCCTGCTGCAAGGATCAGCTTGAAGTGTCTTGGAGAAGGAGATGAGATTTTGGTGGTCAATCCCTTTACCTATAGATGTGTGCTGTGTTTCTGCTTTAAACAGCTTTGACTTCAGCTGCTTGTGATTGATGGCTAGGATTTTCTGATCTGAATTAAAAAGCCTTTTACTACCAAGAAGGTCATTAAGTGCCTTGATTAAACACTTTTTGCTCTAAGATGTTCCTTCCAGTCGCTGAGTCAGAAAAGAGCCACTAAACAGTACCAGTTAATCATATATCAAAATTGTGTTTGGTAGTTCACTGTCTGCCTCGCCAGTGCTGTGCAGAGACTCACGGCCTGTCCTTCAGACTTGCTCATGCCCAGTGGCAGCAATATTAGCCCTTGCTGCCAGAGCTTTATCCTGGTGCTAGTGGTGAGTTACTTGCTGCGCCAGCCTGACGTCTGTTCTGAGCCCTGTGTGTCCCAGACTGACCTGCGCTCCCCTCCCGTCCTTGGTGCTTAACTCGGCTGTGTTGCAGCATGATTTCCTGGCTAGTTGATCGATCTCAGTCCCACAAGTATTTTTAATAGAGACAGACAGAGTCTGTTCCAGAAAGGAGTCTATAGAGCATGCGAAGGCAGGTTTGTAGTGGGAACATCCAAAAGAGCCATGCCTCTGAAGGGAGAGCTTGTGCGCTGTGCTGGAAGAGGCTGCCTGAGCGCTGAGGGAGCAGAGCAGTGTGATGCCAGTGGTGCCCTTTCTCACATATTCTTTGGATCAGAGAAGAGCATTCATGAGCTGATGAAAAGCCGCTAATTTATCTTGCTTGTGAGTTTGGGGGGGATTTTTTTTTTTTTTTAAACAGCACTTACATGGCTGTGAGCTCTCTGAGTCGGTGTTGGATTACTGTGCACACTAATGCAGTGTGTACCATTCTCCATGTAGCACTCTGGGCTCCCCAAATGGAGGGCTGTCTTGCTGGAGGTGCTCTCTATGGAAGTTCCCACCCTACCACAGTATGGTTAGCTGACTCCTGCAGTGAAACAGTGTATGCTTGTCTGTCTTTACTGGCAGAGCATGTAACCTTCCCACTCCATGTTTGGTTGTGGGTACTTTTTTTAATTGGCAGTTTGTAAAATGTAATGCTTATATGTTCTGTCTCATGGCTTTTAAAATAGAAGGAAACTCTTGCTAGAAGAACACACAGTACCACTGAAACTGAGATAGCATCTGCACCATAAGAGTGTAGAGCAGAGGCATAGAGTATATAGAGTCTGCAGTATAACACTGTACATTCTTCCCCATCACTGCTTTTCTTTCGCCTTCCCCTCCTTGCCATTGCCAGGATTCCCAGGTACCTTTTGTGTGCATCAATCTCTAAAGCTATTTGGGAGCAGGAGGCAGCAGCTAATAAGCTGACCTGCTTTGTTCTCTCAGCTGAGATCAGTTATAATGTATGTACCAACCTGTTTAAAGAAATTCAACATGGATGAATGCAAACAGATGGATCAGCAGAAAAACATGACCTGGACTTGGCCGGTGGCTCCTGTGTGCACCAGCTGAGGCTGTATATAGCAACAGAAGCCTTTGGAAGGATGACGTGGTGTGGGATGGGTTAGAGAAGCATGAAGGTGAAGGAGTGCATTGTGTACAATTACCTACTCCTTATTTACTCCTACTCTTTTAAAACCTGGAGATCTTTCTAGTAAGAGCCATGTTGCACTGCTCACCTTTTTCCTATTGGGACATGAGCTTCTCGGGATTTTTAGAGGCAAGCAGTTAAAACAAACACAGATTCCTCCAGAGGCTTTGGTCTCTTCCTTCCTGACCTCTTCTTTGCTTTGAGCTGACCACTTGTGCACTCACTGTCACTCATGATCCTCTGAGGAGTCAGGATGCTGTAACAAGACTCTCTTTGAAATGTCAAGTTACAAAAGGACATCTCCCACATAATTGTTCCCAAACTTCCTGGGTGAGTTGTGAGCCGCTGCAGAGGATTTTGCTCAGCAGTCCAACAGCTGACCTCATTGCCATGAAATGCAGGCCTAGAACAGATTGTCTGTAAGCTGCACGCTGAGTTAAACGGGGAGACTCTGGAATTAGTTTGTTAAAGCTGCTGTGTCCCAGCTCAGAGCATTTCTAAACTGGCAAACAGACCGGATATAACTAGCTCCTGCCCCCATCTTGGCATGTGAGATCTTCTGCAGCACTGAAATCCCATGGCAAAGCCGTTGCTCTTCTGAGCACCTGGCTTGACAAAAGGAGAGGAGAGAGGCCAATTACACATGGAAATGCCAAAAACCCTGGGACTGGTGAGCTGTTGAAGCACTGGGTTCCCACTGCATGGTGTCAACTGGACAGTTACTGAAGATGGCAAGAAAGCATTTCCTTCCTGTGTTTGCGAGATGTGTCAGTTTGATGCCTTGCAACCTTTACCATTTTACCTGTTGCGGGGTTTTGTGCAGAGGAACATGCCCTGCTCTGGGGAAGCTGCTGTGTGGCATGAAATCTCAGGGGACCAGTATCTTTGTGCATCCTTGTAGAGGCTGCTCCTCACAGCTGTAAGAGTCTTGTGCTGTACTTGCTGGCTAAGCTAGGGAACAAGGGAGAACACCCCACAGTGCAGAGGGGGCTTGCCTTGCTGGGGCTTGAACCATCAGCCTTTCTTGCCTCAGTGCTTTAATTCAGCTGCTATGGGGAGTTTGCAGGCAGCTGCCAGAGTTTGCATAAAGGCATGGCTCCAAGGAGTATGTCCCAGGCCGTGAGCAACTTCCACTGTGCCTAGAGCGCTTTCTGCCACCACACACCCCAATTTAAAGATGCCACCAAGGGCCTGGAGGTGGTAATAAATGACACTGCACTAAGTATTGTCCCTCGAGTGCTTCTCATGCTAAGGGAGATGGTTTGTCTGTCTTCAGTAGCTTGACCTTATGCTCCCAGGTGACGAACAGAGAAGTTATGTGCAGCCATTGATGTGCCAGTAACGAGCTGTTGGCACAGCACCTCTCCTGAGGTTACAAAGATGGATGGAAGTTCATCTTGTTTCAAGTTAAGTAGTACTTCACAGAAGGAAAGGACTGTGGAAGTCTGATTGCCTCTGGCTTATTTGAGCTATAGGTGCATGTTCCCTCTTGATCTCCAAGACAAGCAGAGTACTTTGGGTTTTTAGGTGATTTTGATAGTGACAAAAGTGGTCAGCTGGGCTCCCTGCTCAGACCAGATGGGATGGGCACCACTTTTTGAGCAAGGAGAGACTCATTCTCCCAGCTATCCTTTGCAATATTTGTTTCTGTTAATTTTTTTGTGTGGCTCTAGGGGAGCCGGCTGCTGTGGGTGTAACATGGACATTTTGACACAGGGAGGGAGGGCAGGTGATCACAAAGTAGCAATGACAGAGAAGCTGGCACTCCAACTGTTGTCTTCTTCCCTAGGTTGACCGGGTGAGCTATCTGCTTCAGGAGATCTACGGCATCGAGAACAAAAACAATCAAGAGACCAAGGTAAAGGTGCTCAGGAGGTTCCTGCTCCCTGAACTGTGGGTTTCCAGCCTGCACCTTCTGCTTTTGGGCTTAACTGTGGGGCTTGGCAGGTCAATGTGGAGATGCTTCCCAGAATGACTGTCAAGTCTGTGTGCAGGCACTGAAGAAGCCCAGGGATGGCAGGTCCTCACTGTTGTAAGGTCCAAACAATCAGTAGAGTTGTGCTGAGATAATTTTAGAGAGCATGAGGCTCTTGAGGATATTCCCTGGGGCAGGAATTGCTGGGAGAGAAGGATATCAGTGTCCCATGGGGCAGAGCACTGATCTTTAGGGTTTGTAGAGACAGTGGGCCAGTGTCAGCTGCTGCTCTTGGTGCCCTGAGGCTGCTGGCCAGTCTAGGTCCTTCCCAGTTTGCACAGCCGAGTGTATCTTTTTTTTTTTTTCCTCCTCTCATTGATTGTAAATGAGCATTGCCTCCCAGGCGCGTCTGAAATCTTCCCTCTGGTGCCCACGCCATCTCACTGCCTCTCTGCAGTCAAAGCAGTTGTGCCTGGTGTGTCTGTGCTTTGCTCCTGTGGCTCCTTCATTGTCTCCTGTTTGTTGGGCGGGTTGTTGTTTTTTTTTTAATTGGGGGACTGCATGTTCCCATAGCATTGCAGGGAACTGAGTTCTCTAGGACTTGCCAGTGTCCAGAGAGCAGCCTGCATCCCCCAGCAAGAGGGAGGACAGCATCACTAAGGGATGTATATGCAAATGCCTTAACCAGAAACATTGCCCATCTCTAGGCAGGAAGGAGCTTCTGCTGAATCCCAGCTTGCTGCACAGCCCCATGCAGATTACATGACTGCTTTATGCTTGCTTTAGCCTTATGTAGAGCTGCCCTTTGCTGCCACCTGGGCTGCAGAGTGTACCAAGTGCTGGTCTCAGGATCAGACCGCTCTGGTGTGTGTGTAGTGCATGATTTGCCAACAGAGGAGTAGCCAAAGAGCAAGACAAGCAGGATTTCCTCTCCAAGCAATGGAGTGTCCTGCCCAAAGCATCCTGTGATCTCTGTCTGCCTGTGCCAACAGGTAGCACCTGAAGAGGCAGGAGGGAGAGGTCTTCTCAAAGATTTTTCTTGCACAGGATCTCTTTAAGAGGATTGAAGGCTTCTGTTTGGGTCTTCCAGGGTTTTGTGATGATTCTCTTGATCCAGCAATCACACATTTGTGGCCCATCAGACAAGTGGTGTGGGGCCATTTTTGTTCTTCCTAGTATACTTAGCAAACCATATGAATAGGAAAGCAAAAAGCCTGCCCTCCCTACCTCCCAAAATAGATGGGGAGTGCATGTGATGGGGCAGACAAGCTCGCAGCCTTTTGCTGGCATAGTCAGCAGGCTGGGTGTGGATGGGGCAGCAGCAAATGCTGTATATTGCAGTTTACACCAAGGTTGCCCGTGGTCTGGCATGTGTTAGCCCTGGTGACCAAAGGAGCCTCGTGAAGTGGGAACAGACGAAGGTGGAGGGTGGCCCATGCTGGGTCATCAGTGTGGTGGGCTCTGGCATAACTTCTGTGGCATTGGTGGGGAGACTGGGGTTCTCAAGTGTCAGTGAAGAGAGCTCTTGTGGTTGGAGAGCGGGTTTCTCCTCCCAGCAGCAGCTTGCTTGGTGGCTCTAATCCAATTTGTGAGGCTCTGAGTGATGGAAAGACTAGTGTGATGCATGTTGATGTTGAATGGGTTCACACTGACCTTTTTACCAGGGTGGCTGTGAGCAGGTGAGCATCCCAGGCTGGTTCTCCTGCAGCTGCATCAGAGCTTGTGCCAGCACAGGAGACTGATGACGATATTGTGGCAGGAGAACCACTCACTCCATGGCTTGTTCAGAGTACCTGTGGAAACTGGGCTAGACATGGCTGGAGTGCCTCCTTCTGTTCAGCCTGAGGGCAGCCTGACCTGCTGCCTGCCACAGTCAGCAAGCAGCGCCTTTTGGGGCTGCTCTCTCTCTGTGAACATGGGGCAGAAAGGCTGCTGGACTGCCAAAGAGCCCACTTCCCTGCTGACCTTGGGAGCCACCACACTGGCAGGCAGGAGCTTGTTCTTGGTCCCCCTCAGCCAGGGGGATCCCCACCCCAAAGGGGCTCCCCTCTGCACATAGCCTAGCTCTGGGGAGGGACAGCTATGCCGTGAATTCACAGTACAGTGCCCTGGTCTCTGGCCTTTAGTGAGCTCAGAGCAGAGCCCCTAGAGGAAGGAGTGTCCATAGCAGGGCTGTGTGGGCTGGAGCTTGCTGTCCTTGAGAAACCCCCGCTGAGAGCTGCAGAAAGAAGATGTCAGCTCTCTCACAGACTTTTGGGTGGGAAATTTCCCCAGGCTCCAGAGTCCCTTGGCAGTTCGACATGGTCCTTTCCATTCACATGCCAGTGTCTTGGCTCTCATTGCAGCCTTCAGATGACGAGAACAGCGACAACAGCAATGAGTGTGTGGTTTGCCTGTCGGACCTCCGTGACACCCTCATTCTGCCCTGCAGACACCTCTGTCTGTGCAATTCCTGCGCTGACACCCTGCGCTACCAGGCCAACAACTGCCCCATCTGCAGGCTGCGTGAGTATGTGCCCAGGAAACAAGGGCATCTTTCTTCCTCCTGGGCTCCTGTTAAGTCAGTGCAGGCTGTGAGAGGGAGCAAGTATTTTATATCTCCCATCCCAAGGCACAGCATCAAACATGCTGCTGCTCTCACTGGCATCTGGAGATTCCTGGCACCTAAAATAACTGTCCTCGAACAGGGAAGGAGGAGAGCGCACAGGAGAATAGCCTTTTGTCCAGTGCCTCCCTGGCTGCTTGCAGTCTCCTCGGGGTGGATCTGAAGGTGCAGGTGCTCTGAGCCATGCCATGTAGGCAGTTCATGTGTTTGGTGAAGAAGATGGAAAATCCCCCAAAGGAGGGCATGTAGAGGCTTTATCCTGAGAGTATCTGGCTGAGACAGCAGCCAGCCCCACCGGAGGGCTGTCCAAGTACTTTGCATGACTTTTTTTTTTTTTTTTTCCCCTCTGAGGGCCTTACTTTGACTTGACCAGGGAGGCAGAGATGAGATAACAGTCAGTGTGGAGTCCTTTGCTTTGCCAGGAGAGTTAGGAGGGTCTGCTTAACCCCTGTATTGCTCAGCTCCCAAAAGATGGAAAAAATGAAATACCCGTTCTGACACTTAGGCAGCAGTTGCTGAATTCCATGTATTTTCTCAAAAGCACTGAGGCATAGGAGTCTCTTGAGAAAATGCCTGGGTTTTTGCTGGAATAGACAGATCATGTGTTTTACCCTGTGCTTGGTCTCTGAGGTGTTTGATTGTTTCTGATTGATACTTCTGAGGAAAAGAAAAAAGAGCCTAAGACAGATATTTGGCCTGAGAAATTAAGTCTAAACAGTTCAAACTTGGCAAAGATGCAGTAACCAAAAGCAAGATCTTATCAGAGGAAGTGCCAGGCAGCTTTGAATGTAAGTAGCACAACTTAAAGCACAGGAACAGCATTATCTCATCTGCATGCTGCAGCGGAATAGGTTCTATTTGTTTGGAAAGTGCCCCCATGTCAGACTTCCTGGGAACCTGCTTCTGGGGAGCGCAGAGGCTGCGAGGATAGATTTGCACCTCTGTCCTCTGGCTCTAGGCTGATCTTGCAAGCGGCTGGGTGCAACAAGAAAGGCCTGGGCTTTTCCTTATGTACGAGCAAGTTCTTACAGCTGCATCAGAACAGATGTCTGGCTCATTCATATGCGCTCTTGGCACAGAGGAACTACCAATATTAAAGATCTGCAGATAGAAAATGGGACTGTGGGCAGGGAGTGGAGATCAAAGCTGTTGTGGTGGGACGACCAAGGGATCGCTGTGCTGGAGACAGGAGTTCAGCCACTAACCCTCTGGCTGGGTTTGCAGCTGTTGCAGAGCCTCTCACTGCCATAGTGCTGGCCAGTGAGGGAGCAGCTGATGGCAGGAGCGATGCTTCCAGTGCTAGCTGGACCCCAGGGCTGAGACTTTGTGGGGTCTGAATTAACCCAAAGTGGTTTTGCATGAGGTCCCCCACCATTCTGTAGCTTGCAGTGTGCTGCCCGAGGCCAAACTCATGTTTTTCTTACTGTGTTGTACAGCTTCAGGCCTGAAGCGCTTTTGTACGTGACTGTACTGGGGCAGGCAGCACCTGTTCTCCACAAGGGCTACGTGTACCCAGACTTTTTTGGCCAGCAGATCTCTCCCCAGTATAGATCGATCAACTAGAAGCCAGACCATAGCACTTGGCTTTGGTGTGCTCCATGGTCCTGCTCCCCGTGCACATGGGGAGCTCCCCTGTGCCGATGGCGTGTCTGCGGCGAGCTGAGTTGCTCCAGCATGCATCTGGCATGGCCTGGTCCTGTTTGGCCGTGTGGTCACCTGCCTGCTGTTCTCTCCTAGCCTTCCGTGCCCTGCTGCAGATCCGGGCTGTGAGGAAGAAGCCAGGGGCTCTGTCGCCAGTGTCGTTCAGCCCTGTCTTGGCACAGAGTGTTGACCATGATGAGCACTCTGTAAGTACCTCGCAACCCTGTGTACAAAGCCTGGGCGCTGGTCTCAGCCTGAGCAGGCAGCTTGTGCGTGCACAAGTTGCTTGGCCTGATGGCTGGCAGCCCTGGGACCTCAAGAGGTGCGCTCGGGCCTTGGAGCGAGGTCTTCCTGAGCAGTGCTGCCTCTCTTGTCAACCCTGCTAGACAGCCAGGATCTCTCCTCTCGTGGATTAGTAATACAACTGGTTTTAGCCAAGTGCTCTCCTGTCTTTTGGAGGAAACAAATCCACAGAAACCTCTGTCTGAGAAGGTTTCTCGGGGCCTGTCCCAGCAGAAGAGTGGCAGACTCTGGGCATGACAGGGTGGGAGCTGGGAAAATTGGGGTGGGGGGTGGGGGTGGGTCAGTTTGACTTGCATGGACATCTGTGTGGCAGCACGCTCTGATGAAATGCCCTTGGCATTGGGGGTCCCAGCATGGTAGCAGAAAGGCATCTTTGTGCCAGCCTCCCTGAGTGATCAGGGTCTTGGCAGACAGCTGAGGGAGCGTGGGATGGAAAGTGTGTGGTGCTGGTGGCCTCGGGGCCTGGTCACGTGTCCCCAGAGTGGTGAGGGCAGCAGCTCATTGCCTGAGCAGTGCTGTTGCACAGCTGGCTCTGGTGAGACACACGAGATCAGAGTGAGGAGAGGGAGATCTGCATCTAGATAATCTTACAGACTTTCATGGGAACAGAAAGATACTGTCACAGAAAAAGCCTGCTTTTATCCATCTATCCTCTGCAGCATTGTAGCCCTGCTGCCTTCAACTGGGGCTAAGAAATAGGGCAGGGGAGAAACCCTGAGGGTTGTTGTGAAGTGAAGCGTGGTATGTAGAGGAAGCAGGTGCTGTCACTTGGAGCGAGGTGAGGAGATCCTGTGTGTCTCTTCGTGTCACTACCCTCAAGAAACAACTTCTTTAAAACATGGTTTTCTCTTGACAGTGTCCCTTTAAATCCCTTAAAGTGAGCACTGTCTCCCTGGCCAGCAGGAAACGTAGAAGGGAAACAGTAAGTGGACTTGGTTGTATTCAGCTCCTACAGCAATTCTTTGCCAGTGGTGTCACTAGCACGTGGAAGTGTTACACATGCGAGGGCTTGCTGACACGCTGGGTTTGACTTGTGCCCCTGCACAGGCTGTGACACTCCACATACTGCCTCCGTGTTAGTGGTGAGATGCTCACACCCTGCACGGATGATCACTAACCTCCCTGGTTTGCGTGCGGAGGAATAAGCAAGATGGAAGCAGCTTGCCACAGGGGTCTGACGCTGACTCTCAGGAGCTGTCCCCAGGTCCCAAGCCTGGCTGCTTTATAGTTCCTGGCCAAGACGTTTTCATAGTTTTGTAGGACTGTGGGCAAGCTGCTGTCCCCTTGGCTCACCCAAAAGCTTCCTTGCACTTTTCTCACCCCCTTGGCACTTTGGCGTGCACACATCTTGTTGTGGTTTCCACCCCAGTACTGGGACGTAGAGGTAGACAAATAGGCACAGCTGGACCGGGTCTTGCATTCACGAACACTGGCTGCAATGGGTTGTTTTGCTTTTACAGAAACAGGAAGGATGGAGCTTGTTTGGTTGGGGACTCTTCGAGTTGGTGTGAGAGTGTGTAACTGGAATGCTGTGCTGGGGACAGCATGAACGGCAATTGTGGGGGACCAGGAGCCAGGAAGGGGAAAGGTGAGGGAGGCCCCCAGGCCAGGAAGGGTCTGTTTGTGCCCTCTTTGTGTACTCCCATCAAATGCAGCTACAGCTGTCATTGGTATCTAGGAGGCTGCAGTTTTCTTTTGCTCAAGCCGGCCTAGATGCTCGGCCTTACGAGGAATGTGGCTTGCTGTGCTTGTCAGGTCTGGAGAAGACCTGAGGCTGGGTTCAGGTAATGAGGCTATTGCAAGCTTGGCATGACCCTGGCTCTCTGCAAGCCTCCTACAGCAACTAGCAGTACTCCCGCTGGAGCAGCGGGCTCTATGGGTGGTGTAGCGGTAAGGGTCCCAGGAGGGAGCAGTGTCTCTTAGGGTTGTTTGAAATCTCAGTAACTTTCAAGCGAGGGTTTTGTAGCCATTGGCTGAGATATCGTCCTCCAGCCTCTGAGGCGTGCCACAGAACCTGAGCTTTCACCACAGCAAACCAAAATGAGCACCCTTTGAACCCTCAGGCCTTGGTCTTTACAGCCAGGAGAAAACATCCCAAACATGAGCCAGGGGGGTTTGTCTCCCTGACTTTTCTGTCCACAAAATAGCACCTCCAAGCTGCTGTCTGGAAGTGAAATATTTTCATGGAGGTGGCTGTTGCCCCACCGCCTACAGGTGGCAGCAACTGTGAACCAATTCCTTGTTCAGCTGACTTTGTTATCTTGCAATCACCAGCTGTGGTCTTCAGTGCAAGCTCATAACCATCACAAGACCAATACTGAGGGGATGTGGGTTGATGCTTGACCCCAGGTGCCACTCGTTCTTTCCTCCCCGTCAGATCTAGCTCCTTCTGTGAACACAAGTGAGTCAGTTCAGCAATCAACTCACCAAATTCATGGCTGGGTTGGAGCAGGTTGCTGGGCAGGCTCATCTGCAGCTGTGTGATTGGGAGATCAGGCACAGAGAAGCTGCAGGAGTTCATGGCCAGGCTTAGCAGCAGCACGCCATCTTGGGTACAACATAGAACCACCTTCCTGAGGATACAGGGCTGAAACAGCTCAATTTAATGTAAGCCTGGACTGCTGCAGTCTTGCCTCTTTGTTTGCAGCGGGCTGGGCTGAGCTGCCTATGGCCTACTGGGTTGCAGCATAAACCCCTCAGAGTCTTTATGATCAGGAGGATTTTTGGAGTTAAATCAGTGTTGGTTTAATGGCTTTGCAAGGGTCCCTTTGACTGGCAACTTAGTTACAGAGAGGATGGGAATTGGTGCAGTTTTGCCCTCCTCCCTAACGGGGTGAGTGGTTCTGTGATCCCTTTCCTACCTTTTAGCAGAGATGACTGTGCAGAGAGGCAGCGTTAGCAGCTGAGAGGACCGAGACCATGGGAGAAGGGGAAGTGGTGTAGGCTCCGAGGACTAGATCTCAGCTGGGGTGCACGTACTCCCCTCCTTTGACTCTCTCTTAGTGACACCGGTGGTGCTGTGAAACAGCTGTGTGTACCAGGGCTGGAAGCACAAGTGGGGTGCTTATTGTGCTGGAAGGGTCTCTGAACCATTGGAGGAAGTTTTAGGAGAAAAAAAAAACCCAATGTATTTTATAGCAGCTTTGTTAGGAACCTGCTTTCTCACGCTCCTTGTCTGGCCCTTGAAAGAGCTCCCTAGTATGGCAGGGGAGGTGCCGAGCCATGTTCTGGCTTGCTGAGATGCCCAGTCTCTCAAGCATTGCTCTGGAAACTTGCCTGGACCGTCAGTGTTACAACCCAAAGGGGAGCGTGTGGCTGTTGCAGGGGAAGGAGGCTGAGGCTCTCTGGAGAGGTGGCTGTGGGGGTGGGCTGCTTGGGAGCACAGTGTGGGAGGTGCAGGGCTGGGTTGTAGCAGGGCCTCCCCTTTCCAGAGGGGCTTTCAGCCTGGTGAGGGTTTCTTAACATGCCCCTCTCTTTCTTGCCCACAGAGCTCTGACAACATCCCTCCGGGCTACGAGCCCATTTCCTTGCTGGAAGCGCTGAATGGCCTTCGCTCTGTTTCCCCCTCCATCCCGTCAGCTCCTCTGTATGATGAAATCAACTACTCTGGCGTGGTGGATGGGATGCCACCTGCGAGCCGACCGCTTGTTGGGATGGACAGAGCTGTGGAGAGCAGCCACCAAAAGGGCAAGCGGAGCAAGTCTCCAGATAGGTCAGCATGGGGACGGAGGGGTCCACTCCTCTTGCAAGCCCTGAGCGCTTGTGGCCACACGCACTGGGAGCAAGGAGAGGGCTCTGGCTGGTCCCATCACTGGTGGCACTGCTAACTTAGAATTTTAGGAGGTGAGCAGGTACTCATGCCAGTGAGACAATTGGGACACCGCCCCTGAGTTCAGCCTGAGCTGACCAGCTTACGTCTCCTAAGGGTTGGCTTTGTCACCAAAAGAAAGAGGATTTTTAACAAGGAGATTTCATCCCAACTTTGGATGGAAATGTCTCCTTTCCAATGCAGTTAGTCCCTCAATTTGCATTTGACATCCAAACCTTGTTGGATTTCAGCTTTCTATGGAGTTCCCCAGGAACAAAAGAATGGGGAGAGAAGTGACGTGAATTTCAGAGCACAAAATGCTGAGTGATATCCTTTAGTTAGGAAGCCTCCTCTAGTGGCCTTGTGATGGAGGATGTAGGTGTGGATGCCGTGGAGAGGGCAGCCCACTGCGGGTGCCCTTCCCGTGTCCCTTGCGGGGCCATACAGATGGGGTCAGACTGGGTTTGTTCCCGGCACTCCTCACTGTGCTCCATTCCAAATTTCCCCCTGGGAAGGAAGCCCTTGAAGGCGTGAGGAGCAGTGTGGGACCCGGGCCTCTTGCTTTCCGTGCAGAGGCAGATTTGTCCAAGTTGTGGACAAGCGGAGCTCTGCACTGCTTGGCTCTGTCCCAGAAACTCTGCTGCTGCTGTTCTCCATGTAGCTGATACTGGAGGGCCCTGGTGAATTGAGCTCAATAGTTTGAGCTCCTGCTTATGTGTGTTGGCTTATGCTGCTGGTGGAGGGACAGGGCAGGGGTGGTGACAACTTGAGCTGCTGCCACCAAATCCACCAGGACCCTCGATGCTGGCAGCACTGTGGCTCCTTGCAAATGGAATTTCTCTTGCTGCAGCACACTACGGTCTCCCTCGTCCCCGATCCACGAGGAGGATGAAGAGAAGCTCTCCGAGGACTCTGACTCGCAGCCAGCACTGACCGGGGGTGAGCTGGTCCTGAGAGAGACCAGCTCTCCAGAAGTAAGTGTGCTCTGCTGGGGAGCTGCTCTGAGCCAGAGCTCTTCTGGGGGGGGCTTCTTCTGGGACATGGGTGGTGCCTCATGAAGGGCCATCGCTTCTTCACAGTGACAGGGTAAAGATGAGCTTGTTAGCATGAGTAGCTCGGAGCCAACAGTTTCAGCTGCCCTTATTTACCCACAGGGCTCCACGGGGAAGGACGTAGCTACTCCCTCTGCCCCTAACTCCTCTTTGGGAGCTGGGGCGTTGGAAAGCCACTCGGCTGGAGCCATGTCACAGCTGACCTTCCCCCAGCTTCCTGGGCAAGCCCAGCAGTGTTTGGGGCAGGGGTGGAAGCTGGGCCTTGCTGGGCTTCCAGCACCCACTGCCGTTGCCTGTAAAACCCCTCCATCCCGGCCCATGGTGCCACAGCGCTGGTGGGTGACCCCTTGCTCTCTCCCTGAAACAAGTCCTGGCCCCAAGTGCAGCTCTCTGGAGAAAGCCAGAGCAGGAGACGAGCGCAGCAAAGGCCTCCAGCCCACGGAAGTAACCTGTGCTGTTCCTCCTTACAGAGTGTGGCAGGGGAAGAGATCGAGGAGGCCTCGTCCCTGCAGCAGGGTAGGTGTGCACTCGGCTGTGGGGCGGCCAGACCTTGTCTTGGTGTCCAGCTCCGCTGTGGTAGGTCAGGGACAGTTGGGGAATGAACATACAAGTTCAGAAACATCCAGCCCACGAAGTCCATCTCTGAGCTGCTGTGCTTCACCTGAGAAAGGTGCCAGGGTCTCTTCTGGGAAGTGGGGGAGCAAAACCAACAAATCTCCCTGGCTTATTTGCCAAGCATCTCTCCTTCCTGTAAGCTCTACGCAAGCAGAGCTTTCCATGCCATGGGCTGTCTCCTCACACGGCTGAGAGGGAGATGGCTGTGTGTACCACTGTGGTCCTGGTGAGAGCATGGCCACAGTACTGGGCATGCAGGATGTGCCCCATGTCGTTGGGATGGGTCTCTGGTGCTCAGTCAGCACCCAGAGGGCATGAGGACGGGGTGAGAGAGGAGTGCTGGGTGCGTTTTGGGGCATGAGCCTGCCTGTGAAGAGGTGGCCCTTCGGCACTGTGACCTGGGCCAGTCTGACCGGCTCTCCTGAGACCGGTGGGGCTCGGGGGCCCAGGGAGCTTCCTCAAGTGGAGGATCTCAACCTGTCCTCCTGGTTGTGTGCCGCTGCAGAGCTGGTCTGGGGACTGAGGGGCTGCGCTCTTGGCTGGTTCTAGGTAGCCGCCCACCCTCCGTTGAAGACGTCCTGCAGGACAGCAGCTGCGGCGAGCACAGGAGCCTGACACAGTCGGAGGGCGATCCTCCGGTAGACGTCTACCTGCCAGGTAATGGCCATGCCGTTGGGGGTCGGAGGAGCACTGCTGACCTGCTGCGCTCACGGCTCCGGTTCGAGGCGCTGAGGGGCCCGGGAGGGTTGTGGACTGTGTGCCTGACCGTGGGCAGCCTCCCCAGCCGGGGTGGCATGCTGCAGCCTTGGGATGGGACGGGAAGGCACCAGCCCGGAGCACGGGCTCCCGCTTCCTCCCAGTGGGCAGAGTGAGCTCTGGGCGAGGGGGGCTGACACAGAGGTAACTTGCCCTCCCCTTCTCTCTCCTCCTCCCTCACCCTTTTGTCTCTGTCCTTCCCCTCCTTTCTCCTCTCTGGGCTGTGGCCGCTTGATGGCACGGTTTATGTGACAGTGGCCTCCCATGCCTGCCCCCAAACTGTGCTCCTGCTTTTGGCTGAGGGAGGGGAACCATCTGGGCCAGCTTCTGGGAAACTGAGCCAGTGCGGGGGGCAGCGGGCACCCCTCTGCCGCGGGGCGGTGTCACGGCAGGGAGGGCCGCGGGGTGCCATGCTTTGCTGGCAAGCGCAGCCATGCGATGCTGCGCTGTCCTCGCCCTGGACTGTTGTCGTTGCAGCCTGTTTTCTTCCGTAGAGTCGCAGTCTGTTCTGAGTACCTCTCTAATGTCTCCTTCCCTCTCTGTCTGCCTTCCTCCCTCCTGTCTTGGGCAGCACTGGGTCCTGATTCCTGCTCTATTGGTATAGAGGAGTGAGCTGGTACGTCTTCTCGTTCTTACGCATCGCTGTTGTGTGGGGCAGCAGGCCCCCTCCTGGGAAGGCCAGCAGCCAGGCGAGAGCGGGGATGGGACTGATCCTGGCCATCGGGGCAGGGAAGGAGGGAGCAGCAAACCAACCAGCCTGTGCTGCTGGCTCTGTCCTGGCTATGTTCCCATTCCTGGCACCAGCATCCCTGCACTGCTTCAGGCGTCCTTGCTGTCCCCGAGTGCCAGGACCCCAGGCAGGGCAGCAGAAACCCTGGCCTTCCCCACCAGCTTCTGCTGGGCTCCTGGGCAAGGGCTCTGCTGCCTGGTGGGCACCATGAACATTCAGGGCCATGCTGGCTTCTCCCAGGCTGGTGGCAGAGAGTGTGTCCCCTTCATCTCCTGCGTCCCACCCCTGGCACTTGCTGAACCCGCGTTAGGAGGAGCAAAGGGGATGGAGCTCGTGGGCTCCAGCCCTGTCTCCTGTGGGAGGAGGGGGTGGTGGGGGTGCTGGTCTCCTTGGCCCACGCTGCCCCTCTCTTCAGGGCTGAGCACCCTGCCTGGGCTCTTAGTGTGACCCCAGGGCTGGCACGGTTGGGGCTGAACCTCCTTCTCCTCACTCAGGCTCATCCGACTTCACCAAGACGCTCCCCGGCCGCGGCACCGGCAGCCCCACGCAGCCGCTTCTCTTCGAGCAGACGCGTCTTCACCTGGAGGACGAGCAGAGCCTCTCGTGAGCGGGGCCGGACCTCCCTGCCCCTGCTGCTGGACCCCAGACCCTACGTACAGCCTCTCCTCCCTCCCCAGCGGGGCTGGCCTATGCTCACCACCCCAGGGACGCAGCGCGGCGTGTTGCACCCGCACGCTTTCGGCACAGCCCCGTTTTTTAAAAGACGTGCATGTTTCCTGCCGACGGCGAAGGGGCGGTGGGTAGGGGTTGGCGTTGTGTTTTTACGTGGGGAGGGGGGGTTTCGGGGTTAAAAAAAATCAGATGAAGGACACTACCCTTGTATATTTTGTACACATCGAGCACAGCCCTTTTGCTGTCACTGCCCCTGTACATAGCTGCGGCCCTCCCTGCCTGCCCCGGCCGCCCCTCTGGGCTCTGCACCCTGCTGGCCCCAGCCTCGGGGTGCTGGGGGGAGCCTTGCCGGGGTGCAGGGC
>WAAD01039264.1:462350-489736 GCA_013389945.1 Fregata magnificens
GGCCTCCCCGTGCTCCTCCGCCCCCGCGGAGGCCTCCGTGGTGCCGGGCTGGGGCGCCCGCGCCTCCCCTCGCCCCCCCCGGGGGCTCCGCTGTGCCCCATTAACACCATGCGCCTCTATTGCAGATGCAGATGCGATTTGACGGACTGCTGGGCTTTCCCGGGGGGTTCGTGGATCGCCGTTACTGGTCCCTGGAGGACGGTCTGAATCGGGTGCTGGGCTTGGGTTTGGGCTGTGTGCGCCTGACGGAAGCTGACTATCTGTGCTCGCACCTGACAGAGGGGCCACATCGCGTGGTGGCACACTTCTACGCCAGGCAGCTGACCCTGGAGGAGCTGCATACCATCGAGATCAGCGCGGTGCATTCCCGAGACCACGGGCTGGAGGTGGGACATCCAGGGAGGGGGCGTGTAGAGCTCTGAGCGTTAGCCCCAGGGAAGACAAAGCTTCCCTCCTAGGTCTGCTGGGCTGCCCCCTCTCGCAGCCCAGCGGGGGAATGCACCGCATGTAGAGCTGCCGTCGGCGAGTGCCGTGCACCGCCGCGTAGCACCGGCGTTAGGAGGTCTGGCCAGTGGCCGGGGTCGTGTCTCGGGCTCCGGAGCGTAGCGAGCTCAAGCTCCGGCCTTCCCGGCGACCGCCCGCGTAGGGAAGAGCCCTATTTACCCGCTCAGCCTCAAGACGCGGGTGAGGTCCGTCTTGCGTCTGGTGGGCATCTCCCCCCGCCCTGGGCTGAGTCACCTGGACCGGAATCGTGACCCTCGGTGTGGTGATGTGTTGCTCTAACCCGAGTTCTCCCCGGCTTGCACGGAGGCAGTGCGGGAGGCAGCCTTCCTCCCGGGTAGCTGGGTCCAGCCGACGCCCCGGGGTAGAGCGCGAGAGCTAGGGTCTCCCCGCGCGCCCGCGAGGCGCTCGGCAGGTTTCGGCAGGTGCACGAATGGAGGCAGTTGGCCCTGAGTTGTGCCGTGGTTGAGGGGGGCGCATGGGTAAGCCGTGGTGTCCCCGGGCAGGGCAGGGCGTGAAGGGGGAAGCGGGGCTCCCCGTAGCGGCCTGGGGCAGCGGGATCCCCCCAAAGGGGCAGGAGGGGGAACGGAGCCAGGGCTGGGCTGGGCAGGGAGAGCAGGGGCCTGGCGGAGCTCAGCGAGGGGCAGCGCAGGGGTTTCAGCTGGGCTGGGTGCAGGCAGGCGAGGGCGGGCAGGCGAGGGCAGGCAGGCGAGGGCAGGGGTNTGCTCCGTGCTGTTGCAGGTGATGGGCATGGTCCGTGTCCCCCTCTACACCCAGAAGGACCGCATGGGTGGGCTGCCCAACTTCCTGGGCAACTCCTTCGTTGGAACCGCCAAATTCCAGCTGCTCTTTGCCCTGAAGATCTTGAACATGGTGCCGGAGGAGAAGCTGGCCGAGGCGGTGGCTGCCACACAGAAGCCGAAGAAGCCGGCCATCGACCAGGCAGCAGGGGTGACAGGAAACGCGCCTGCCACTAAGCCGGCGAACGAGCTGGCAGCGCCCGCTAAAACAGGCAACGAATTGGCAGATAGGGCAGAGAACCAGGCGGCTGCGCAGGCAGGGGCTGAGGCAGCAGAGCAGCCGGTGGCTGGGCTCGAGAGCGGGGCTGTGGTGGAGCAGCTGGCGGCTGTGCCAGCAGCCGAGGCGGTGGAGCAGCCGGCGGGGCTGGGGGCAGACGCTGTGGCGGAGCAGCCGGTGGCTGAGCCGATGGAGTGATGCCACCCTGTTTGCGCTTGATTAAAAGTGGGTGAGACTAGAGACTTTCTTCTAACTTCCTGACCCGTCGCTGGCTGCAGTTGCTGCCCACGCAATTCCACTGCCCAGCCGGGAGGGTTCGGGTTTGTCTGAAGCAGGGGAAAGCTATGTATTTTTATGGCCATTAAACTCTAGCGAGCTTCCCAGATCAACCTGCACAGCCCCCTGCAGAGAGTTCACGTGCTTACGTGAGGGCGCCGAAGCCTTAGAATTATGCTTTGATTTCAGGGACGCACTGCTGCTGTCAGGTCCCCGTTTCATTTTTAAGGAACAAAACGTCTTATTTTTTAAATGCCCCGTGTTGAGTTGGACGCGGCTGTGCTTGCAGCAGACACAGCTGAGGGATGGGGCTGCTGGTCAAGCACCTCTGCCAGCGTTGGTGGAAGGGCTCCCCTCTGCCGGTGGCGGTGCGGCCGGGCTCCCGCTCGGGGTGCCGGTGCGACAGGGTGGCGTGCCGTGAATTCCCTCTGGGGCGTGGGGGAGTGCTCGTGTGGGTTTCTACCTGGAGATCTGTGGGAGCAGGAAAGTGGAATAAATGGCTTTGCTGAACGCTTCGCAGTCGGGATCGTTCTTGGCTGCCGGCACAGACCCAGAGCTTTGGGAGTGCAGGGGCCGGGGCAGCGCAGTGCCGGTTGGTTCCCTCTGCCTCAGGGCTTTGCCCCCTGCTCCTTGCTGGACTGTGCCAGGGCGAGAAGCTGGAGGTGCAGGGGAAGGGCAGCCTCTCGCAGCTGGGGGAAGCTGGGGCAGAGGGGGCTGGCTCGGGGTGCTGCACTGCCGCCAACCATTAAGCTTTTGCTGCTGGGTTACTCCAGAATGGCTCATGGCACCCAAGGGCTTCAGGCAGCGGCCTGGGGAGAAGCTGGTCACACCGCTGCGGGTGCCAGAGCACCTCCTGGGCACTGGCTGTGCATGGGGGATGTTTGTCCTCTCCGTAACACAGCCGCTGCTGGGGCAGCCAGTGAGGAGCCCGGCTGCGCAGCTGCAGCTGTGCAAGGCCCCGATCTCTATGCTGGGAGGCATTTCAGCTGAGCCTTAGTAAAATCCTCCACCCATCCAGCAGCCCTGTTGCGACACGGGAGGCTCTGCGCTGGCAGAGCTGCTCCCCCTGCTCCAGCCTCTGGCTGTCCCTGTCCCCCTCTGCCTGCTCTGAGCTGTTCCCTGGCCTGAGGCAGCAGCAGCTCCCAGCTGGACCCTCCCCCAGCCCGAGTGAAGAGGGCCTGTGGTCACCCCGCATCGCGGCAGAGCACAAGGTCA
The DNA here is from genome assembly GCA_013389945.1 of Fregata magnificens. Lineage (NCBI taxonomy): Eukaryota > Metazoa > Chordata > Aves > Suliformes > Fregatidae > Fregata > Fregata magnificens. Next base: position 465,360 of record WAAD01039264.1, read on the forward strand.
GGTGAAGGTGCTCGAGCAGCTGATCAGAGGCAGGCTCCTGCGCAGAGTGACAAACGACTCAGAAAAGAGGTTTGGTTTAATTGAAGATTTTAGAGAGAGGCTGACAGTAGCAGCACAATGCTCTTCAATAACTAACGGGCTGTGAGGCGGGGACGTGGCTGACACCTCAGAGGGTGGGGTGGCAGGAGGACACACAGACTGGGCACAGCTCCCCTCGGGATGTGCTCAAGTGCTGCAGCAGTGGAGTTGGCTTGTGTAACGGGCAGGGTAGAAAGTGGGGGGAACATCAGTCCCAGGCAGTCAGGAGAGAAAGAGAGATTCAGTCTGATCCAGAGAAAGCAAGTGCCGAGGAAAACCAGGGGCTTGAGTTGCTAAAGAAACTCATATAAACCAATAGACATGTCAGTAAAAAGTGGCTAAGCAAAAGGAAAGAAAGAAAAAAAACCAAACCAAAAAGTGGTAACAACACACATGAGGCTGGAAGGGTGCTGCAGGTCTCTTCTGGGAAAGCCCTGTGGCTAGGAAGGATGGCAGCAGTTCCTGCTGCTGCCTCCCCTGCCAGTAGGGGCCAGCGGGGCTGTGAGAGGAGCATCAGGGACAATGGGGACAGCCAAAGCCTCCCTGCCAGTGCCTCAGCAAAGCTGTGGCAACCATTGCTCCCATGGGCAGCACTGCAGGCACAGCTGCTCAGCAGCAAGGCCAGGCAGGGGAGCCTGGCCGGGGCACCCGCTGAGCTGGCTCTGCCAGACTGCAGGCTGCCGAGCAGCCTGGTGAGGTGGTGGCAGCTGGAGCCTGGCTGAAGGACCCAGCCAGCTCTGTGGCATGAGAGGGGGACGCACAGGGAGCCCCCGTGCGCTCCCAGGCTGTGGTGCCACGAGCGGCTCAGCCGAGCCGTTGGCTGCGCAGACCTGCTCCGTTCACATCACCCACAGGCATGAGCATGCAGCCCTGCGGAGGGGCGCTTCAGTGGCAGCGGGCTGTCACCCCACCACGCTATCTCAGCGCCCCAGCTGCGGGTGGCAGAGCTCCTCCTCCACCCTGTCTCCTAGCTAAAACCCCAAGAGAGGCACCTTGGCCAAAGCTGCGAGCACCAGCCTGCAGCTCCCAGCCCCATTGCATGTTGTCTGCCACAAAAACCGCATCCCTTGAGTCTCACTCAGCCTGCCTGCTGCACGCAGGGCAGTGGCCACAACTTTGCACGCAGCACATCTGACTTTACAGTGCCACTTGCGCTTCTAAACTGAAGGGGAATCAGAGACGTATAGGTTGGAAGGAGCCTCTGGAGTGCGCTGCTCCAACAGCCTCAGAGCAAGGCCAACACCAAGGTCAGCCCTGGCTTCTCGGGGCTTGAAGGTCTCCAAGGATGGCCTCTCCAACAGCTCCAAGCTTGACTGTCCTCCTAGAGACACCTTTCTCCCTTGCGTCAAACAGTCATTGCGCTAGACCTCTTTGAGCCCCAGAAGAGAGACCAGCACCTCCCAGGAGAACAGGCTGCTGCTGCTTCAAAACACGGTGTGTGCCAGTCCCTGGGGCTGGATCAAGCTGCTTCCTGCAGTCTGGGCTGCAGGGCCAGCCAGGGCCATGGGGGAAGCTGCGCTCACCGGGGCTTTCTGTGCCAGAGCCACCTCTGAGCTGAGCAGCAGCACACAGGGCCAGCCCCGTGGCAGCTGGGGGCAGCACGAGGAGCTAGTCCCAGCCACCCTTCTCAGGAAGCAGCATGGTACCACGCACAGCAAGCGCACCTCCTGCACCCTTTTATTAATTAACTCCCACCTCTGGGGCTTACACACGCTGAAACAACTTTTTGTACAGTCAGCCGGGCTGCAAGATCTTAATGTGCTTCCTTTCTCTTCTAAGTCTAAGCCTGACCTGTATTGTGTCTCACCCCAACACCCTGCCCACACCCACTGCCAGAGCTGGCACCGCCTGCATGTACAGGCGATGCACCAGCTGCAGCTTAAACCGCCTTTGCTCAAGTCCTGGTTTCAAAATGAGAGGGGAATGAGGAACCTGGTGCTGAGCAGGGGAAGAGCCTCGGCCAGGGACGGGGGATTCGCAATGGGACCCTGGCAGGGCGTAGGGATACCGCACCTCTGACACGTGTCCCGGCTGGGTGAGCTGCAGACTCGCACCTTAAAAGCAAAGCGCTCACCCAGCCTCGCTCCGAGGCATCGGAAGGGTGCCTGGCCTGGCTGCGGCATACAGGCACACTGGGGCCTCCACGCAGGCTGGACGTTAGCTGCCAGTGAGCTGAGACACAGCCCCAGGCTGGCACAGCCCAGGGGGTCCCGCAGCCAGGACAGGGGTCTCCTGGACAGCCACAGGGAGACTGTTCACCAGCACAGCCCCATGGTGATGCCCAGACCATGGCCTGAAGCACACCAGTGAGCAGCTAGGGGGGCTTTTCTTCAGCAAGGAAAAGCTGTTGTGATCTGTGCGCAGAGCTCATCCCTAAAGATCCTGCAAGAGTCCAGCCCCGGTGCCACAGGAGGGTGCACGCAGGGGAGAAGGGCTCTGGACCAGACTCCGCAGGACTCTGACTGCAGCAGCAGCTCTACACCCCCCAGCTCCCCTCCCCTGCTATGTTCCAACTTGGACAAAGGCAGAAAGATCTATACAGTATAATATATATATTTCACTATGAAATAGCAATTTCATTCCCTGCCTTCTACTTGATGCATCCTGAATTAAATGCTTCTTTTAAGTCACTCCAGAGGGCTGGCGGGGCTGGGTAGTTTCTCATGTGAGGCAGTTACGCTCCCTGGAAGTTACCAGCAGCAGCAGCAGCTGTCTTGGCAGGACCCAGACATGATCCTCGCTCCCCGCTTCCCCTCACCCAGCTCCCCCTTCCCCGGCAACAAGGGCACATCTGTATATTCTGCCACCCGTGGCCTGCCAGGGCGCTTACGGCTCATTTACATGGTTGGTCAGTGCAGAGTCATTAACCTCATTCACGCTGCTTTCAGTAGCTGTGGCATGGAAGCAGCAACTGAACCCCTCTACATCACATATACAGACAGGAGCAAACCAGAGGCAAGGGAAGTGGTGGGGATGGTGCAACATGCACACAGACCGGTGACGCAAAGGGCCCTCAGCTACGGCACGGCCAGATGCCTCGCACGACAGCCAGGCCTGCCCAGACAGCGCTCGCAGGCTCCAGGCCCTAGGGGTAAGTCGGGGCTGCAGCCCATCAAGTGTGAAGTCTGCCAAATCTCGGTCAACCTGTGGAACAAGGAGTCCCGTCCAGGGGCTGGGTCACTGACCAAGAGCCGTCATCACTGGAATCAGTGCAGAGCCGGATGGTTCAGGAGATGAAAGGAAGAACAATCCTATGGAAAGACGAAGAGGGAAACCAGATGTCAGAGGTCTCTTCAAGGGTACTGAGGAGCCGCTGTCCTGAAGACCCTCTTGTCAGAGACCTGCAATGCAACTGGCAGCAAATGGGCTGTCAGTTACTGCACTGGGACACTGAGCTGGGAAAAGAGCGAGGACTCAGTCACTCTGGGTCTTGCAAGCTGGTCTAACAGAGCTGGGAGAAGGAGAGAGACAGCAGGGACAGGTTCAATCTGCTGTCAGGCTCTGGGCTCAAGTAAACAAGCTCAAATTCCCTTCAAATGAAACCAATAGGAGTTTGGCCACCAGCTGGAGACCAGAGCACAACAATGGCCCAGACACACGGCAGCTTGCCCAGCAGCAGAGCTGCAGCTTCGGCAGCCCTCGCTCGAGCACGGTCTCAGCTGCCCGAGACAGCGGCCGTGGGGCATCAGCACCGTGTCGCTGCCGGCCTCGGGCAGAGAAGGGAGCTTCCCCCCAGGTACCTACCTTCGCTTTTTGTACATCTTCCAATCCAGTCACATCGTCCGGCTATATTCAATGCCACTCTTGGCAGAAATGCCAGACCAGGGCAGAAGGCTGCAGAGAAGACTCTGGGCTTGTCGATATATCCTCTGGGGAATTGAACACGGGCTCAGGCTGGCTAGCGTTGATCCAATGTGCTGCAGGTAGTCAGTGGCCATCAGTTAAGGACAGTGACATTTACACCATAACTCAGGAAATAACTTAAAATACTCTGTGGACTAGCACTCCCTAAAGAGACCCCATGACACAGCGAAAGCTGCTCTGTTCAGCTAGACAGACAAATCTGCTCTTTGTATTAATTGCCTGCTCCTTTCTACCAAAAGCACGTCTGCTTTGCACCATAAAAGGCGGCAGTTTGGGAATACTGACTCCAACTTGTGTGGGAAATACCTCCTCTAAGCAGCTGCTAGTTCTCTTTGCGCTCCACAGCAAGTTCCTGTGGGGACGGCAATCTATCCACCTGCCTGGAGAGGTTTGGACTGACTAGCTGCACCCAGGAAAGATCAGGTTTCTTCTTCATGATCCAATGACCTGAAATAAACTCCCAAAGTCAGTTTGAGAGCAGCCTGCTGAGATCCAGGCCAGGGCAGGGTCACAGGGGATCCTAGGCCACAGGAAACAAGACCAAGGCCTTCTCTGCCACGCTGCTGGACAAATCCTGCACCACGCCAGCCAGAGCACGCCTAGCACTCTGGCTTAACACCAGCATTCGCTATCGCTGGCATCAAACTCGCTCCAGTTTAGAATTCAATGTACCATCCTACACTGCCTCCCTGAACTGTTCCCAGAGGAGTTGGGGGAGCTTGGGCACAAGCAGGTCACTGTCAAATCCCTCTCACATCACCTTCCTTCCAGCTTCAGATTAAACTTGCATCTGAGCAGACGTCAGTCCTCAGATCTAGCCAGGTCACACTTTGCTAGGTTGCCATTTTTAACCTAAAACATAGTGTGGTGTCTGCTTATTGTGTCCCACTGCTAATCAGACTGAAGGTAAAGGATATAAGATTGTCCAGGGTGGATGTCCACCATTGATGTACAGGACGTAGGTAAAGCCATCTTTGAGGACCCCTCTGATGGAATAATAATAGGGAAGATAGTGGTGCTGTTTAAAGTCTCTGTTTTCATAGAAGTTTATTGCTGTGTTGTTAGTGGTGAGGACATGCAGGTAGATGGCTTTGCAGTGATCTTGGGCAGTCGTTGATATATGGTCTTTTAAACTTTCCAGCAAGAGCGAACCTGTTGAAGGAAAGAGCAGCAGAATCACACAGTGCAGCTGCCTTCTCAGGGATAGCACAAGGGTTCGCAGGTCTCAGCTGAGATCTCCTGCACCCAGCGCCTAAGCAGTGATTGCTGCACACACTTGAAGATGCCAGATCCCACCCAGTTCTCACAGACCCTCTTGAGGAATTTAACAGGACATTGTGATTTAACCTGGCAGGCAGCTAGACACCACAGAGCCGTTCGCTCACTCCCATTCGCTCACTCCCCGCCACTCGCAGTGGGACTGGGGAGAGAATCGGGGGGAAAAAAAAAAAAGCAAAATTCCTGGGTTGAGATAAAGACAGTTTAATAGGACAGAAAAGGAAGGGAAAATAATAATAAGTGTAATGATAAAAGAATACACAAAATAAGTGACGCACAATGCAATTGCTCACCACCTGCTGACCGATGCCCAGCCAGTTCCCGAGCAGTGGTCGCTGCTCCCCGGCCAACTCCCCTCAGTCTATATACTAAGCACGACATCATATGATATGGAATATCCCTTTGGCCAGTTGGGGTCAGCTGTCCTGGCTGTGCCCCCTCCCAGCTTCTCGCTGGCAGGGCATGAGAAGCTGAAAAGTCCTTGACTAGTGTAAGCACAACTTAGCGACAACTAAAACATCAGTGTGTTATCAACATTATTCTCACACTAAATCCAAAACACAGCACTATACCAGCTACTAGGAAGAAAATTATCTCTATCCCAGCCAAAACCAGGACACAGGACCACGCTACGTGGTTTTAATATGAATCTCATCTCACCTATGAGCATGGCTTCGCAAAACAGATTTTATGAAGACACAAACTTCTGATTCAATAACCACAAAGATGAGCCAGACATGGGAATCTGCCAGTAATGCCCATCCCCAGCCAAGCAGCTCTCAGCTTTGGGGAAGGTCAGTGAGTCATTTTTAATGGTATCAGTTTCATCACATTTATTTATTTTAAAGCTATTTAAAACAGCAGAGAGTCAAAACAAGACTTCACAAGCAGGTTACTGCATTGCATCTGCTGAACTCAAATTAAAATCCAAGAACTGGTAGGATTTTAAGATTCCTTCTTAGAAGGAGAGCCAAGGCATAGTCTCACTCAACCTGGACTTTCTGCAGCCACTAGTCAGCAGAAGAAACCAGAGAAGGCCACAGAGAATACTCCAGACCCAAGAGAGGAGAACCTGGAGGTTCATCCAAACCACCTCAATGCGGCATGAAGGACCCAGCAGAACCTGCAGGAGAACTTCTTCCATCAGGTGTGGTAACAACAGGCTAAAGAAATAGCTTAGCTAATGCAAACACACAGATGAGACTTACACTGCTGTTTCACAATCCCCAGACCACTTCATGGTCACTTGATACTTAGTAGGAATTTGTATCAGCCAAGCACAAAAAGACATCAACAGGAGAGCAGTTTAATTTTGCTATGAGATATTCCCCTCTTCCATCTTACAGAAATCCAACTGCCCTCTGGTTTAACAATAGCAGAGAACTAGAAACCAAAGCCTTTTGATGTCTGCCAAAGAAAAATCAGAGCTTTAGTGCTTAAAAGTATGCCTGGAGTGAAAAGCCTCCTGCATGAAAGACTTCAGCTTCAAACACAAGTAGAAAAACCTCTCAAGAGAAAGATGTCTGAAAAAGCAGCAGCAGGCAGCAGCTTCTTTAGGTTGTTTTGCTATAGGTACAGGTCCAAAGGTTTTGGGAGAGCATGGCAACATGCTGTCTAGATGTGACGGACACAGGAAATACTGATACTGAAAGGAGAAAATTCCAGCAAGATGGAGCTGAAAAAAAAATAGGATTTGGAAACTGAAAGGGGACTCAAAACAGCCACAACTTTACAGAACAGAAGAACCCTTTACCACCTTCTCTGAACACTATTCTGTGCAAGTATTTTCTTCTTTGTACAGAAAAATTTATCTCCAGAAGCATTTCAATGCAAGTTTTAAATACAGTGCTCCCACTGAGGATTCTTCTGGTCATTTATGTATGTATCCTATCAGTTTGTACCCTTCTAAACATGACTGGGGGAGAAGGGAGGACTCAAGGAAGAGAAGTTATGCCTGTATCTGCTGAAGAGACTCCAGACGTGCAACACTGGGTCACACTGCCAAACCTGACCTATTTCCTTTTGCAAATCAAAGATATAGATCGTGCTTGAAATTGCACCAGAAGGGCACTTATTTGATAACAAAACACATCCTGCTCTAAACGGAAATAAGCCCTTCTGACTGCAGGATTTTCAAATGGCTGCAAAAATGCTGCGTGTTGCAGCAGGCATTCAGAGCTGACTTTTACATGCATTTGACAGATTTAATCAGGTCCAAGTTACACTCTTTCCAGTTCCCTTTGTCTTTTTCTAAATGCTTGTTCTATCTGTTGAAGTTGAAAGGTTAAAAGCAGCTATATTTTCTGCCTCAGGGACCAGGCTTCTGATACCCATGAAAGAAAATAATTTAAAACCCTGCTCCAGGGTGAAGTCCTAGCACTTCAGTCAGTCTCAGCAGCGGGACTGCAAGTTTCTGGTGTGCTCAGCTGTCCCCTGGGAACAAGATGGACAAAGTCCTGTGCTCTTTGGAAACATTTGCACATTGTGTTGTGCCTACACCAGTAAAGACACCTCAGTGCACCTGCATTAACACCAACAAGGGGACGCGAGTACATCACCTTCCCAATTGCTGGTACAAATCACCGACAAGCTTGTCTCAAAAGGGTATTGCGGTGAAATGGTGCAGCTCTTTCAGTCACGCCCACTTGCCACACATGGCAAACGACAGCAACAGAGTTGTCACTTAGCAGCATCTTACCTATTCCATGTTTCCTGAACTCCTTCACCACTCCAAGACTTAGGATGTAAGCAACTTGAGTGTCCACAGGAAAACTGGAAGCTAAGATGTCTCCATCCTGAGTAGACATACAACAAGTTATTTAGTAGGATACCTGGGGAGGCACAGGAGAAGGCAAGAATCCCGTACTGGAACATCTGAAAACAAGGCTATAGCAGGAAACTTCTCTTCAGTGAACAGTCTTAGCAGAAGCTTCTGGAAAGGAGGTGGGGAGTTAAAAAAACCAAGCATGGTCCCTTAGGGGTTATTCCTACTTTCATATCATCGTCCCAGATGCAGAACACAAATCATGATGCTTCCTTATATATATATATGTTATTTGTGGGCTTAGGGACAGAATATATTTGCATTCTTTACCAGGAAGGATTCAAAGTGCCAATTCTGGAGTTACACGTCAGTGTCTAGATCAATCCAGCAACTGCCATTATTGCCTGGACACTCCATGTGAGCTTCATGTCAGCTAGAGATCTCTGTACTGCTGTAGAGGACAAGGAGCATGTTCTACAGGCTCGGTCGCCTGGAGCAGTGTCTGAACAAGCCCCCGGCTTTCAGCTTGGCTGGAACAAGAGCCTTTTGTTAGAGTGGCTGAAGAACTGCAAGTTTCTGACTTTGACTAGCTTTGAGGTGAAGCCAGATAGCTCGAGTGAAGAGACCCATGCCACTCAACGCTCTCGGTTCCCACGAATGTTAAGATTATTGTTTAATCATAACACTGATGGCCTTTTAGAAGTGATGCACTCTCTGCGTTGCCCCTGCTTTTTTTTGAATCCACTTGCCTATGCTGTTTTCCCTACACTAACCCAGTGGTCTTTTCCCATACCGTCTTCACCACCTTCACCACTCTTCTCCACCTCTCTGCTGTACTGTGTTGTCTCTCCTGGCCTCCAAGCTCTGTTATCCCTGAAGCCTGAGCTTTCTGCAGATTGGTTACCTCTGCTTTGTGTTCGAGACAGTGACCGTGTAAATGAAGGAGTTTCTGCAGGAAGTCAGAGGAGTGACTCGCCCAGGAAGTTCAACCCTTACGTAAGAAAGGAAGAGGTTCGTTCTCCCACAGCTGCGCATGCCTCAGTCACCAGCGATGACCAGGCACACTGAAAACAGCCAGGCAACAGTTAAATGGCCTGCTACACAGTCGCTTTTGGATTACGCTTGCATGATCTGATCTCTCCGCACAGCACATCAGGCAGCAAGCTTCCCATCGGGCCACAGCTGCCTAGCCCCAGCAGGAAGAGACTTTGCAGTACCAGGCTGCTCAGCAGCCCACGTGTTCAGATACATCCCACCACCCGTGCTCCATTAGCTGGAAATGGGCACGTTCTTCGTTTCTTAAATTAACTCAGGATCACTCCTATAAAAGTGTCTGGATGGAGGCTGGGGAACAGGAAATACCCCTAACAGGTCCCATCACAGTTAACCATGGCATAGTTTGGTAGCATACCTCTTTATGCACCTTTGTTCTGCTCTTGATCTCCGCCACTATCATTCCCACGATGGAGCCTCTATATGTGGCTGCGAGGGAAAAGAACTTCTTGTTGGAAGTGATATCTCGGTACCATGAGTCAGGGTACCTGGGAAGGAAGAAAAAACAGGAATGTTTGGGGACACAAAGCGCATGGTCGCAGGCAGCGCCACAGCAAACATTTTGCTGAGATGCTGCTCAACTGGAAATGGGCAGCAACATCTTTAAATGCCAGCCACTGGAACTGCAGGCCAACGTATTTTACACAAGACTAAGGGAGGGAAGCCATACTACTGAAAGGGCTGTCGTCTGCAAAGACATACAGCCAAGTAGTCAGCCACATGTCAATCTAAAGCTCTTTCTATGCTACTAATTTAGCTTATTCCATGAAATCTGGGTTAGGAGCTTATTCACCTTTCCTATCTTAACTGTTGTATGGTACCAATGAACATCAACAGCTGCTGTATACCCCATTTGGTAGCGTGGTTTCTTTCAACTGCATCTAAGCAGCAACGCAGGCTGCTCATGTAATGGCCTCCTGCCTTGCTAAGAAAACCACGTTTTCATTTTACATTCGTTGCCCAGAGCTTTCACTTCCATATTTAGCAAGTTATTTTTAAATGCAAGATCCATCTGCCCTCATCTAAGAGCGGAAGGATCTCATTAATTTGATACACATGTGAAAAAAATACTGCATATTGGTACCAAAAAAAAAAAAAAAAAAAAAAAAATCACATCACCAGCCTCCAGCTCTCCTCCTCCTTCTGCAGCTACTAAAGGGAAACTAGCGTACACTAATTTATTTCAAAGTGAGAGTTCAGCATGCCTTGTGTTTAAAAGAAATCTACAAATTCAAAATATTATGAATGCTTTTGCTGGTTTGTTACATTTTATGCAATCTTAATCGTAATCCACTAAAATCCTCTATAAACCTTGTCAACAAAGCTAAAGAAAAAAATCCCTGAAGTCTACAGCTGTAGTTTCCCCAGATACTTTAAACCAGAAAGCTATCACTGTCCCCCAGAAAAGCTCCTTATTCCCATGGTTGTGCAGACACAAGCATTTACCAAACGGGGGCCTGGGGAACTGGCCTGGAATGGACTGAGATCAGCTTTAAGTCAGATCTTTGCCAGAGCTTTGGGAGCAACAGTGATCCCGAGTACACAGGCAAGTACTGTTCAGTCTCCCCCTGGGACATTCAGAACGACCGTCCCTTAGGAACAGTTGCTCCGTGTTGGCTTGGTTCAGCTCTGGGGGTGCTTTCTCGGCACACACTCCATAACGCTTCACAAGCACAGGGATGCTGTCCTTCTTCCTGGAGGTGTGCTCCTTTCCCCATCTCATACACAGTCCTTCCCAAGAAGCTGATCCACCCCTTAATTACAAAGCCCATTTTTCTGCCAAAATCTGCATACAGGAACTTTCTGATGACTTTAGGACCCCACAGGACAGGCAGCAAGGGCCATTAACAGGAACACCACCACAGTGCATAAAAGATTCAGAACCTGCTGCTATCTTAGCAACAGTCCAGATGGCTGCAGAGTCTTTGGTATCAGCTCCGAACTGGACCAGTGCAGGTTCACACCATTTGTTTCTAGATCCCCGCCTCCTCACACCCCAAATCGGTAACGTACTCTATTGGGAACCAGTCACCACAGAGCTGTTTCACTGTGTCTATGTCATCGTGGCAGAGAAGACGCAGGTTTACGTCTGTAAGTGCAGTCGGGGGCACCTCCTCTGTCATTCACGCCTGCAAGAAAGCACATTAAGAACGATGAAGCACAGATTCTGACTCTCAGCTTCAGTCAGGCATCTGCGCAAATGCAGCAGGAGGTTCTCAGTATTGATAAAGTTGTTTTCCCTAGCAGAACAAGTCTTCAAGAGAGGTGAAGCAAAACATGGCAACATTAACCCAGGAAGCAACTCAAAGCCCTGCTGCCCACAGGGTAAGCACAAGCTCACTTCTCAGCCTGACTCACCCCGCCAGCCCTGCATCTGTACACACTCCGCTCCCTGCGAGTGCAGTCCAGCGGTGCTGCGTGTGAAGGAGCACGTGGCACCAACCACTTCCAAAAAAGAGCTCAGGATGCTGCATTAAATAAGCCAATGATGTGCCAAACATACCTTATGATGCATGGAGCTCTTCAAATGTCTATATAGGACCAACGTTTTGTTAAAACAAAACTGAACAAACAGCTTAAAAAGGAAGCACTGCTAGAAGAACATTTATAAAGTCCTCTTACACAATCCCATCATCTCCAGTTAGTACATATGCAGAGGACTCAAATTCTTGAGTTAATTTTGTTTAACTTATGCTGGTGAAATGAGATCTAGTTTCATTTCCCCTCATTCCTACGTGCTACAACTCCATGAGGGCTGGCTTTCCAGCCCAGCAGAGAGCATTCATATACAGAAATCCCAGGACACCCTTTTCTTTCACGATAGCGCTACCACAATCCTGCTAACCACGTACAGGACACTTACTCCAATGTCTTCAGCCTTTTTTAACAAGGTACCAGAGGGAAAGAAGCAAGCAGTAACTAAAGTGGTTGTAAAAGCATTTGTAGCGCAGACGCACGAATGAAGAACAGATCTTGAGAACAGGCTTTAGGCAGGACAAAGCCCCACACGAGACACTGAGCACACAGAGGAAACAAGGCAGGCAGACAGGGCTGCTGCAGGGGTTGGTTCCCTTTCACAGGCCACCTGCAGTTCTCCATCCGCAGCTTTGTCTCTCCAGCCCTCCTAGTCCCAGGTCAAAGAACCAGACCAGGATACAAAGAAAAAAGCCACCCACCACCACCCTTAATTTAATAAGTCATTTGTTTTTGTTTTTACTTTCTTTTCCCAATTTTAAGAGTCTCAAATCTTGGTTTCAAAATGCCGAGTTATAAGGAAAAAGCTGCACACAGCAGTGCTTGTGTATGCCCTCCTGTTAAAAGGGATGCTCAGCTCTCCAGTGCTCTCGCGTTGAAGCTCAGAGACTCAAGAAGGAACAGATTTAAAACACACTCCCCACTAAACTACATATGCCATTTGAGCAGTTTCAACGCAAAAATCACGTCATCTCCATAATACACTCTGTAACTGGCAAAGATGCACAAAAGGAGTAGGCACAGCAACAATCCCAGTTTGACGCATTTTGACAGCACACAACTGTGTGCCGATTGCTCTCCTAAGAATTTGGAAACACCTCCTTCCACTGTACCCCTAAGAAAAAAAACAGGCTAAGCCATAAAATCTACAATCCACCCCCAAATTTCTCTTTTAAGGTACATAAGCTAGCTCTCTTCTAAAATTCCCCTGGATGAACTGGTAGAGAGCAACTCCCAGTTAGCACAACATGATGATAGTCAGAGAGCAGAGAGTCCCCAGATGCTGGGGTCCTTAGAACTCAACATCAGTGCTGAAAGAGAGGTAGTTAGCACTGCGAACAAGAACAACATTCACCCTTGACTTTGGCACTCTCCCTGCAACACATGTTGCATGACTCCTTTGCAGTGGCTAGAGCAGCGTGAGCTCCCACCCCTCCGTCCTTCTGGACAGTAGCACAAAGCCCCTATGCTGCATCGGCTCGGACCTCCTAGGGAGGAAGGAGGAACTCTGCCACTGGTTTGTGTGCAACCTGGAACACGTCAAACAGCCAATATATCAGTGGGGGAAAAGATACAATTAAGGTCCACTGTTATCCAGAAAAATCTTTGCCAGCCCTTCTCCCATGCAGGCAGAAAGAATGGCAAAATGCTTTAATAGAGCAGAGGTCCAAGGAAGTTTTCCTACAGCTCTTGGGAAAGATGAAATGGGGTGGGTTTCTTCAAGCAAGGGATCCTTCCCAGACACAGCTTTCCTCCCAGTGACTGGTCCTACATATTTCCCTGAGAAGGGCATCTGAGGGGATCCGCATATTGATATGGATCGCTTGTTCTTCTCCAAAGAAGTCCTTAAAAAGAATCACAGCTATTTCACAGCCTGTTCTAGGACTGTGGTTGCATATTTACCAAGCAGCCTACAGCTTTCACAATCAGTCCAGATACTAGTTTCAAAACAACTTAAGTACCTAGGAAAAACACAAAAGCAGTACTCCTTGCTGCTTTTAAAACTAATTTTAGACTCCTAGAATTGGCTCAAGCCCTCTGAGGCTAGACTTTGAATCTGTACCCTGTCGCGGCAGCAAGCACGCTCTCCACCATCAGCCCCTGGTGACCGTTTAACATGCCTCAGCTTTACCCCACGGGGCCCTGAAGGAAGGGCACATTTACTTGCTGTGGCCTATCTGATCCACACTGCTGCTGGTCGAGGTAGCTGATGAACAGCGGTGTGGACCCCAGTCCCAGCCTCCCACCCACGCACTCCTCCCACCCTTGCCCGACCCTTTGCTGAGCCATTTCAGAGTGGTGACCCACCACAAGATGACAAAGCAAGGGCAAAACAATTGTTTGTAGGCCAGAACTGCTTGGCAAAAGCTCGGGTAGCGTAAGACAGGCTTCCCAGGGGGAAAAAGAGGAGGGAGGAGCGAGCAGGCACATACAGCCAGAGCGGCTTTGGCCATGGCAAAGCTCCAAGGCCCACTACATCACTTCATTAGCGGGCATTAAGGTTTGCAACAGCAGTGCTCTTGCTCATACATTTTATTATTCTTGAGAAGTTTCAATGCTCCTGTAAGGCAACACCCCTTCTCAGTCAATACTCTCAGCATTAATAAATCAGAGATAAATGAAACAACCATGATAGAGCCATATTTTTGCTAATGAGTAGAAAAGGCAGGGGCCTAGGAGCAGACTTAGCCAGCAGCTGCTGCAGGAGAGGCAGAGCCAGCACAGGACGCATTCTTGCGAGGATTAGTTCATGTTTATTTAACACTATATTCTCAAAGAGCTAGGCAAGCATTATGCATTATCCTGTAGCTGAAGCCAGCCTCAAAAAAAACAATCCATGACTGTTTTGTTGAACAGGGTAATTCCCCTCCCCTCAAATTCAGACAGCCGTTTCCCAGCACCGGTTGTGTTTGCAGGGACTCTCTCCATCCCCTTTGCATTATGTGACCCAATCTGATGCTCCCGCACATTTAAAGGAAATTTAGGACACTCACTTGGCACTGTGCCCTGCCACAAGGTTTCAGGACAGCAGACCTGTGCACCTTCCTCCCTGGCCAGGTGTTGCTGCAGCCAGAGGAGCTGTGGTCAGTGGCTGCTACGACCAAGAGAGAAGAAATCCCAGGCAAGCCAATCTTCTTCATACCCAGGTGACAGCCTCTGGCTCTTCACAGATATCTGGGCGAACACCCAAGACCCGGGTCCTGGCCCCCTGCACAGCCTGTGGCATGCTGCAATTAGCAGAGCCAGAGTTCTGAACAAAAGCCTCAGCTAGCACAGTGACAAGGGCATCACTTTTAGAGTCAACTTGGTTTTAGAGGGCAAAAGATGCTTGGAAGCATAAAGAAATAATTAAAAAAACCCCAGTATCAGTGTTAAATACAACCTTAGGACTCAATGGAAGTTAGAAGGGGCTTTAGGGGTTTAGAGGTAGCATAGTTCCACTCACCACTGCAACACTGACAACACCAACTTCTGACCTCGAAGACCAAGCGGTGGTTGCTGTGAAGCAAAACATCGGCTCCAACCACATGCAGTTAACTGAAGGAGGTCCACAGCCATTTTTGAAAACCCAAAGTGAAGTTACCTTATTTAATATCTTTTTCCCAGGTGTCAGTCTTTGTTCACGTGATGGCTGCGGTCTGGGAAGTGGCATGGTTAACATCATCCACTGCCTCTCCACCCAGTGGGGCACAGCGACCTCACCCTTTTGTCAAAATGGGAAACGCTCGCTTATGACCATTACAAAATGAGCCAACATTTTATCCTTATGAAGGGACCATGCAGTTAAACATTTGAAAAAGCTCTGAGGACACGACTTTCCAAAATACCGAAGCTAGCAGTGTGTAGAACTAGAAACCGAGCATTTAATTCCCTTTCCTACCTAAAAACTACAGATATTAACACACAACAAATTAATTAAAAAAAAACATACAGGGAAGTATAAAGGTTTTGAGCATTTCTACTAGTCTTCTGCCTTGCTCTATTGAAACAAATCTCACAAAACATTTTGGCCTTATGTGTATTGGGTAGCTGCAGAGGAACCTGTCAAATACTCATTACAAATATTTAGCAGTAATGGAAGCTGGATGAAAAGAAATAGTAAGTACATTACTAAATAAGCCAACTTAACATATAATTTTAAATTAAAGCACATTGTAAGGCCTAAACTTACTATTTAAAAATAATTTCATAAATCTTTAGCATCAATAAGCTCTAGCTTCAATGAGCTAAAGCACAGTATTTAACAATTCTGTCTAAAAGGCAGAGGAGCCTCTAGCTTCCAGCATCAGCCCAAGCAGTGGCTGGGGCTCCACGAATTATCAGTGTTAACTCCGCACAATGAGCCGAGTACGGGTACTGACATATTTCTACCACCAGTACTTCCAGGTCCTACCGTGCAAGAGTAGGTCTTGTTTCGAGTTTAGGTTAGCTACCAGGTGCAGGGACAGTTTCTTTACTTGAACTAGATGCTTCACAGCTAAGAAACCTCACACAGGCTTTTTTCAAGAGCAGGAAATTTTCTTTCCCTCTTAGAGTTCTTGTATTAAAAAAAAAAAAAATATAAAACCTACATAATACATATTTCTAGAGAAACTGAGGTAGCCACACAGAATCAGCACTCTTAATCCAACAGGGTGTTCACATGCAAGACAAAGCCTGATGCTTACCAGAACTTGGCAGGAAGCTGCTTAAATGTGTTTGAAAATCCCTTGAGCACTTCCATACCTACAAAAGCCTGGCTAAGTGATTCAACAAGTTAAGATTCCCTTGTTTAGCACTATTAGACATGTTTTAACAATGTTTCTGCTTTGTGCATCCTGCAAAAAGGAGTTGGATTTAAGCAATGAACAATCATAAGATGCCATTTTTATGAATTTTTATTTGGACTTCAACTTCCATCCAGATAGGTTCATGAAAATCCCAAACAAAAATTTTATCATCTGGCAACAAATATCACTGAATTTCCTGGCAGAATAAAAGCAAGGTAATCTAAGATTAAAGCTAAACAGATACTAACTAGAATTGTATACATATATAACTTCCAACAAGGGGTGTATTGGCTTCAAATTTAGCGTTCACACAAAAACCAACATGAAAGAATCTTCTTCACTTGCAGAAACAAAGTCAGACAGAAGTCCATCAAAATCTTTTACTTTTCAATTTAAATGTTAATTGAAATCAATTCATCCTGAACAGAAAGAAGCAAACCTGCAGGAAAGAATAAAGAAAAACAAGCACTGGCAGGCTAGTGGATTTTTATAAAGTGATCCTATGATTCAGGAAGTACTGTCCCGAAAGATACACGGCCAACCACCCCGGTATCACAGGCACCTCCATCATTAAACAGTGCAGACCGTTATTTACTTGGGCTGAAGATTTTCACCTTCTGGAATTCAAAGCACTTTCTTCAAGCACACTCCTGCTAGATTATGAAGAAGGATTATCTGCTGTCATTCCACAGAAGGAAAAGATTAAGTTCCTCCAGACAACTACCAAGTACATACCACGCACGGTTCTGAGGAACTGCAGCGACACTAAACAAGTCTGCTCTGCAAAAGAGGCGAGCGAGCTGGCCCTTCCTCCGGTTGTCAGGTCACGTCCCTCTGCCTACAGCTGCCTGTTTCTACCCAGCACTTCAGCGATGGACACATGCACAGTAGCTGTATTTAGTTCAGATGAGCAGACCATCTGTTCGGCATAAACAGAGACTAGCAGATACTCCCTGGAAGACTTGCATGCACGCACAGCAGTACAGACCTGGATTTCCTCACACCTGGTACCCTCACTAGAGGTGCTGCTTCAGCGTTGCCACGAAGTCCTTGTTTGTGACTTCTGTGTGGACAGTCCTCAAATCCCAGCAAGACAAGATTTCCAGGAAAAAAAATTTTAACAAAACCTGGCATCCTCTCTCGCTTGTAAATAATTAAGATCAAACAAAGCCCAGACAGAATTTTAAGAGTTACCCAAAATGCAGGAGAGACACACATTAGCTGTGACTGAGCATCATTGTACTCAAAACAGACACGGACTCTGCTATTGTCTGGGGAGTATCACTTCAAGAGCACCAGCAGGAGTTTTCACAGCTGTAAGTCTCTCTACCTTGCGCCATCTGGCACTGGGGATTTGATTTACATTAAACCATTCAATCTCAACCAGCCAAAGGTCTAATTCCAACAAAGCAATAAAGACTTCCCTTCTGCATTTCATTCTAAGCTTAGTGCATTTTTAGGTTACTGGTCTCACAGGGAATGTTCCACACAGACACCCCTGTTACCAAGCTCCTTTTATTTAATACAATAAAATGGTGACTGGATTTGAAAAACATCAGGAATTCATTACTAAGAATCACAAAGAGGCGCTTCTAGGACTTAGGGCAACATCATCAAAGCAATAGGAGCCAAATTTTTAAAGATATTTAAACACTTGGCTTGATACCACCCAGGTACTACTTCAAGTCTGGTCATCAAATAACAAAAAATTAGGTTGGAAGGACCCTTCAGAGGTCATCTGGTTTAACCCAACTTAGATCAGGTTGCTCAGGCCCACAGACCCATGTGACATCAGTGAAGAGCAAATCTCTTCACCCTGCCTGGGCTCCGACTAGTTCCTTTGCACCCAGAGGCACAACTGGAAAGCAGGCGTGTTAAACGTGCTGCCTACACCAATACAACCACCTCTGCTGTGCGTGCAATACAAGCATACCTCTATACATGATTTGCTACACTATTTATTACATTTAACCTTCCTGCTCCTTCTAAGAATTCCATTTAGGACAAGCCATAAATAAACCCCAGAAGATGTGGTTCTCCTCATTTCTGGTACGTTACGCAAACCGACGGAGCTTGGAGTTCAGAGTCATGAGCAGAATGATGATCGTTTCACCTCCATTCCTGTACCATTCATCACATCCCATAGGAGCGCTACCCAAAACTGCCATCACTTAATTCCCTACATTAGCAGAAGCAGGTGTTTGGAGCAAGCGAGACACTTAATGGGAAATCTAGGACAAAATGACTGATTTTGTGCCTTGGTCTGAAAATAACATGGCTGGAAACAGGCTCTGATGCCAGATCACATCACTTCACAATAGCCCATAACGCCTTTTGATCCAGGCATCAACATTTTTCTGTAATTTCTACCAGAACCACAAGCACTGAGCCTAGAAGCCCCTCGTGGACCCCTGGTCACTCAAGGACATGCACAAGACTTTGAGCTCCTCATTATTTAAACTCCTTCAGTAACAGCCTCCTTCTGTGCAGAAAACTGCCCTCATCAACCACCTCCCCCTACACAATCTCCTAGGCTGCCGCATCCTGAAGATATGCCCTTAGTCCAGCCCTGCTATACAGATCCCGTTTGCCTCCAAAGCACACCCGAGCACTAATGAGCTTCTCTCAGGGACATCACTCTGGAGAAAGGAGTTTGTCAGTGCCTGGACTTTCTTCTCCAGTAAGTCCATCCAGGGCAGCGTGCCCAACCAGCACACCCCCGCAGCAGAGGAGGGCAAAAACAGTGAGCTTGGGGAAGAATGTATTGTAAAGAAAGCTGTATTTGTCTCAACACTGGGGAGACTGGAGGGTAACCTTGGGTTTAGATAAGACAGCTGCACCAGTGAATCGTCAGGTGCCCTGAGACAATTAACAAAGAACAATGTCTTCCTGAGCTAGCCAGACCAGCATGGGGGGAACACATACTTGGCTGAGCCCAAAGTATAAAAACTAGACAATTAATAAAGTAAACTTTGAAGAAAGCAAAGGGCCTGAGCTGGCTTCAATCTGTGTACTCCTTCCCAGTGATTGCGGGCGCCACGCACCGCGATGGTGAGCGTATAGAGACCAGTAACAGGCATCACGCTTGTATTTGGGTTCAACTGTACACTGCAATTGCTGTGTTATGGTTGTGCTGCGATTTCAGTATGTTGCTGTTATCACCCTGCTAAATCAAAATCCCACGTAACACCAAATATACCAAACAAGTAAATTTGATATTAAACCCTCCTCATGTGGAATATCTGCAAGAGCCTGGCCAGAGCACATCAGACTCGGACAGCCAGGAAGCCGCTGCCGCACACAACCGGGGAAAAGCCATCCTGGCATTCAGCCCTCTTCCCAAAGGCTCACCCCATGCCACTCAGCCAATTTTTTCCTCAGCTCTGAAATTCTGAAAACATCATTCTAAGAAATGCACTTGTACCTCATCCCCAGCTCTGCACTTCGTTTTCCGTTACGCCCAGATTGAGGTGTGCACAGCACAGGACTAAAAGCCTGAAAGCCAAAACCACAGAATCACAGTAATTAACACTTTGGCCTCCTGCCATGAAGGATGGGGATTTGAAACAGACCCCAAAAGGATATTAAGAAATGAGAGGGCAAAACATAGTTCTACCTGTGCAGCAAGCAGCAGTTTTTTATTTGAAATGAAAACACTTACTGTTAGTGAAATCCTTTTATACTTGTATCCCTGATCCTCTGCACACTTGAAGTTTGACTCGTCAGCCTTCCAGCAGCAGAAATGTCAATGTTTTGCATGCGAGTCGCTTTCTGGGCTGTTCTTTTACCCTACAGCTCTAGATACATTACCGAAGCCATAGATTTCACAGGAGCTGGTACCCGAATAAAGTGTCTCTAAAGCATACTGCAAAAGGCACGGCTTCCTGCTGCCCCAGATACGGCAGTTCCTCCAGGGAATGGCAAACATGAATCTCTAAGAGGGTTTTGCTGTTAAATCTTCTCTTGTTAAGATGCAGAAGAGAAAAATCTGCTTTGTGACAGTAGCACTGCAGGGAGTTAAAACCGAAGGATCACAATAGAAGCACGCTTACAACAAGAAGCTCGCTAGAGGAGAGATCTAATACCTTGCATATGTGCCGAACACGGCAAGTTTCCAATAAGCAGCTGTTCCTCCAGAAAACAAAACAAAAAAACCCCTCTAAACAACTCATCTACATACAGGCCCACGCCATTTCCGAATTAGAATAAACAGCTACACAGAAAACGTATGTAGTGACTAAAAAAACCAGCCAGAAATTCAGCCTAGTGTAGTACAAACACTGGGACAGGGGAATTCAAGCCTGCCTCCATTTCCTAGACACTGTCCTCATTACTGAGCAGCAACACGCAGCTGTCAATAAAACCCAGTCCCTCCGCCTACATCATTACAGGAGACACTAACAAGTAACTTTTCAGAGGCTATTGCAAGCAAGGTGCTTTAGGGAAAAAAAAAAAAAAAAAAGCTTGAAAGGAACATTCCTGCCCTAGTTGGCAGACAAGCGCCTGAAACTCACTTCCGTCCAAGATCCCGAATTTAAAATTTGAGCCAACATGGCTCCTTTCCCTTTTCTTTCTCAATAGTGTTTTCCAGCATGAGACACCCAGGTTCGACTCAAAAAACCCACTGCTACTGCTTCAAGCTAGTAACATTTAAAATGGATTCTGGCACAGACATCTGCTCTTACATCCATGTAATAACTTGAAAAGGAGTAATTAAAAGCTAACGTTGGAAAACTGGGCAGCTCCCGTTCCTACCTTTCTGCAAGGAGGAAAGCATGGGTGGGGGGACGTAGTGCGAGACATGAAGCTCTAAGTCTTTTTGCAACACCCTGCGTTGAAGCCATCAGACACACTGACTGGTTAAAAAACACCCAGGAAGACAGGAGTGATACCACTCTAATAACAATTTTAGATAGCGTTTAACTTTCAAGTTTGTAGAAGAAGTGCTCAGCTAAGAGAACTTTCTCTGCTGCTACACTGAACAGCTTAGTCCAATTGTTTCTTTAAAAGACTTAACATCAGAGGAACAAAGCATTAGCAGCAGCCCCTGGCACCAAGTCACGGAAGGGAATTCCTGTCCATCACCAAAGGCTGCCGCCAGCCCAGCAGCCTGTGATGAGCAGGAAGGCAGAGCCATGAGGACTTCTGAATCAACTCTGCAAACCACTCACAGGGAAGTCCCCAGGTTGGTACCTGTAGCAGGTATTTACAACAGTGCTGTCATCAAGAGTCAGCCTTTGCAACCACAGTTTCACCTGCTCCTGCTCACTGCATAAATTATCCTGGGAGCGGCTGGGGTGGGGGGAAGAGAGGTGGGAAATAGCCAGGAAGAGAAAGGATGGCTTCTCGAGTGGCAGGACCAGTTCATATCAGACGATGGGCTAAGATACCAGCACCGACTCACTGACCAGCTTATCAGACTATACTGGCCCAATACCTATATCCATAACACCCCCACATGCAAATAAAGATCATCCTTACTGGGAAAGAAAGAACAACAGACATGAAAGAAGTACCAGACTTCATTAACAAAAATAAATACACATACTATGTTAAAAGCTCTTTGAGCTCCCAACTACAAAAGACCACTTTTCTGAATTCCACTGGCAGTTCCCACAATGTTTCATGACATCTGAGGCCAGCCCAGATACCAAAATACACGATGATACCACTCTGGTTTAGGAAAAGGAACTAAAATTAAGAATACCACTGGTTTTAAGATGGCATTCACAGGACAGCCACTTACCTATTACTCAGACATGTTAAGTCAACTTGCTTTAAATACATCCAGCAACCAGCTGAGAGAAACAACAGCAGTAGCTTCTTCAAAGAACAAAACGATGTATCAGAACAATGCTTACACACTACTGTATGTCTCTTTATTTGCTAGCCTGCATATAAAGACTAATTAAAGCACCAGTTTACAAGACATAACAGAACTACTTTTTTAACCTGCAAGATTAAACCCATCTACTTTAAAAGCCTGGTACCAGGCAGTACCCAGTATCACTGCTTCTGATGGGAGTGAGGCTGCTCCAACATTATCTTGTAAACAAAGAGTTCACACTCTAATTATAACATCTTGGGAGACATCCACCAGCTTTTTTTTTTTTTTTTTAAAGAACCTCACTTCTGAGAAACCTGCTAGAGTTTATTCATACAGTCAATTGATTTATTTAAAAAAAAAAACCATGCACTAGCACTCCCAAAAAGCTACCAGAAGTGTCCCTCATAAAGGTTTTTGAGAAAACTAAGCTGGACTAAGGAGAGTCTATAGCAGATCAAAAGAAAGGAAGCAAATCTAGGATGAACCCATAGCGAAAAGAGATTCCAGCTATAATCCGTTCAGCAGATTCATAAAAGCTAGATAGGAGAAGAGATTAATAGATGTGCAACAAAAATTGATGATCCTTTGGGATAGGGCACAGATTTCCCCAACAGTAAAATCTAAAGCTGTTCACAGTTGTAGAAAGCTCTCACGATGCCAAAAGACTAATAAAATGGCAGATAAAGTCTGTAAGTTGGTAGATAAAAAAAAGGAATGCGGGTTAGAGAAAGGCAAACATTTCCAATTTGTGTTAACCTCTGCAAGGGGAAAAAAATCCACGCTCTCACAGCGAGTTCCCTGAGAACATTAGTTTGCTGCTCAGCAGCAGTCAAAATGGGATACTGGGAATTATCACAACAGAGGGAAAAACACATATCTAGAAAGCCTTTGGTCTGAGCTAGCATGCTCCTCCTTACGTTACAGATATTTAATGCCTCTGTATATCTCTCAATAAAAGGTCAGACTCTCAGACACGTTCACGCGGTTCTCAAGAGCGGAGAGAATAGCTGCAACGAACGGCCAAGGTTCAGAGGAGCTCTAGCAGGGGCTAGCTGATATCGGGAAGTGCTGTAGCATAACAAAGCCAGGATAAACTACAACAGATACAGAGCACCTAACAAAGTTCAAACTCAACAGAGTAAAGATAATTAAACATTTAAACAGCTTACTACAGGAGATTATAATAATTTGATGCCTATAATCAAGAGCAAATGTCTAAGACACATGCTTTAGTTCATGGCTGGACACAGCAATCCTGGCGTTGAGGATACCAGCCCTAGTCACTCTGACAGGACACGGAAAGCAGCAGCACTTTCAACATGCAGGTTCAGCAGTTTCCGAAACGGAGATGCTATTTTCACCATATAGATAGCATCGGTATAACCCACCGCTGTGCAGCCCGAGGAATTGGACATGGCAGCTGCAACGCTTCTGGCAAAGCCAACTGCCACCGCGCCCGGCAGGAAGCACTGTGCCGCAAAGTCTTTGGGACAACATTTAAGGCTCGGTTTGATCAGCTGCAATTGAAAACGTCAAGATACACCCTGCAAAAACATTCAGCTGTTGTCCTGCTTAGATATGAAGTCAAGCAATTGCTTTCTCTCTGCTAAAGCTCTACTGGTACTCTGGTTCAAACGGACGCAACACTTCTGTATGTCAAAGCACAGAAAAGCTAAGCTGCCGTGGTGTGCATTAGGTTTGAGCCAGCCGGGGTGGTTTGTGAGCCGTCACCCAGGCTGTCAGGAGACACAGAGCAGCCGGGAGAGCCAGAGTAGCTCCTGTGCAAGGCAAAGGGCTGGATCAAGCGATACGTGACATATTCCCGGTCCTCCCAAGGAAAACTTTGCTACAGAGGAAGAGGAAATGGAGACACGTTAATGCTACAGACCCCCTGCGCTGCCAGCTGAGCCCCCGAACACAACTCGGAATGTAAGCATAGCTGCGGGACCTCCCGCGTCTCCGCCAACGCCAAGGAACAGTCTTCTCCGTCGGCACAGGTCGGTGCCAAGCTGACCCCAGCTGGAGTTCGGATTATTTTTGTAATCACCCCAATGACACAGTTTCCCCAACGTAATCGCGTTGTTTCAACCGGAGCGCAAGCGAGCACTCGCACGCCTGCCCCACAAAACCCAGCCACTGGAAACCCCGGCAGCCGCCGGCCCGTCGGACTCCGCCCGAGGACGGTGCCCCGGGGCTCTCCGGATCACCGGCGCGGCCTAGGAGCGGGGGGAGCCCGGGTCGCCATGGCGACCCGCCCCCCCCCGCTTCC
>WAAD01039264.1:489805-499892 GCA_013389945.1 Fregata magnificens
GGCCGCGGCGGACACCGGCGGGCACTTCCTTTCCCCGGGCACCTCGCAGCAAGGCGCCTCCCCATAGGTTGTCTCCCGGCACGTGACCGGCGGGCGCCGCGCATGCGCAGAAGGGAAGCCCCGCTCCCTACGGCCACGTGGGCAGCCCCGGGCAGAGAGCAGCCAGGGAGCAGGGCGTCACGTCAAAGCTGCTAATGAAAGGGGAAATTTAAAATTAGCGACGCATCCTCGAGCACAAACGTTTGGGAAACGGGACGCAGGTTGGTCACACACCTCTCCCTCAGTTTCCCCCGGTACTACGCTGCGAGGGGCGACCCATCACACTGCCGGGGCTTGATGCTCATAATGGCATGGCTTCATGAAAGGCAGGTCCTGCCTGACCAACCTGATCTCCTTCTATGACCGGGTGACCCGCCTAGTAGATGAGGGCAAGGCTGTGGATGTTGTCTACCTGGACTTTAGTAAGGCCTTTGACATGGTCTCCCACGGCATTCTCATGGAGAAGTTGGCAGCTCACGGCTTGGATGGGCATACACTTTGCTGGGTAAAAAACTGGCTGGATGGCCGAGCCCAGAGAGTGGTGGTGAACGGAGTGAAATCTAGTTGGCGGCCAGTCACGAGCGGTGTTCCCCAGGGCTCGGTTCTGGGGCCGGTTTTGTTCAACGTTTTCATCAATGATCTGGATGAGGGGATCGAGTGCACCCTCAGCAAGTTTGCAGATGATACCAAGCTGGGTGGGAGTGTCGATCTGCTCGAGGGAAGGAAGGCCCTGCAGAGGGATCTGGATAGGCTGGATCGATGGGCCGAGGCCAACTGTATGAGGTTCAACAAGGCCAAGTGCCGGGTCCTGCACTTTGGTCACAACAACCCCATGCAACGCTACAGGCTTGGGGAAGAGTGGCTGGAGAGCTGCCCGGCAGAAAAGGACCTGGGGGTGCTGGTCGACAGCCGGCTGAACATGAGCCGGCAGTGTGCCCAGGTGGCCAAGAAAGCCAACAGCATCCTGGGTTGTATCAGGAATAGTGTGACCAGCAGGAGTAAGGAAGTGATCGTGCCCCTGTACTCGGCACTGGTGAGGCCGCACCTCGAGTACTGTGTTCAGTTTTGGGCCCCTCAGTACAAGAAAGACATTGAGGTGCTGGAGCGTGTCCAGAGAAGGGCAACGAGGCTGGTGAAGGGACTAGAAAACAAGTCTTATGAGGAGCGGCTGAGAGAACTGGGGTTGTTTAGTCTGGAGAAGAGGAGGCTGAGGGGAGACCTTATCGCTCTCTACAACTACCTGAAGGGAGGTTGTAGGGAAGCGGGTGCTGGACTCTTCTCCCACGAAACTAGCGATAGGACGAGAGGAAATGGCTTCAAGTTGCGTCAGGGGAGGTTTAGATTGGACATTAGGAAGAATTTCTTTACTGAAAGAGTGGTTAGGCATTGGAACAGGCTGCCCAGAGAGGTGGTGGAGTCGTCTACCCTGGAGGCGTTCAAAAAAGGTGTAGACGTGGCACTCCAGGGTCTAGTTTAGGAGTCATGGGGGTGTTAGTTGATGGTTGGACTTGATGATCTTAGAGGTCTTTTCCAACCCAATGATTCTATGATTCTATGATTCTATGATTCTATGGCTCTAATCCTGAAATTGGAAGTTTTTAAGGGTTTTTCCTTGTCATTGAAGCTCTAGAAAGTGAGGTGAGATAGGATGGGATATTTCAGTTGGAAGGGACCTACAACAGTCATCTAGTCCAACTGCCTGATCACTTCAGGGCTGACCAGAAGTTAAAGCATATTATTATTATTATATTATTTACCTTCCCTTTCCAGAGAAGGGCAAACACACTTTCCCTCTCAGCTGTTTCATTCAAATCAGATTTTCACACCCTCCACCTGATCTGTCCCATTTTTGCAGCCAGCGTGCAACCAAGTAACCACAGCCACCACATCTCCTTGGATGAGGCCAACAGCCACGGAGCTCTTTGTAATAAAGTCACTAATGTATAAAAAGGACCTTTCTTTCTTTCTTCCTTTTTCACTCAGCAGAGGGGGCTCAGAGCATCACGGCACAACGACAGAGAAGAGCTCAACTAAAGGGGCTAGACGGCGTGTTTCACTGTAGTGCGAACAGCAGCAAGTTCTGCCGCCCTTCCCGGGACGCTTCCGCGCCCGCCTGCGCCTCGTGCAGAGCTGGCCAGCACGCCGCAGCCAGCCTTTGGCCAGTTTTCCAGCTAGCATTAATTAAACGCACCAGATCTCACCCCAAGTTTTCACAAATCGCCGACTGAGGTGCGTAAAGAGGGCATCTCCTGAGTCTGGAAGATGATGGGTCACTGCAGCCACAAAGGGGTTTTGTTCCCTCCCTAGCACAGGCCTAACGAGTTCGACCTTCTAATCGCTGTTTGAAAGAAAGCAGCAGAATTATTTTATGCTTCTTAAATTGTTTCCTTTAATAGGAAGTGCTACTTCACTCTACCTTGTGCTTCTGAAACAAACATTTGTGTTCCAAAAATATACAGTGTACACATACTCTGTAGCTATAGATACAAACATTTACAAAGAAACGAGCAGGCTGGAGTGGACTAGCTTGAAAAAATCTCACGCCTTTCTTTCTGGCTCTCCTAGAGCAAGGCTAGCGGGACTCACCGTGCCGTAAACAGATCAGGGTTACCAAAAAACACACGATTGAGAAATATCATACCCTTGGTGATTATATGAAACAATGTGGATCAAAAAATTTCCACATGCTGCAGAGGTTTGGAGTTTCTCTTGCCTCTTCCCACCCCCTCCTTTTGTCCCTATGATCTGCCTTAGCATCTGCATCCCACATCCAGATCGACTGCAGCCTACCCGTCTGTGTCTTCTCTACTGCCGAAGGGCTGATCCCTCACACGGGCATTGCTCAGCTTTACATCAAAGAGGAAAATGTGGTTCCCGAGACATTTGGTTTCATTTGCAAGGCTTCCTCAAACTAAGGGAAACTGGGTACACTCTACAGTCTTAGCATTTTAGCGAATAGGTCGGTATGGGAATGTCATTCCTGGTATAAATGTTTGTACAGGGTGAGCCGGGAGTGCCGGGTGAGCCGGTAGCGCAGGGTGCGCGGCGTGCGTGGGGTAGCCCAGAGGAGGAGTATGGATATGAGGATAAAATCCTGGTGGCAGAGCACCGTGGGTCGGTTGCTGTACTGGACCTGAAATCACCAGCTGGAGCAGGCTGTGAAGAGAAATTCAGACAGGCATGAGGATTATTTAGAGAAGGCTTTTGTCATGGCTCTCCCCAGCCCACAAGAGCCTGGCTCTAAGGACAATTCATAACCAACACACAGCACTGCTGAGAGGCAAGAGGACAGTGATTCAATTATGCTCTTTACAGCTTCCAGCAGACTNAAGAGGCAAGAAGCAAAGTGCAGTTAAGCTTAGGGTCAGGTAAAACAAGCAGAGAGTTGGCGATGGGACAACTCTGGGGCAGGTTCCACACCGTAATTTCATTTTCCCCTTCTGCGCATTGGTTCTAACACAGGCTGGGCAAGATCATCTATACGGTGGGAGCCACTGAAGTCTCCTTCAGTCAAGAGTCCAGCTCGCAAGGGAAGAAGTAGCCAGCACTGTCTATCACCTTTATCCTTGCGCTAAACTACGTGTGTGAATAAAGGCCGACTTCCAGAAAGTAAACACAAATTTTTAGAGTAGATTTTGTCTCAGCAGCCCTCAAGTGCGTGTCTTGGAACACGCATCAAAACCAACGCAGCTGTAGAAAGGTCTCTTACTTGTTATGCGGTAGCCTGGAGCACACAGTTCTCAAGTCATCTGAAAGAAGACAGAAGACATAACAATAAGGGTAAAGCAGAAATTAGAGCAATTTTCCTCTCCACTCTCCTTTCTAGGAAGATGAGATTACTGAAAAAGCTCCAGTCATCAACAGATCTGGAATCCAATTCTCAGGCCAAAAACTTCCATAAGAAAGAAAATATTTCTCCATCTCACCAGTCATTACCGCAGCTTTTTGCACTTGACACTTTATTGTATGTTCGACATTTAACCTACGCTGCCATATGGGAAATACAGCTTCATTTCAAGGCAGACCAAGCCTCAGGTATAGAATTTGCATTACCAATATACTATCAAGAAGTAACTAAGACATAGGAAATACCAGGTATGACTCTGCCCGCTGAATTTATGATGAGGAAGGCATCAGGTCAAAGCAAGGCAAAGCTCACTCAATACCTGTTTTGCATTGTTTTGGTTTGTGGTTTTTTGTTTTTTTTTTTTTTTTTTAAAAACAGTGCTAGTGTAGAGAAAGGGTTGAGGGCTTTTTTTTTTTTTTCCTCTGGGGTCTATTAACTAAAAATTGCACCTTTTTTACCATCTTAATGTCTTTTCCGGAACATTTCTTGGTAATATCTGTATGCCTCGCTCCTTCGTGAGCTGCTCCCACCTTTTCCTTGGTCCCATGCAAGGAGTACTTCTTTCAACCGATTTGCATCAGATATCAATGAACAGCTTGTATTTGCCTCTCCAAAGCAGAATAGCTAGAACCAAGGTATTTAACAACATAGCCTGTTGCTAGAGTCCTTTCAGGAATAGCCTGAGAACAAACTCCTGCCTTTGTAGATAAACGCACCCCCAAAACACTGAAATAACTGGTATTTCAGCAGCTACTCATACTGAATTACTTTCCATTTCTACAGTAAAAGCCAGCGCTCAGAATGTACCAGGTGAACAGCTAGGAAAAAACACAGCCAAAACAAGCCATCAGCTAAAAAACCTCCACTTTTCTGCCTGTTCTTATTACACCCAGAGCTACTTTATGCAAGGCTAGAAAGAACAACATTGACATCTGACCAGCAGCACTGGTTCGCCCAGGGCAAAAGCCTCAGGCACGTGCTTAGGCAGAGGCCGCTCTCCACAGCCGGGGTCTGCACTAACTGCCCAGGCTTTGGGGAGCTTTGAGCCTTCTGGTCGCACCCAGAATCGCCTGTTGTCAAGAGAATGTATCAACAAAACAGTATGTCTGGCTGACCCTGTACTCTGTTAAGGCACTTCCCTTTTTCATCTCTGCAGGTCTTTCGGAAAGAACTGGTTTTGGCAACAGGAAAGACAGACGAAAGCCACATTAGCAGGCTTCTTTACCAAGTTTAACTGAAATCGTACACACTGTAATGGGGTCTCATTACAGGAGAGCCGAAGGCCCAGAGGTTCCAGGTGAACAGGTTTTGTTTGCTTTTCAAATTCGTTGTCTAGCACACCCACCCCATGGTTTATCTACTTCATGGTCTCTCCTCCAGCAGGCAAACTCGGAGAAGTCAAACCAAAACAAAATTAAACAGTGCTTTTAAAATAGCTACAAGCAATTCTGAGGGTGTCAAATTTGTCCCCATGCTGGACACCCAAATATAACTCCCTTGTGCACACTGCAAGGTAGATCAATTCTCCAGCTCTTCAAAGCAACACATCAGTCACCTGCATCAATGCTCTCTCCTTTCTTACTCCCCATCCAGTTATTTTTCCTGAAGTGTTTCCTGCACTATCACTTCCTAAGAGCGGCAAACTACTTCTGCTGTGAACACGTTGCCCTTTACTCTCCCCATCCCAAAACTCCCTCTTACAACATCCACGCACTGGACGGAAAGAATCCTGCGCCAGGGTCTCTGCCAGCCCCACCGACAACTTACCTCTAGTGCACAGGAGCGCTCCCGATGCCATGGCCACTTGCAAAGCCTGAGCCAGTCTGTCTAGAGCCAGTTCAATCTCTTTGGATGCATTGAGAGGATTGAGTTCATCAGATAGTCTGTTAATTTCCTCAACGAGCGGAACCACGTGGTCAAAGGGTACTAGCCCCAGGCGCCCATAAAGGTTCTTCTCTGTTAAATGCCCCTGAAGCATCATAAGAACCTGCAGGACACTTAGATGCAGTTTTGAATACAGCTGATGGCAATCTCTGTCTTCTCCTGAAGTCGAGTCCTTGGCAATTTTGCTGGGAGGGTGTCCATTTGAGAGAGAGGCTTTCTTCTTCCTTTTATAAGCCAAGGGGGCCTTCACGCACCAACGGATCAGTCCAGTCAGTGGGGTGAGCTCTAAAAACCCTATCGGCAGGTTGGCTGCAATAGGAGTGTTTAGAAAGGTGATGAGGATCAAGCGGGGGTCTTCAAAGATCCAGGTAACAATCAACTCGAGCAGATCCGAAGGAGGGATAAGGTCATCTGAGGATAGGAAAGATATTATCGAGTAAGCTGAGCCCTGCACTGGAGCACAGGACAGCAGTCTTTAATTAATCTCCCACACACACCCCTCCCGCACTGTCGCAACTACAATTTCCAAACTTCCCCAACTCTGCTGGTTTTTTCAAGACACCAAAGGCAGGAGATCGTTTGTCCCAGGGAAGACACAACCATGTTCCTGTCAACTTCACCTTCTCCACCACCTCCAACTTACTCCCTTTCCCAGCAAAGCTTCTTTTGTCATTTTCTTCTCTCCCACCCATCATCTGCTCAGTTTTTCTCTAAACTCAGTCTCCATTTATCCCTTGCCACAGGAAGTACAATGGGCAAGGGAATAGGAAAAACTTGTTGGCACTTTTTTCTCTTCACCCCAATCACTCAACTCATTTCCTTTAAGACTTACCTAAACAAGCACGTCTTGTGGAAAAACTTAATGCAACAACACGATCACATGACAGGTAAAGGATTATAAGATTATGTAAAGCTTCAAGTAAGAAGCGAAAGGTGGTCACGAACTCCGGCTTGACTACACACAAAAGAAACACTGACTTCACAGTAATCGCGCATCACCCTGTCACAGGGGCAGGCTGCTGGATTGAGCGACGTACTTTCACTGTGAGTTGTGTACAGTGTCAACAAAGGGCTCAGCACAGAACTATCTAGTCAGGTCTTTTGTACCTGAAATGACTTATAGGACAAATCACCTGGACTACAGAATTACTAGTGTGCACTGGATACAGAATCGGTATTTTCTGGTTCTTAGCTTTTCTGAGACCTCCAAGTATCACAGATACTGCTGTTTGTGTGACTGACTCCTGTTCTCAGGACATGGCAGAGACTGCCCAGTTATAGATCGCTCTTTGAAGAGCAACCTTCCTTTTCTTGTGTCACCAATAACATCTCAAATAAACTAAGGAATTAAAAAAAAATTACTTCTTATAACTCATGTTATTTCCTTTCTGACATGTCTTTTAATTAGCTGGATGAACTTCCACGTGGTTGCACAAAACAGATATAAAATACTGAGGAAGAATATGCTACGAGCTCTACCAAATACTTTTTAAAAAAAAAAAAAAAAGTCCAAGCCTGCACCTCTCCCTCACTAATGCCGAGGTGCTTATCTGGAGAAGACCGTGCAAAACATTTCCTTTATCGATAACAAATAGTATTTGCTTTTTTGGATTCTATGAGATGTTGGTATTTAGTGTGTGGTTGTTCCCTAGTCTACCAGGAGCTCTCTGTCTCTCTTGCCGAGTAAAGGTAAATCAATCTTATTTTAGACACCTACACGCTTCTAGTGTCTGAGCAACAACAACCTGAGACAGGTCATATCACTAGCTGGTCACACATACAGTTAAAGAGCGCATTGGAGGTACGCTGTTGATTGCGTTTCTTGTCACTGCCCAACAGAAATCCTGCTCCAGCTTGCAAGCATTCAGAATTTGTGTTCCTCCCCTTTTTGGAAGGAACTGGACTGACAGACAGCCCTGAGTCTATCTGCTGGGTAGGTGACACACAATTGGGAGTTCCAACTGCCCAACCCAGGCAGATCAGCTCTCACTCCTAGAGCTGCTCAATCAATAAGATCCCCATGTCCTTTGCCCTCTGCGGAGGACATTGCCCTTTGTGTCAGGCGTTACCTGGCTGCTTCTCCAGCAAAGACTCTTCCTTCAGCCACTGCGTAGTTATTTTTATTCTCACCCTAGTGACAGATGAGGTAACAGCCACACCCCTGAGCTGCTTCTGGCAATAATTACACAGTAACAAGCATCTTCAGAATTTCAGCAGTTAATTTGCTCGCAACAGTTCGTTTGTGTTGCGTTACTCTGCATCTTTTACTTCCAAAGACACAACTTGGAAACACTTACCTGAAGAGAGGTCATAGAGCGCTGTGACTGATGTAATGAACTGGCAGCAGAAGCGAGGACTGGCGCTGAATATCTGCTTCAGTGTCTGGATGGACCCTGGCACCAAGTTGCAGTAGTCATCGACCAAGGCTCGGGCTAGCCTCACACAGTACACAGCAGGGGTTCGCTGCAGGGGTGCGGGACGGCACACAAGGAAAAGTGGATTAAACCCCATCACAGAAAGCTTATGTTGCCGAAACACTCTGCCTGCCACCTCAACCAGCCGCTTCGCTGTTTCAACATTTGTGTTTCCGCTGTCCCAAAGTTAAAGCACACTTTCTCTCTCTCTCTGCATATTGAAGATTCACTCAGAAATAAAATTACTATGTCACAACACTAAAATAGATGGTGATATTTTGTGTTTACGATATCTGTAATTTAAAATTAAAGCTTTTTACATCGATATTTTGACTTGGAGATGCTTCCACTGCTTCAGCAACATAGTTCTGTAGTTCAACTAGTTCAGTACCGGAAAAACTAGTTCAGTAACCTCTCCGTTACGCTTGACCTTTTTAATGTGGAAAAATTCTGTGCAATTCTCATGTCACTTCAGAGCTGCGACCTGCAAAAACCTATACCTTCTTCTGCTATCCAGGTTACATCCCCTCCTCCTCTACCAAGGCTCACCAGGTGGGAAAAGAGAGACCCCACAGAAACTGTACTGGTCTGCCTCCTACCACCCTTCCCTCCCAGTACAGTCTTTCTGCTCTTCCCCTTCTGTGAAGCAGGTGACTTCTGCACATCTCACAAAGGCAGCAGGAATAAAGATGCACTTCCCAAGGTCTACAGTGGGGAATCTCAACGGGAAAGGAGGAGATACAGGAGATCCCTGACATACTGCATTCACAGATACAAATACCAAAACACAGGTATTTTGTGCCCAAACCTCAAGAGAGAGGTTTGCCTCTTCTGCTATGCCCAAATTTGCACATGAGGGACAGTTTATTTCCCAAACTCCAGAGTCGGTTTCTCCGGGCAATGTGACCACAAACTGTCCTAGTTTAGTTCCCTGTGACAGTCAAACCTTCCACTGAGCCCTTTTGACATGCTGGGGGTGGGGGAATCAATAAAACTTTCACTCACAGTAAAAAAAACAAACAAACAAACCAAAAAAAAACCCAAAAAAAGAAACCAAACAAATTTTGTTCTGCCAGTGCAGCACACAAATGGATTGGCAAAAGCTCTACCTTTATGCTGGAGCAAAGGAACAGACACGAGCGCAGATGTGGGGTGAATGTAGCTGCAGCAGCCAGCTGTTGTAGCATCTTAAACTGCCACAGAGGAGCAGCTGACTGCAAATGGCTGTCACCGACTGTTAGGTGACACTCTGCCTCAGTTCACCCGTACCCATCACAGCACGCTCCCTCGCTCCTTCCCCGAGACTGCCCTGCCTGCACAGAAGCTGTACCTGCAGCCAGAAGGCAGCGCATTCCAGAACTGGAACCCTGCACACAGCCACTGCCATGGAAACCAGCTTTCCTAGTAAAGCCATCCTGCTGTCATCTGCTTTGTTTCCTTGAGGGCTGAAGAGAGATGAGAAAATGATCTGCCGGACTGAATCCTTGGTTTGCTCTTGGAAATAATTGCACATGATCTCAAGGAGCTGAAGTTCCTGAAGTGAATTCAATCTCTGAAAGAAAACAAAAGCAAAGCTGCAAAATATACTGGGGCTCTTGAAGAACCGAGAGCTGCTTTGGCGAAAGACAGGAACAGTAAAGGCTGAGAGCTTCTCTCAGGTGTTAGAAACTCAACCTTTAGGTACAGCGCACATATTCAAGCTTCCTGAACCGCCAGTGCATTTACCTACTTACACAGAAAAGCTCTAGGTTGTACGGTTGGATACTCAAGACTGCAACAGCAAGCGCTGCTGACCGGCTGAGGCCTAGAGCAATACCGGGGTGAAACGTATTTCCTGCCTCTCCAAATAACAGCGCTACGGGCACCGCCAGGCAGCCCCGGGGCAGGGGGGGTGCCACGGCTG
>WAAD01039264.1:500638-519393 GCA_013389945.1 Fregata magnificens
TGGGGGGGTCTTGGCCCGGGGGGGGGCCTGGCCCTTCGGGGTTCTTGGCCCAGGGGGTTCTGGTGCTGGGGCTGGCCCTGGGGGGGTCTTGGCCTAAGGAAGCCTGGCCCTGGGGGGGTCTTGGCCCAGGGAGGGCCTGGCCCTGAGACTGGCCCTTGGGGGGTCTTGGCCTAAGGAAGCCTGGCCCTTGGGAGGTCTTGGCCCGGGGACCCCTTGGCCTGGGGGGGCCTGGACCTAGGGCTGACCTGGGGAGCCGCAGCCCTGCTGGGGGGGTCTAGGCCCAGCCCTGATCCCACTGTGGGGAGTGGGGTGCTGGCCCTGGCCCTGCTCTGGGGCTGCTTGGCCCTGGGGGGGGGGCTGGCAGGGCCCCCCCAACCCCTAAGGAGCACCACGCGCTGCAGGGACCCGGCACGGCCCTCTTGGGAAACACAGCAGCTGCCTTTGGAGGCCAGGGAGCGCCGGGACATCAGCCAAGGCCGCTGGGGCAGGGCCGAGGCAAGCTGTGGGAGTGTGCGGGGTGGGGGTCCGCCATTCCCCAGCACCGCACCAGCCCCCCTGGGGACAGGGCCTGCCCTGGGTGGCCTCCTGGGGAGGGTCTGGGGACAGATGCTGCAGTAGGGACCCATCATTTTTCAGGACTCCCAGCTCAGCTTCACACCCGAAGACCAAAGCTGGTGGGGTCACACTGGGATGCACCGGCTGCGCTCAGCCCCAAGCACCAGGATCCTGCCGGCCCCAGCATGCTCGCCTGAAATCAAGCCTGTTAGAAATGTGGGGTGCTAGATGGAAATGGTTGGTGTTGGTGAAATAAACACTTTTTAAGAGAAACTGTAGCTGGTGATGGGTGAGAGCTGCCCACGCCCCATATTGGGGAGCTGCCGTTCCCCATGAGTGGTCTCGGGGATTCACTTACACCTCGCAGATCTCTTGTCAGTGTTTTTATTGATTCAGGCACACTCTCAGCCTTACCTGTGGCAGGATGTGTTGGCACTGGTTGAAAGGGTTGTTTTTTTCACCGAGCAGACCTTTATTTCTGTGAAAAATGCCATTTGGAGCCTGCGGCCTCACAGGCTCTTGGCTGGGCGACCACTTGGCAAGGTAAGCACGTCCCTCCCCATAAATGCAGGTGCGGCTCCTTCCCCTTCCAGAGACCTTGAACGACACCAAAGGTACGTCCTGCTCCCCTCTCCTCCCGCGCCCCAGGAGCTCCCCTCTCCAACATTGCCTTCTCCAGCTTGGCTTAATTTTGCCGAGACGCTCTGCCGGGGTTGAGCCTGGGCGTAGCTCACGAGCATCGGCCGGGATGGATACGGTCCTCTATAGGCATCTCTGCCCGGGAGGCTGCGGAGGCTGCTGTGCCCCCCAGGAGCGGGGAGGACTTGCGGGGCTTTGGGCAGTTTGTGGCATGACCAAATCTTAACATTACCAAATCATGGCGTTACCGAATCGCTGCGTTACCAACCGGAGGGACTGCGGCGTTACAGATGGTAGCATTTGCAGCCATGGGGAGGATGCAAGTGGGGAAAGGTGAGGACTTAACTAGAGCAGCTTCCCCAGAAGAAAAAGTAAGCCCAGGGAGCAAGCTGTTCCCCAGGTCGGGCTTTGGGTGTGCCGAAAGCTGGGGTGTTTGCCAGTCCTCTCAGCCTGTCTTATTGAGGCTCCTGGCGGGCCTGGGCGCTGGGGCGCCTGGCCTTGGGCAGGGCTCAAATCCCATCCGCTGGTGAAATATTACCCCGGGGAGCTGAGCGCCATGGGAAATACTTCCCAAATGCCTTTCCCCGTGGGTGGGAGCTGCTGCGCTGCCTCAGTGGGGGGTCCTGGGGGACTCCAGCCTGGGTGAGGATGGGGCAGGGGCGGGGCAGGGTGGCGGGGGGACAGGATACCCCAGGTGAGGATGCTCCAGGCAGGGAAGGAGGTGGGGTGGGGTGCCAGGGGGGATCCATCCCTTGCTCTGTCCCAGCACAGCTGCCGTAGGGTCTTTTGGGTCTCTGGCGCAGACCTGGGGAGGGGTGGGAGAGGCACAAGCCGAGGGACCTTGGTGTCCCTGGCCACTTGCCGCCCTCCCCGGGCCAGGAGAGGTGTCCGGGCTGAGCGCGGTGAATGAGGAAGCAACTACTCTGCGTCACCATGAAATGGCATTTGCTCCTTTGCCAGTGAATTATCCACTCTGGCCTCACGGGCGGTCTGGCCTCCCTCCAGGAGGGACAGGCAGGATAAGGCCCCGCGTGAGGCACGGACAAGGACTCAGCAGCCCAAGGCTGGAGCCGGATGGCTGGATGGGGGTTCACCATCCCTGGGTCCTGGTGGTTCACTGGGAAACGGACGCCTCCCAGTGAAACCAGTACGGCCCATGGGAATACCCTGATCACCCTCGTCGTCTGTGCCAAATCCCCCTCCCAGCCAATGGGGCTGAGCTCGTCCCTGCCCCTCTGCATGCAGGATGGTGGCCTCGAAGCTGGTGCTGTTGCTGCTGGTTGCAGCTCTTCTGCTGCACGTGGCCACCACGCTGAAGATCAGTGCCTTCAACATCAAAACGTTTGGGGACAGCAAGATGTCCAACCAGACTATTGCAGATATCATCGTCTCTGTGAGTACCGGGGGAAAGGAGCAGTCCTGACCACTCTCTGGGATGCAGCCAGCTTGGGACAGCTGGACACTAGTTTTCTGCAGGCATCCATCCATCCATGTGTCCGTCCATGCATCCACCCACCCATCAATCCATCTGTCCACACCCCCTCATCCATCCACCTATGCCTCCATTCATCTGTTCTTCCATTCATGCACCCATCCATCTGTCCATCCATCCATCCATCTGTGCCTGCATTCATCCATGCCTCCATCCATGCCCCCATCCATGCCTCCATCCATCCATCCATCCATCCATCCACACCTCCATCCATCCACACCTCCATCCATCCGTCCATGCCTCCATCCATCCACCCATCTGCTCTTCCCCCTTCACCATCTCCAACCTTGGGCCATGTCCACTCTTGCCAGTCCCCAGCCGAGGATGGGTGATGCTCAGTGCTGCCCAGGTTCCTCACTCAGAGCAGCTTGTGAGCGAGGAGCTGCTGGGATGGTGGGTGGTAGACAGATGGGTGTTAAGAGGGCACTGTGTCACCCCAGGGTCCTTCCAAGCCAGAGGACACCAGCAGAGGAACTCTCTCCCTGGCTCTCGGGTCCCTGCTGCCCCCCACTGCCAGCCTGGGAGCCTTCAGAGCCCTGCCCGGGCACCCATGGGTGCCCCCATGAGTAGCTCCTGGCCAGGAGCAAGCAGCTCTGAGCTTGTCCCCCCAGATCCTGTCGGGGTACGACATCACTGTGGTACAGGAGGTCCGGGACACTGACCTGAGTGCTGTGAAGAAGCTCATGGACCAGCTCAACAGGTGACCCCGATGGCGCAGGGTGGGGGGTGCCTGCAAATGGGATGCTGGGACAGATCCTGGCTGGTGTCTTGCCATGCCATAGCACCTCTGGCTCAGGTGGAGAGAGCCCGCTGCGTGCTGGGAGGCACCAGGAGCCTCCTCTCACCCTCTCTGCATCTCACTCCCAGGGCATCCCTGCATCCATACAGCTTTTTGGACAGCATCCCGCTGGGTCGGAGCAGCTACAAGGAGCAATACCTCTTCATCTACAGGTAAGGGATGCCTCCAGGGTCCAGCGTCCCCCGTGTCACCTGCTGTCCCCCCCAGCAGCCTCCGAAGGGAGGTGGGTACCTTTGGGGGCCCCGGCTGTGGTGGGAGCAGTGCCGGGGGCTGCCCCGCTCTCCTCCCTCAGGTCAGACATGGTCTCCGTGCTGGGAAGCTACTACTACGACGATGGCTGCGAGTCCTGCGGGACTGATACCTTCAGCAGGGAGCCCTTCATTGTCAAGTTCTCCTCACCCACCACGCGTGAGCAGAGCTGGCACATGGCAGCACCTTGGCTGGCACTGGGGGCTGCCCAGACCTGGCACGGGGTCCCCTCCTCGCAGGGCTGAGCCCGGAGCTGTGCCTGTCAGGCGGGGGGGTTGCACCCTGGAGCCCAGCTCCACTGGGGTACTTCACTGCTGTGGGGCCTTCTCCCACCCTTGGGTGCTCAGGGGTCCTGCCCAGCACGGCCAGTGCTGCCTGCTGTTTCCCACCATGTGCCATCCCCCACCATCTCCCATCTCCTCCCATTGCCTGTCATCTCCCACCGTGCGCTCTCTCCAGTTGCATGCCATATCACGTCTCCAGCTGTTTCCCATCGTGTCCCACATCCCATCACCTGGTACCTCCCACTTTGTGCCATATCCCACCATCTGCTTCCTCCAGTTGCGTGCCATCTCCCATCGTGTGCCATCTCCCATCATGTACCATCTCCCATTGCCTGCCATCTCCCATCAGGTGCCATCTCCCATCAGGTACCATCTCCCATTGCCTGCCATCTGCCATCATGTACCATCTCCCATCACCTTCCATTTCCCACCTTGTGCAATCTCCTACCCCGTGCCATCACCTCCACCTCCCTGGCAGCTCCCCAGGGCACACACACTCTCCCATCTCTCTCCCACCCCCATGTCCTTCCCCAAAAAACAGTGGCTTGGAAAAAATGATGGGAAACAAGCAGCAAACCCCTAACCATGTGCAGAGGGACACAGCTCCCTGCGGGAAATTCCGGCCTGGAGGACAGGCAGACCACAAAAAGCCAACGCACCCTTTCCCTTCAGCAGCTTTTCCCAGCCAGTAGCTGGGGCTTGGTCCGGGGTGGTCCCTTGGGGTTCCCGCTCCCTTCCCGGGTGTGGCACCCAAGCTGGGGGCTGAGAGCCACCTGTCCCGCAGAGGTGGAGGAGTTTGTGATGGTGCCCCTGCATGCTGAGCCCAGCAGCGCGGCGGACGAGATTGACGCGCTCTACGACGTCTACACCGACGTTGTCAACAAGTGGGCAACTAATGTAAGCAGCAGCGGGGAGCTCAGCTCCTCCCTGGGGCAGCTGGGTGGGCTGGGGTATGGCCACTGCACATCCCCGTGGCTGTCCTGGGATGGACGTGTCCCATGGGTGACCTCTCATACCCATCAGGGTGGGTGCCAGCCCAGCAATGCCTGGGCAGAGAGCTGCTGGGTGGCTCCGCTGCCATTACTGGGGGCTTGTCCCCCCAGTGCTGGGGAGCCCCAAGGGGGTTTCTCGCTACCCCATAAGATTTTAGGGAGCCCTTGGTGCCCTGTAAGGTCCATGGGCAGGGACACAGCGCACTGCCCCACAGAACATCCTCTTCCTGGGCGACTTCAACGCCGACTGCTCCTACGTGACCAGTGACCAGTGGCCGTCCATCCGCCTGCGCTCCCTCAATGCCTGCGAGTGGCTCATCCCCGACAGCACCGACACCACCGTCGCCAACACCACCAACTGCGCTTACGACCGGTGGGTGCTCCAGCGGTGGCACAGGGGCTGGCGCCGGGGGGGACCGGCGGGTGCTAACACCTCCATGATGCTCTGGCAGCATCGTCGCCTGTGGCACCGCACTGCGCCAAGACGTCGAGCCTGGCTCTGCCACCGTCAACAACTTCCAGAAGACTTTCCACCTCCAGAGCAAGGATGTGAGTGAGGGGCTGGGGCACATGAGCCCGCCAGCACCAGGATCCAACCCACCACACCTCCCGGGAGCGCGGGTGGGCTCCCTGTTCCCCAGGGCGCACCCAAGGGTGGCCTGACCCCAACCCCTGTACCAATGCAACCCCCTGCCATTTTGGGGTATGCTCTAAATTTTGGGGTGGGAATGGAGTGTTGGGGTCCCAGCCAGCCACGACAGTGATGGCGGGTGCAGACAAGCTCAGCCGCCTCTCTGCTTTTCCCCACACCCAGGCTTTGGCCGTCAGTGACCATTTCCCAGTGGAGGTGACCCTGAAAGCCCGCTGAGCCCGTCCCCGCATCGGCGGCTACCAGGACACCCCGGCACGCACCTGCGTCCCTCATGGGAGCCCACGCACCACCAGTGCCAGCCAAGCTGCCCACCGTCTCTGCAAGAGGCCACTCTTTAGGGTCTTGTGGGAGTAGGATGCTCTCCGGTTCCATTAAAAAATGAGCCTTCTGCAGCCCTTGCAGCTCTGGAGGGAGGGTCCCTTCAGCCCACCCAGCAGCCCCCCATGCCTGAGCCCCCCGTCCCCCTGCCAGGGGCAGCCCCACCGGGGCTGGAGCCAGGGAGGTCCCCAGGGCTGGGGGTACCCTCCTGCCATCAAGAGCCCCAGCGCCGTGAGGCAGCAAGTGCTGCTCCCCTCTGAGCTGCTGGCGGCAAAAGCAGGGACACCGGGAAGGGCCTGGGAGGCTCCAGGCAGGATTCAGCCCCCTTGCTGGGTCACAGGATGCTCTTCTGCTGGCTTGGGGGCCGCATCCTGCTGGAGCCTGCCTGGCTGTAGGGCAGCTGATGGGGCACTGAGGGTGAGGGTGGGGGGAGGCGGAGAACGTGAGTCAGTTCCTGGGGGGTTTCGTGCTTCCCAGGGGGGTTTCGGTGCCGGCACGGACACCAGACTCATCCCGTGACTCGGCGTGAGGATGCAAAACCTGGCGGCGCACATGAGAGCCCGGCAAGCCCCAGCATGAGCAGCCGTCGCCTCCCCGCCCACCCTGCTGCTGGCACCCCAGCAGAGCCGCCTGCTCCCTCAGCCGGGGCGATGCCATGGGCCAGGGTGACGCCACGTCCCGGTGCGAGGGATGCCGGCTCTGCTGGGGCTGCTTTGGGTCACCAGTGGGGCTGCTTTAGGTGACAACTGGGGCTGCTTTGGGTCAGGAGTGGGGCTGTTCTGCGTGACCGCCGGGGCTGCCATGGGGGTTTGCAGTCGCCCCCTCTTGCCGAGGCTGGCAGTGCTCAGCCTGCCTGACCCAGACACCCCGCCATTTCCTTCTCTTCCCTCTAATTACACCACCTGAATCACCCACATTAAGGCCATCGCCCTCTGCCACCTGCCTGGCCACTGTGTGCCGTGCCATGACCCGGGGGGCCACCCCAGCTGCAGCACCCTGAGTCCTACACACCCACCCAGCCCCACTGGGATGCCCTGGCACCGCTGCACCTCCCCAGTCACCCTTCGCCGTGTCGGCACAGGGGCGGCTACACCGGCCCCACCCTGCCGCCCCGTGGGTTTTTGGTTTCCCAATGTAGGAAGGAGCCCAAAACTGTGCCAAAACCCCCAGGGGGGTGTCCGACTCATCCTGCTTTGCCGGCACCTCCGCCGGGAATAAAACCGCCCATCCTGCTGCCGGGAGGGCAGAGGTGCTGCGCGCTTGGCACGGTAAGGATGGATCCGGGCTCGGCACCTTCAGCCGCGAACTGGGAGGGACTGGGATGAGCTGGGATGAGGAGTCGCTCCCTTACTCTGACTGTGGGAGCTGCAATCAAGTTTAAGGACACAAAGCAGCCAAGGGTGCCGGCAGTGGCATCTGGGGCTGGTGGATGATGGGGACGTCCCGGTGGGGAGCGGAACTGGGTGATCCCAGGGGCTGGCAGAGGTGCTGCCGGGTGGATTCACCACGGCAGGATGGGGTTTAGCTTCCCATGGGACTGGCGAGACGGCAGACAGCCTGAGCCGGCTCTGCAGGCTTCTCCGGGCAGCGCCCACCGCAGCACACTGTTGCACACCAGGGCTTAGGAAGGACCTACATGGATTTTTTTTGCTCTATCCCCAAATCCAAAGCAGTTTTTGAAGTTTGGCTCCCATCGCTGCATCCCTGCAGCTCAGCATCCCTCCCGGCAGGATGGGGACTGTGGCACTGGTGCTGTCCCTGCTGGCCGTGGCTCTCCTGTGCCCGGCTACTGCCACACTGCGCATCGGCGCCTTCAACATCCAGGCGTTCGGAGATGCTAAGATGTCCAATGAGGAAGTGGCGGGCATCATCGTCAGCGTGAGTGCAGCCAGGGATGGGCTCTGCACTGGGGCAGACCCAATACGTGGCTCCTGTGCCAGGGACGTGTGGGGGCGCGGCCACGGATGGGATGGCATCCCAGTGCCGGGGATGCCCTGGGTGGATGAAGGCTTGGTGGGGACCACGGTGGGATGTCAGGCACACCCCACAGTCCCTCTGAGCCCTCCACGGGGATGTCCACCCCAACACCAAGGTATACGTGGGTCCCAGTGGAGCTGCACCCAGCACTGCATCGGGGTGCCTGGCCGGGAGACGGGTGGCTCCGAGCCAGCAGCAGGCTCCCTTTTGCCATTGCTCTCTCTCTCTTGGCCCCGCAGATCCTGCGCCGCTACGACGTGGCACTGGTGCAGGAGGTGCGTGACTCTGACCTCAGTGCCGTCAGCCAGCTCATGGAGCAGCTTAACAGGTACGACCGGGGCAGGGGCTGAGAGTGCCCAGCTCAGATGCCAGCATTAGCAGGGAAAGCCAAGCTGCCTGAGCAATAAAAGGCCGAAAAAAGTTGTCCATTGGCAGAGGGTTTGTTTTTGGAAAGGGGTATAGGAGAAAAGTGCTGGGACTGAAGCTTTGAGCAGGTGCTGAAAAAGCCACCAGGAACAATCCGGGGAGGGGAAGGGGGATACAAGCGGCACAAAACCCCTCTGAAAGCTGCGATCCCACCAGAGCACACAGGATGGAAAGGAACTACAGCTCTGGCAAGCTCCATCTCCAAAATCCAATAGGACAGGGCAGAGGCGAGATGGGGGATGAAGGGGGCAGGGGCAGGCAGCCCCCCGCACCCCAAGACCCTATGAGTGGCAGGGGCACCCCTGGTTGGACCCAGAGGCAGATGATGCTCTGAAGTGAGCAGCAGCTCAGGCACCCCAGGA
Organism: Fregata magnificens; assembly: GCA_013389945.1. NCBI lineage: Eukaryota > Metazoa > Chordata > Aves > Suliformes > Fregatidae > Fregata > Fregata magnificens. Next base: position 509,384 of record WAAD01039264.1, read on the forward strand.
GGAAAAGGGGCTGCTGGGGTGGGCTAAAACTGGCAACTGCTGGGCGGCAGCCCCTCCACTGGCTGGGTGCTGATGCCGTTTTGGGTGACGGCACGGGCCAGGGCCAGGCTGGGGCCGGGTGGAGGCTGCTGCTGCCTTGTTGAAAGGCGGCAAGTGCTCCTGAGCAGGTACACCCAGCCCACGTCCGCACCCCTTCGGTGTCCCCTCCAGCATAGCCACAAAGCAGCCGGGGCAGGGAGGGTGACACCAGGCTCCGCAGGGCCCCAGGCTGCTCATTAACCTAATTTAGCTTTGCTACAAATGAAGGTGAGGAGCGTCCCTGCAGAGAAAGGGGTGGCAGGAGCCGCCCCACATCCTGCCCATGGCCGGCCGTGCCTGAGGAGCCACCCCGGGGTGGTGGGGACAGCGGGGTGGCTTGGAGCTGCTACACCCCATGTCACCCCATGGCCAGGGCATGGTGGTCCATGAGGACAGCAGAACAGGACCAGCTGGTGCCAACCCCATGGCTGCCCAGACCCTGGCCATGCCGAGGCCACCCCAAGATGGTACCAGCCACGTCACTGGTGCCAGCCATGTCACCATCCTGCCTTTGCATCTCCGCAGCATGTCCACGTCCCCATACGACTATGAGATCAGTGGCCCCCTGGGACGGGATTACTACAAGGAGATGTACCTCTTCATCTACAGGTAATAGGGCTGGGCGTGCTGCCGCCTGTCCCGCAGCACCGCAGGGCCACCAACACCATGGAGGGGACACAGGGGCCATACCGAGCCCCAGGGTCACCATCCCTTTGGTCCCACAGGACAGACGTCGTGTCCGTGGTAGACACCTACCAATATGAGGACCCCCAGGACATCTTCAGCCGGGAGCCATTCATCTTGAGGGTCTCAGCACCCCGCACCAGTAAGCGGGGGGATGAGTGGCCCCGGGCAGTGGCATGGGGTAGCCACGGGGCTGACGTCCCTCTCCCCTGGCAGAGGCAGAGGAGTTTGTGCTGGTGCCACTGCACTCGGCCCCACATGATGCTGTTGCCGAAATCGATGCACTCTACGACGTCTACCTGGCCATCGTCAGCAAGTGGGGGACTGACGTGAGTGCCACTGGCACCAGGGGTGGCACCGAGGGTGGGCACTGAGCCCTGGGGACCGTTCGACCTATGTTGGGTCCCTGCTCTGAGGCGAGAGTGGCTGGTGCAAGGGTGGCGGGATGGGGACCCCGCTCCTGCCCCGTCCGCTGCCATGGGGGATGCCCTGGCACCCAGGGCTGACCCCCATGGGAGGGCTGGTGTTGGGGGCAGCCCCGTTTCCCAGCCACCACGAGCTCCCCCATTTTCCCATCGCAGAACATCATGTTCCTGGGGGACTTCAACGCCGACTGTGCCTACGTCCAGCCGAGTGACTGGTCGGCCATCCGCCTGCGCACCAGCGATGTCTTCAAGTGGCTGCTCCCCGACGGCGCCGACACCACTGTGGGGAAGTCGGACTGCGCCTACGACAGGTGAGCGCCACCATGGCACCGTGGTCCCCTCCCTGGCATCCAAGGACCCCCCTGCCCATCCCGCACCACCAGCAGCTGAGCGCGGGGGCAGGAGCAGGACCCACCGTCCGCATCTCCCTGGCAGGATCGTGGTGTGCGGCGCCAAACTGAAGAGAAGCATCGTGCCAAATTCAGCTGCCGTCTACAATTTCCAGCGCGCTTTCCAGCTGGAGCAGGAGGAGGTGAGCCAGGCTCGCAAACCCAGGGCTCAAACAGGCACCAAAGCTGAGCTGCCCCAGGCAGCGCCGGCTGTGGGGCTGCTGGTGTCTGTTCGGGATTAGGCAGCTTGGCCATGGCCACATCGCCACCGCATTTAAGAAAAAGCCCAAAAGGGGACTTGAAGCACCTCCAGCAGCAGCCCGAGCTGGCTCCTGCCGCGGCGCCTGCCTGTTGGGACACCAGCACAGCCCCTGCGTAAGGCATGCTCCCCTCCTGGGACACAGCAGCCTGCAGCCAGCTAATGGGGAGCTCGGGGTGCTGAGGGATCCATGGGCAGAAACAGGAGGGGGGACTTGGGGGCATTGCTTGTCCCCGTGGGGAAGAGATGAGACACATGGGGTTTTTTGTAGTCTTTCCCAGGCAGGACCCCATGGCATGGGGCAATCGAAGCCGACCTCCAACTACCTGCAGTTGGCACAGAGCTCCCAAGCAAGACACGGGGGTCTCGAAGGGCAGGTACCCCCCTGCCAGCACCTGCCCCAGGCCACACCTGGGCATCTGTTCACAAGAGGTGCCACAACTGGAACCTTGAGTGTTGAGCCTCTTGGGGTTGGGGACATCGCGTGCCGCTCCAGCAGGCAGAAGGGTCTGGCAGGGTGATCATAGTCGCTCTGCTGGCCCCACCAGCACGGCGAGGGGCTCACCGAACCCTTGCGTTACGCCTCCCCACCTCTTGCCCTCCTCCAGGCCCTGGCAGTCAGTGACCACTACCCGGTCGAGGTGAAGCTGACAGCTTGAGCTCCTCCTGCGGCCGCAGACCACGATCCAGCTCCAGCTCCCGCCACCAACTCCCATGAAGCGCCCTAGGCAGCACCATCCACGAGCCCTGCATGTGGGCTGCTCCGAGTCCCGGTCTAGGGAAGCGTTGCAGCTGGCTGCTGGCCGTGCCCAGGACCCCCCAGCCCACGTGGCTCATGGCAGAGCCCCCCCAGCCCACCACAAACCAGAACCCAGGGACAGGCCACCAGCCAGGAAGCAGTGACCACAGACAGGTTGGGGAATGATGCATCCATGTTCTACCTCATCGAAGACTTTATTGACAAATCTCCTTTCACAATTAGCTGTTGGACAGGTGGGAGGATATCCAAGGACCAGCGGGCTCGGGCCACAGCAGCGTCAAGACTCTCTCCCTGTCCATTCCTTGGGGGAGCCGAGCAGGCAGCTCTCCCTGCTCTCAGGAAAGGCACCGGTGGTGTCAGGCACTCTGTGGGGACTAAGGGGAAGGGGCGGTTGGGGTGGCCATGGGAGCACGCAGCACGCCACCAATTGCTGATACCGCAGATGGCTTCACTGTGAAAGTACAGCTACTGCAGCGTTTCGGAGGATCAGTTAAGCTCCTGGGACCAGGCCCCGGCAGGCTGGCTCCTCAGCTCTTCTTCTTCTTTAGCATCTCCATGTACATGCGAAGTGACTTCTGGATGGACTCTTTTGAGATGAAGCTGATGAAGTTCTGAATGTCTTCCTCCCGGTGAGCTACCAGGCGGTCCAACACTGCCTTCCTCATCATGGACTTGGTGAGCTGACGGGCATGGTCTGCGGAGAGGAGAGCGAGGATGGGGAAGGCACGCGGTCCTCACCCCCCATCAGCCCTCGGCCACTGCCACCATGTGCAGGTCCCTCCGAAGGGGAGGTACTGCACACCAAAGGGCTCTTTAAACCAGCAGGGAAAGGTGTAAGAAAAACCTACCGGCTGGAAGCTGAACTGGATAAATTCTCATACAATAAACTATGATCTGTACCGCTCAGTGGGGAAATGACTGATCTACTTGGACAGATGACAAAAAGTTGTGCACCTCCTTCTCTTTGCACCCTCCAGAGCCCAGCCCCCCTCCCCAATATACACCACCGGGCTCAGGACAGCAGTAACTGAACAAAATTCTCCGCTACTTGACACTGCTCTGGCTCTAAGCTCCTTCAACCCAACCCCTTTGACCTCTGGCAAGGCAGTCTGCTCATGCAGACTGTACCTGCCGTACAAAAGCCAGCAGCACTGTCCCCTCGAGCTCATCCTGACAGCAGGCTCTGGGCCAGTTCAGTACGGATACATGGATGCTGCCGGAGCAGCACCGGCTGCTGGAGCTGACTGAAGCCTCGAGCACACACCTGCTCACACACACAGACACAGAGCCACGCGCACATCTGTTGCACGGATGTTGCATACACGCTCTCAGCGTGCTGCAACAGCGAGAGTGAAATGACCAACCACGCCACGCACTGGGAACCCCGAATCGCTCCAGCACCTGTGTGCTACAGACACCTTCACATGGACAGACTCCCCCTGGCTCTGATTTAGGGCTCTGGGGAAGGATCTGCATGGTGCCTCCTGGAAGTCAGGAGAGAGCACAGCTGAGATACGCTCCCCACTCTTGGGGGCTGAGGTTTCACTCTAACACCAGGACAGCAGGGGACTGTTTAGGGACCCTCTTCCAAGGCTGGGACACAAAGTGACAGTCCTGGGACCTGTCCACTTCTGCCCAGTTTCATTCAGGTTTCTACAGAAAGAGCAGCTGAAGGCTGATACGTAGTTCCACCTCCCTGCAGCGCTCAGGAGATGGCATGGGATGGGACAGCTCAGGTCTAGCCCCGGCCCACGGAGAGCCCTCTCCCAGCCCAGGAACCACATGCTGCCAGTCACAGAGCAGCCCAAACATGCATGTGATGTCTGCACTTGCTGTCTGTCCTCATGCCCCCATCGCCATCCCCAGCTCAGCAGAGCGACGAGAGTTGATCCAGACCACAAAGGCAGACTGGCAGCCACCCAGGCACTCTTGCCCAGCCTGTTCCCTCAACTCCATGGCAGCTTTCCTGGGGTAACACCTCCACTGAAAGACACAGAGATTCAGTTCGTATCTGGAGCTCAGGCACCTCCAGATTGACTCAGGGCTGGCGGGGTGAGCCGAGCTAGAGCCATGTGCCCTGCACACCCAGAATGGTGTCCTCCCGCACAGGGGCACTGGCAAGCACGTCTCTATTAGCCCAAGGCTGCCTGGACCTCTGTGCTGAGCTTTCCTACCTCCCAGCCATTCACACCTTCCCTTTAAATAGAAACTGTCATGTAGCTCTCAGGTACCAGCCCCGGTACCTGTCCTTCCCACCCAGGTCAGATCCCCCCTTCCTCTGCCAGAGGTGCTGCCCTTACCAGGAAGGACTAGCCACTGTGCCATAACAGCCGCAGCCTTCTCCTGGAGCTTCTCCTCTGGCACCAGCTCGTCCACAACGCCAAACCTGTGGGCCTCGGGTGCGGGGTAGAGGGAGCCCAGCTGGAGGGAGCGTTCAGCAACTCGGTGTCCCACAACGTTCACAAATGTGTCCTTAAACCTAGAAGAGATGGGAGGAAAAGCCACAGTTAGGGAAAGAGACACCCAGTGGCAGCTGCACCCAGACACTGAAGCTAAGAGCACGCTCGGTCCCACTCCCCACGCACAGGTCTCTAAACAGCAGCTATGGGCTCAGCCACACTGTGCAAAGTCAGGCGAGCAGAGCCATTTTTGGTACTACCCCAACAGAGTTCACCCTCCTCTCCATGAGAGCTGCTCTATTTACCCTCAGTGCACAGGTCCCCGCTGTGCCCACTTGCTGTGGTGTGAAAGCTCCTTTCCAACAGTATATTTACATGCTCTCAGGGCAACCAAGGCTCCATGCCTTAGCATATTAGTGCCTCTGCGCTTCCAGAGATCTCCACAACTATGGGATTTTGCAGGTACACAGCCTGTACCCACAGAAAAGCATATTCCCAGGCTGAGCCTGACCAGGGAGATCTCCCAGCACTAGTTTCGGAGTTGACTGCAGAGTCAGAACTGAGGTCCTTGCTGGTGAAGGATGTGAGGACATTCTGCAGCCTAAAAGCTTTTCAGATACCTGCAGAATAGGACAGAGAAATGAGGCCCTGTGTCCTGCACCTGCAACTAGCTGATCACTGACACACAACACATCTCAGCGGCCAGTTAAACTGATTAATAAACTCCTTGAAGATGAATTTGAGAGACCTACACATGACACTAGAAGTGGGAGGCACTGGCCTACCAGAAGGGTGCCACAATGCCCAGCTGGGCTTCGTTCAGGCCAATGGTGAATTTGGGGTTCTCCACCATGATCCTGTAGTCACACGTCAAGGCAATGAGACAGCCTCCTGCTGGGCTGGACCCCTGGCAAAGAGAAGGAAGGAGTGAGTCTAAGTCATGTTTACAAACGTCCCTGCACCCCCAGCCTCACTGTTTCCCCCAGAGCAGGGAAGACACAGGGTGACAGAGCAGATGTCCCCCAAGTCTCTGATTACCTGATTCGAAACAGCCCTAAAAAGGATTTCTGATAGGATTACCAGGGTTTATCCTTTCATTTTCCAATACTCTTTGTTTCTTGCATTTTCCAGCCTGGAAATCTAGTTAATTGATCCGTGTTACTCAGGTTGCAAACCCTGCAGCGGAGATTTGCTACGGCATTTTCTTGTAACCCTACGTGAGTTTTTAACCCTACTTGAGTTTGTAACCCTAAATGCCCCAGAAATGGTTCTGTCCAGGGGCTTTGTAACACCTTCTGTCTATAAAACTTCCATTTGCGACCATCTTTGCCATGACTGGGTGCTTGCTTAGCCCTGCACAGGATGCCTGCAGGAAGCCACTCAGAGACCCAGCTGCCTTCAAAGACAGTCTACGGACAGACACAGAACTGTGAGCTGCCAAAGCAGCACTGCACTGAAAAATGGAAACAGGACACCGAGCAGGTAACAACCCATCTACGGACACTGAGATTCAGACGGCTCTTCCCTGCTGGCCAAGAACCACGGCTGGAGGAGCAAAACCCGGTGAAAAAAGGGCTCACAACAAACCGCACTGCCTGAAGGATTGCTGCCCAGAGGGCTGAGGACAAGCACTTGCAGCACTGCATGGCTGCCTCCCATCTCCTCCCCTCTAGCAAAGCAGTGCAATGGCCAAGCAACTGACCCTGGGCAACTCCTATGAGTCTCATCAGTGAGAAAGCAGCCAGTGGGCATGTAACAGGCGTCCTTTGGACCCCTCCTACGCCAACCGCTCGGCTTCTCTGGCATTCATCTGCCATCGATGCCCCTCCGGGCTTTACCACTGGCCTAGACTCCTCCTCCTGCTCCTCCAGCCTGGAGGACAGACTGCCAGCTGAGTTCTTGGGGCAGAGTATGGCTTTTGCTGCACAAAACACTGCCAAGGGCACTTCAGTCCCCATTGGCAGGACTCGGGTGCCATTCAAGCTCTCCACCACAGCCAAAATGCTGCTACACCCCAGCAGCGCCTGCAGCTTACATGGAGCCCGCAACATTCCACGCTTCCATACCTTCCTACACCCCAACGCACCAAACTGACAGACATGTACTTTGCCCAGACATCCCAACAAATACATCCTTGTATTTGTTTCAGCACTGACAAGCCTGATTTTTTGGCTGTCCCTGCCCACACAGTGCAAACAAGCTGCAGCAAGTGACAGACCATGCAGGGCAACTAGGAAGGCGGATCCAAAGGACATACATTGACTGCAGCAATTGTCACCATGTTGGAGCTGTACAGCCGGAGCCACATCTCCTGCACGGCTCTCCAGAACTCGGCGTAGTGCTCCGTGCTCTTCCCACACATCTCGGTGATGTCCAGGCCAGATGAGAAAATTTTGGGGATGGCCTGGAATCGGGAAAATAGAAACGTCACTGAGAGTCACCGCTCCTAGATGACCCTTTAGCCCTCTAAAGCACTTAGCCTGGCAGCCTGAGGAAAGGGAAAGCGATAATTAAATATGACATAAACCAGGGTCTTTCAGGGTTCTGAAACAATCTCCCCAGTGCTCCCACAGCCTGGATCATCTGATCACCATGGCCTGCAAGGCTGGGACTCTCTGTTTGCAGCACGATTTCTCATTATCAGGGTCCCTGTGCGGGTACATCAGCCACGCAGGACAAAACCTGTCCTGTCCCATTCCCGTGCACCACCTCGTACCCACACCATGTCTGAAAATAAACACTAGCTTCCCCTAGCAGCTCCCTCCAGGCAGTTCAAGAGATCTCAAGGGGTGTGTCAGGGTTGCAGATAAGCAGCTTTGATTTTAATGACAAATGACAATACTCAGTTATTCTTTGCTAGAAAAGGGCAGGGAAGAAACAGCACAGCCCTTCTAAGAATCCCCTCCCTCCCTTCTGGAGCCGATCAAAGCTGCCTCCTAGCCCTCCCATGCCAGCGACCAGGGAGCCAAGAGACCAAACACGAGCAAGGGAACGGCACCCGTGCCTGCCAAATTGCCCCGCAGCTTGCACCCCAAGCTCAGGACAACACGTACGGATGTGATGATCACGCCGCGGCAGGCCCTGTTGTTCTCCAGCTTCTCCAGGCTTATGCAAAACTCGGTGAGAAAGTCCAGGCTGAGGCTGTTGACTGGGGGGCTCTTGAACTTCATTGTGGCGACGCCTGTGCCATGGTAAACACAGAGACATCAGAACCTCCCACCACAGCAGCACGCACTGCCTTGCCCAAGGGAGCTTCACCTGCCTCCCTGTTTCCCTGCTCATCCAGATTGTGTCTTTCCACTCCTGGCTCTTCAAAAAGCCCACAGAGCGGTGGGGCCAAGAGCAGGGTCCTGCCTTTTCCCAGATCTGCCCGCAAGCTGGACTCACTCAGCCAGCGGTGAACCTGGAGCATGAACGAGCATGCGTGCGGCGCGGCACCGTGTGTCCCAAAGACCAGCCACCTTTGGGGTCACGCTGCCCAGCAGTTCCCTTCTCTCTGGGCTCACTGGATAAGGTTGAGCCTCCAGCTTCTATCATAGCAAACATCCCATGCCCAGGGGATCACACACCTTTCTGAGCCTGCCGGCAGCACTGTCACTCTGGCCAGCACCGTGGGAAGGGCTCTGAGCCCTTGTCCCCTCCCAAATGGCACTACTGTACCCCAAAAGGTCCTCACCAAGTGCTTAGTCTGGGTGCTGCAGCTGTGCCCAGGCTGAGGACAGCGTGAGGATGCACCCAGGGGCCTGGCAGCCAAAGACAGGCCCTGGGAAGCCTCAAGAAGGAGCACGCTTCATTCGGTGGGGGGATGTGGCCCCCTGACAGCTATTCTAGCAGCCAGGACACAGAAATCCCCAACAACTGCTCCCTGAAGGAGCGTGTGCCACTTTACCAGGTCCCCAAAGCAGGGGGACAGGGCACGAGGTCTGCCCGCAGTGACAGCTAGGGTTTGCCTGTGGCACCCAAGCAGCATGCAGCCACCTGAAGTGCCCACAACTGGTGAGAATCCTGTCCCCAAGCGCTTCTCTCTGAGGGTCCTAAGCAGCTGAAGGTGGAACATCTAGGGCTTTGGTGGCCTTCCACGCGCAGAGCCACATGTGCTGTGGGGCAGGCACGGGAGAGACCCCCCTGCCTGCATCCCACAACATCCCACAGGACACGGGTGACACTGCAGAGCTGCCACCCACCGTACCTGAGCTCTCGTCCAGCTCCACCAGGATCTTGTTATTGCTGAAGGCACGACACGGGGCGAGCGGTGGGCTGGGGGGCTGCCGGGTGGCTCTGGCCCACGCTGGCGGCCGGCGGCAGAGGGGCAGCACACCTGGGGGGACAGAAGCAGGTGGGGGCGGGCAGGGCACGGGGGTGGGGTGTGCTCCCCAAAACTGCTCTGCACAGACAGGGTGGGGACACGGGGACACCCTGACCCACTGAGGGAGGACACAGGGACACCCCGACCCACGGCGGGGGGACACGGGGGACACCCTGACCCACTGAAGGAGGGCGTGGGGACACTGCGACCCACGGTGGGGGATACGGGGGACACCCTGACCCACTGAAGGAGGGCGTGGGGACACTGCGACCGACGGCGGGGGGACACGGGGGACACCCTGACCCACTGAAGGAGGGCGTGGGGACACTGCGACCCACGGTGGGGGATACGGGGGACACCCTGACCCACTGAAGGAGGGCGTGGGGACACTGCGACCCACGGCGGGGGGACACGGGGGACACCCTGACCCACTGAAGGAGGGCGTGGGGACACTGCGACCCACGGCGGGGGACACGGGGGACACCCTGACCCACTGAGGGAGGGCGTGGGGCACCCTGACCACGGCGGGGGGACACAGGGAGGGGCCGTGGGGACGCCCCCACTCGCGTCGGGGGCCACGGGGACACGCTGACCCCCAGAGGAGGGACACGGAGCCACCCCGCCCGCGGGGCCGAGCGCACCTGACCGGCCGATCCGGTGGGCGACGGTCAGCACGGCCGCCATCTTCTGCCGCCGGGTCAAGGGTACGG
>WAAD01039264.1:522748-549845 GCA_013389945.1 Fregata magnificens
AGGCCGGGGAGCCCGGGGAAAGCAGGACCTGGCAGGGCCCGGCGCGGGGAGAAGCCGGGAGGGAGGGAGCCACGGCCGGGGCACGGGGCTCTCGGGTCACTCGTGGGGGAAAATCTGAGCGTGGGGCCTGACTCACCACCCGGCGCCTGCCGTACAACGGGGCGGTCCTGCCACGGCCGGCTCCCATCACGAGGTGCCGGCGCACAGCGATGCCGGTGCCCAGCAGGGACCCCGCTGCAGCTCTGCGGGGCCGGCTCCTGCCCGCTCCTCAGCCGTGGGTGCAGCCGAGCGGCTGAGACAGTCCCTGCCAGCAGGACCTGGTGCTGAGCAGGGGCCCGCTCCTGCCTGCTGCGGCTGCCCTCTTCACTTCTACTAAAAATACCGTTCTGTGAGAGAGCCTGTTGCCTGGCACGCTGCTGATGCCCAAACCAACATGTTGGGCTCAAACACAAGAGCGTCTAACGCTGGCGTGGTGGTGGACGTCGTGCAGTACGTACGGAACTGCGCTGGCAAAAAGGAAGTCCAGGGTGGGATGTATCACAAACACAGGGAGGCCAATTCCTTCTTGCAAATTAATTTTGGGTAATTAACTGAAGAGAAACTTCTCTCCAGTGTACCCGGAGGCTGTTACTCTGGCAGTCTGCCTGGCAGTCTCTCCTTCACACGAAGCACGCCGTGGCTCTGGCTGAGGCACTTGGTGCCTGTTACAGAGTGAAGCTGTGGCTGGGCGGGCTGTGCCGGGTGAGGGTCGTCGTCTTGGTGGGATGTCAGGCCAGGTCCACGGGGTGCTTCCGTGCCAGCACCAGGTGGGAGAGGAGCTGCCTCCGGGTGATGTCCTCAAATTTCCTGTGAAGAGTTTGCTGGGAGACCTGAGCTTAGAGGAGGAGGAGCGGTGACAGCCTTTGGCAGCTGTTAGCAGGGATGTCTTGCTGAGCACGATTCTGTGCTGCCCTGCTCCTGGGCAAGTCAGAACAGCAGGCTAATTACAGGGAACTGCAGGGTTCGTTAGGCTGGAAGTGCCTAGCGTGGTGCTGCAGGAGTGTGGCATGGCGGCTGGAAGGAGTCGCCGGTGCCATTGCAGCTGTTCTGGTGCAAAAATAAAAATAAACTTCCCAGCTGATACAACAGGACCCTGTGTATTTACAGCACCGGTTGTCTTTAAAGACCATGTGGTGAATTCTGCAGGTCTGAAGGGTGTTAAAATAGGGATTAACCAGATCTCGTGCCTGTGGGTCAGTTAGGAAAGGGTTTTCCTGGTGGCTCGGAAGAAATGCCTGAGCCCCCTCTACAGCAGGGCTGGTCAGCGGTGGACACCCAGCCCTGCTGATCTGATTTATTGTCACCATGTCCCTTTGTGGTGCAGACAGCTCAGGCCCCAGCTGGTGACAAGGCGCTACGTGGCATTTTCCTTAGCAGAGGAGGAGAGCGAGTACCTTGCCGGAGCTCCGAACCCACGGCTGCCTGGACCACGCGTGCCCCTGGCAGCGGCACCGACCTGGCAGTGGTGGCTGGGTTGTCACCATAGTGCTGGGGTTGCCTTTCGGTGTAGGACAGCTGCTTCCCTCCTCCCTCAGATGGTCCGTTGACCTAGGTGTTATGTGGTCGTACAGATTGAAGCGAGAAGGCAGGACAGCTTTGGCAGAGAAACAGAGAGAGACTGGAGCTGCTTAGCTCACGGAAGACTTCAACTTGGGTTGTGGTAATGCAATAAAAATTTCTCCAGTGGAGCTTCTTCCCTTTCTCACATGCTTGTTTAATGGAAGTGAAAGTGATCTTAAAGTGACAAAAGGAAACACGGGCCTATAGTTCCCCAGCTGACTGCTGCGAGAGACTGAGATCGAATGCGTGTGGGTGGGAGGTGAGGAGGGGCTGGATGACCGTAAGAGGGGATGCTACAGGGCTGTGCTTGAGGTTTCTGGTTTTGGGGCCAGCTCAGCGCTGCTCTGGAGCTGACTGAGCCTTCGTCCTCTCACCAGGACCTTCTAGTGCCTCGAGTATATCAAGGAGCGAGAGGCTGCCTGTATGTCTGAGCATCACAGCTGCTGTGGGCTGCCCCCTTTGAGGGGTGCACGTCGGTTCTCAGGCTGAAAAGTGGGTGGACAATTTTAGTAAGAGCAGCCAATTCCCGTCATCACGCATTTTTCGAAAAAGAACGCTTCTCCTTCACTACCCATCGAAGATATGCTCTGTGTTTGTGCTAAAATGCCTTGACTTTGGGACTGGTATAATGTTCCTGCTCCAGAGGGTGCCTGGAACAGGGGGTGTGGGCAGGGGGTCATCAAAATGTGGACCAGGCTGCTGCTGCTGGGTGGCTCGTCCTTCTTAACTCCTGTGTGTTTATTCTACATCTCTAGATGTTGTTGGTCTTGTTTTCTTTAACTTCAAGTAACGGGGTGCAAAATGCAGCCTTTGTGGCCAGGTGGCGATGCTGGAGGGCTGCCGTACTTGCTGCGATCGGAAAATCTTGGTGGGGGAGAGGGAGAAAAAGAGGAGTCTGCTTGGTGAGCCTTGACTCCTGGCAGATGAGCTGCAGGTTGCACATCCCCTGGGTAGCGGCAGAGAGGCTGCCTGTCCCCGCCTGCCCACTGCCAGGACTTGGCCTCCCCAGAAAGCTGCTGCCCTCGAGTGGTGGTAGGAGCTTCCCCAAGCAGAGAGGTTTTAGCAAGTCCAGTCCCTTCTGCTGCGTGCTCACACCGTCGGGGACTGCGGTGGTGCTTTAACCTTGCACTGCTCCTCTGCAGAGGGGACATGTGGGACAAGGTGCTCGGAGAGAGGCAGGTGGGTCAGGACAATAACAGCATCTCCCGGCCTCGTGTAGGTGAGGGGCAAGAAGCAGCTGTGCCCTGGCATGGCAGCGGGAGGCTGGAAGCAAAATTGTAGCCAAGTAGTGATGCCACAGGGAGAGTCCAGATGTTTTCTCCCCCTTTATAGGCCTGGAGGTGAGAAGCCTCATTCTCTCCTCATGTGGTGTGTTTTGGGGGTGACGGCTGCATTGGTTTGAAGCCCATCGCAGCTGTGGTTGTGTGTCAGAGGAGGGGGATTTCAAAAGCCCTGCAGCTCATCTGCCTCATACGCTGTCATAGCTGGTGACAGGGCTTCCCTGGCTGGTGAGCCATGCGGTGACATAGCCTTGCAGCCTGGAGCCATCCTTCCTATCCAAGCAGGTACCGGGGACTCCTCGGCAGAGCACGCTGGGGCTGAGAGGGCCCTGGGTGCTGGAAATCCTCTTTCTTCCCTCCTGCTGCTTCTGCAGTACTGCTGCGGTCTCCTGATTGACGTTGTGATCAACGGTGCAGAGTCCGGCTGGAGGCCCGTAAGTAGTGGTGTTCCCCAGGGGTCTGTACCGGGTCTGGTTCTGTTCAACATATTCATCAATGACCTGGACGAAGGGATAGAGTGTACCCTCAGCAAGTTTGCCGGTGATACCAAACTGGGAGGAGTGGCTGATAAACCAGAAGGCTGCGCTGCCATCCAGCGAGACCTGGACAGGCTGGAGAGCTGGGCCGAGGGGAACGGGATGAAATTCAACAAGAGCAAGTGTAAGGTCCTGCACCTGGGGCGGAACAACCCCACGCACCGGTACAGGTTGGGGGTTGACCTGCTGGAAAGTAGCTCTGCTGAGAAGGACCTGGGAGTGCTGGTGGACAGCAGGCTGATCACGAGCCAGCACTGTGCCCTTGTGGCCAAGAAGGCCAACGGGATCCTGGGGTGCATCCAAAGGAGTGTGGGCAGCAGGTCGAGGGAGGTTATCCCCCACCTCTACTCCACCCTGGTGAGGCCACATCTGGAGTACTGTGTCCAGTTCTGGGCTCCCCAGTTCCAGAAGGACAGGGAACTGCTGGGGCAAGTCCAGCGGAGAGCCACAAAGATGATCAGGGGACTGGAGCACCTCTCTTATGAGGAAAGGCTGAGAGACCTGGGTCTGTTCAGCCNGCAGTCCCATGTACCCTGCTCTAGGTGAACCTGCTCAAGCAGGGGGGTTGGACGAGAAGATCTCCAGAGGTCCCTTCCAACCCCAACCATTCTGTGATTCTGTGATGCAGTCTGCGCCGCACTTTATCTCATTGATAACAGAAAGCCATGTGCTTCCAGTTCGTTAGTGAGCAGCAGGACGGTGATAAGGGACAGTGTATGGGGGGGTGTCATCACGCCAGGCAGTGGTGGCTGGGGGTGGGTGATGTCCTGCTGGAAGCGGCCTCGCTGGCTCGTCCCTGTGGAAATTGGCTGTGGAGCAGAGTCAAATGCTCCCTATTTATGGTTCTTCAGAGCAACGATTGGGAGGCACGGCCAGGTCACTGTGCACGCAGCCTGGGTTTGTTCTGCAGCGTTTTAGTCTTGACTGAAGTCGTTTTGCTATTCACAAACAGGGATTGCTCTTTGACTGCTCTGCTTGAAGATAAAACACTGCTGTGGCATCACGTATAGCAGTGTAGCTTCTTGTCACCTTTGCCAAACCGGGACACTGGCAGCAGTGCTGCTGTCTCCCACCCCAACCCACGATGCTCCAGGCTGGTGCCAGGATCTGCATTCAGCTGCTGTTGCCTGACCTTGGAGATGGTCCTTTTGGGGCCTGAGTAGAAGGTGGTGATTGAGACCTTCTGCCAGACCTTTTTTTTCTTATTGAGATTGATCCTGAGTTTGTTCTCGCCCATCTTGGGCAGTGCTGGAGTGGGCGGCAGTGATGAAGGGGTAAGGGGCCTCGGGAGGTCTCTAGCCCAGCCCCTGCTAAGAGCAGCAGCTCTGTTAGACCAGGTTACTGAGGGCCTGCCCCCAGGTTCGGTGTGTCACCACCCTCGGAGTGAACATTTGTCTCTGATATCTAAGTAGAAGTTCCCTTGCTGCAGCTTGTCTGCCGCTGCTTGTCCTATCAATGAGAAGCTTCGACGAAAGTCTGGCTCCATCTTCTCTGTAACCTCTCGTTAGGTGACCGGAGACAGCAAGAAGATCTCCCTGAGAAGCCCCAGCTTCTCCTCAATGTCTTACCACGTGCTCCAGCCCCTGGCTGTCTTGCTGGACTCCCTCCTGTGGCTCAGTGCCTTTCTGGTCCCAGGGAGCCCAAACTGGGCGCCGAGTCCCAGGCGTGCTCTGGCAGGTTGCCAAGCAGAGGAGTAGGATCCCTTTCCTGGACCTCCTGGCTCTGGTCTTGCACCACCCAGGAGCTGGTCGACCACCTCTGCTGCAGCTATGTGCTGCTGACTCCTCTTCAACTCATCCACCGGCTTTCTGCAAGACCTTTTCAGCAAAGCTGCTTTCTAACCACTGGGGCATGTCCATCCCCAGTGCAGGGCTTTGTATTTGCCTCTGTTAAACTTTGGGGGCTTCTCTGCAGCCTGGTGAGGTCCCTCTGAGGAGCAGCCCTGCCTGCCAGCATACCAACTGCCCTGCTAACAAAGGCGTTAAGCAGTATTGGTCCAGACCAAGGCAACAGACATCTCTTTGCAGAGCTCAGAGTGGGTAAGGAATTAGCTTTATCACCCAAACAGGGCAAGTGCCGAGGGCTGGGTGCCACTGTTGTTTGTGCATCTCTGTCGGAGGCAGGCTCAGCTGGCCCAAGAGCCTCTCCTGGGACGGGAGAGCTGTTGAGTCCTCTGGGTTTCGGCAACAGTGCGTGTTGTTACGTGGAGGTAATCGTACTGCAGTCACACCAACATCATATGTACCCGGGATCAGCAGCTGTCTTGGCCCGAGTTTGAAAAACATCGAAAGGAGGGTAGTGCTGTCCATGTGCTCAATTAATCTTTGAGCCGTGCACAAATAACCTTCTGTCTTGGCTTCTGGCTGCCTGAATCCCCCCTGTCCCTCTCATAAAAGTCAGGTGCTGATGGAAGTAGCTTTTTCCTGCCCTCCCAGCATGTGATCCCCATGCCAGGCGGGACGGGAGCCAGCCCTCTGCTCGCACAGTGACTCGGCCCATCTGGATGCCGGAGGGGTGCCAGGACTTGGCGGGCGGGGGGGCATGTTAAAAACACACTGCTTGTCTAACAAAGTTCAGCTTCAGGTCCAACCGCAGCTCCCTTCACTTCATCTGTGCTTGGGTCCTGCTGCCGCCTAATCCATTGGGAGCGGAGCTGCCGTGCCGTGGCCACTTGCTCCGTAGGGAAGGAGTGTAGGGGGGATGTGTCACCGGTTTGGCCTCGTTTGGTCTTTCTGCGGACCCCCCTGACTAGCAGAAGGAGGATTTCCCTGAAAGCCTGGTCCCGTATTGAGTCTGAGGTCTTGGTGCCTGAGGACTGAGCCCAGGCGTGAGCCGGGGACATGGTCCTAGTCACAGTTTCCATCTCGTTGCCTTGATCTTACCCTGGACATGTGGCACCTAATGGAAACCTTAAAATGTTGTGCTTCCTGAAGCCGGATGGAGGGGAGTTCCCTTGCAAGGTCTCAGCTTTGTCCCTCCTGGGGTTTCAGGGCGAGGACCCTGTCCTTCCCTCCTCCCCAGGACGGCGGGGGCCTGGCTGGGACCTCCGCCTGCCATCAGAGCGGCTGGGCACCAGCGGGCACTGAAACGGGCAGTTCCTGCCTCCAGCTCGTGACTCTGTGTAAGTTCCCATCCGCGTCCCGCCCTGGGGACGTGACAGCTTTGGGTGTGCCTGGCTCGTAGGAGCCCACAGTGGTCTGCTCTGACTGCCGGGAAAGTCCACCTGGGTCCTTCCCAGGGGGATTGTGGAGCCATCACGGACCAGAACCAGGCTGGTCTTGGCAAACCCATGTCCAAAAACCACTCTGTGGAGCACCTCGTGCTCAGCCCTTCCTGTGGACAGATCCACAGTCCTGTGGCTCCCTTGCCGGGGACGCATCTGCCTGCTGTGGCTCAGGTTTTTGGGGACAAAAGGACACCAAGGAGGGTTTGAGAAGCTGGAGCAAAACCCGCCTGCAGGTCAGGGAGTGAATGAGAACGTGGAGCAGACAGAGGAATGGGAAAATAGGTCAGGCTGCAAACACAAAGGGATATTCTTTGTCTGCGGTGACACGCACAGCTCCCAGCTGCTCTGGCCTGCACGTTCCAGACAGGATCTGTGAGGATTAAAGCAGCAGGGGCTCGATCTGGGATCTGCCAGCTTGCCGGCAGAGAGGGACCGACGTGCCAGGGCCCTGGTGTTGCTCACCATCCCTCTTTTATTCTCCAGTCCTTTAGCCTGGCAGCTGGGGAGGGGTGACGCTCCAGAAGGGAAGATCTTAATGTTGAGAAATGGTGTTTGGGCTGTGCTTAATGACAGTGCCGCTCGCACCGTTGTGCGTTCCTGTGTTTCACAACAGCAGAGGGGTGACGGCGGCTTGCCTGCTTCTGCTGGGTCCCCTTGCAGCGCTGCCCAGCTGGAGCCTGGCTCGGCTGCAGCCCAAGCCCTTGCCTGCATCAGCCAGGAGACAAGAGGTGCCCCAAATAGTCCAAAAACTCCTGTGTTACGCAATTGCGCTGCCAGTAACAAGCCCGAGTGGTCACCAGCGAAAGGAGAACCTGCCTCCCCAGAGGGAGATGCAAATGCTCCTTCCCAGCATCGTGCTGGGGCCAGCTTGGAGGGGCACTGGTGTCTCCAAGGCTGCGTGGGAGCAAAGTGTCCTGCTTCCTCTTGTGTGCACTGGCTGGCAGCCGGCCTGGCCGTCCCTCCAGTCCTGGATGCTCGGAGGGAGATGAACGTGCCGATGTGCTCATCTCCCTGGCTAGGAACCGCTCCCGTGGAGCAGATGGCAGAGCCAAACGTGCCCTCGGCCACCCCTTATCTCTGGCCGGGTACACGAGCTGAGGGATGGCCCCGGCAGGTCTTCGTGTGCTTGTGACTGTGGAGATGGCTCTTTCTGTTCAGGGGGTCTGTCCCTCCACAGCTCCAGGGGAATGTGGAACGTGCTGCTCGGCACGGGTTTGCTGGCTGCACGGTTGCTGTGTTGGCGTGCCGCACTCCTCGGCCGGAGGCTCTGGGTGACTCTCGCCAGCTCTTGGGGCTGCCTGCTACCAGTCTCGAATGAGCTGCTGCTGGCTGGCACCTTCCCTGGGGCGAGCCGGCTCTGTCAGCTAACAGGTTGCAGCAGCTTGCCCAAACCCTGGCAGACTGCTGCTGCCTTGTGCTCCCTCTGGGGTTTTGGGTCCCACCTCCTTCCGTGTGTCCTCTGAGAGCAGTCCTCTGCGGGTGCTGCACTGCGGTGGGCGGGCAGGCAGGCAGAGCTTGGCGAGAGGCACAGAGCACGAGCACCCGTGTGCCTGTTCTTTCCTTCTGCCAAGGCTTGTGGAGCATTTGGGAATTGACCCCATTTTCCCTTCTCTCCTCAGCTCACTCCTTCCTCTTTCCTGCGCATTGGGCAGCTGAGCAATGTGGACCTCAACGAGGACATCAGTGAGCTGGTGAGTGGCACAGAAAGGGCCCCGCTGTTACTGAGACCACTTCCCTCCTTCTACTAACGGCTGGTTTTGTTCCGCCCCTCACATCCTGCTTGTCCCACGAGGGCTCCAGCGCTTCATCCTGGGCCGGGCGACCTTCGTGGCGCGGGCAGCGGGCTGCCCCTCTGCCTCGACGGTTGCTGCTTCCTCTTAGCCACAGCGCTGGCCTGAGGACATCATGGTCCCCTGCACCTCTCTGAGTGCCAGGACCAGCTCGCCGGCACAGGAACATTCCTCCTGCGGGAGCAAATGTAGAATCTAGTGACATGGGATGGGATTTCTTTCTTGTCATGAGAGCTCCAAGCTGCTTCTCTTGCCTGCTGCCCAGCTCAGTGTGAAGGCAAGGGAGGGGATGTATAGTGGGACAGCAGCTGGGGGCAGATGTCTCAGCCCTGGGGACAGGGTTAGCGGCAGACGGGGCATCTTGCGAAAACTCTCGAGTTTCAAATTATTCTCCCTCCATGCACACCTGAGAAGCTTTTCTTCCCCAGATGCTCCTGCCTCAGCTCTGGAGCTGTAGGAAGAGCAAACGGGAAGAAGACTTTTGCTAAGTGTTTCTTGTGGAATTCTTAAATGGGAAGAAATATGTCTTAATCCAGCGCCTCAGAGGAAAGGCTGGGCTGGCTTTGGCCGTAGCTGTAACGTGGGGCCAGGGAAGGGTGCAGGGTGTTGCTGCCCCAGGGGCCCTTCAGCATCCTCCGTAAATGCCCTAATTCGAAGCTGGGAACAGCTTGCACAGTCAAAGGCGTTTGGGAAACAGAATTTGGTTTCTGCCCAAAGTCGCGGGCCTGCTTGAAATAGCTCCTTGCTTTCGGCTGAAGGAATTTCCTGCCGAGGTGAAAGGTTACCCTCCGCTGGAGCACGGAGCCGCTCAGAGGCAGCTCTGGATCATCATGGCAGTGTGGTACCTCGCTGGGCAAACACGCCATCCGCCCGTGGGGAAACGTCCTACCCAGGGGTGGAGAGGCGGTGGGCGAGGGTGCACACCTGACAGCCTGTTCCAGCTGCCTTGAATCCCACACATCCACCAACTGGTGGAAAATCATCCCAGATCCTGGCCTGCCGGGCAGCTTGCACTAGGGCTTGGTTCTCTGCAGTCCTCCCTGCCTCTCCTGAGCGTGAAAACCAGCATTAAACCAGCAATTACATGGCAGAGAGGAGGGCTGGACTCGGACCTGGCCCTCCTAACCTGTGCATCGCGTCCTGCAGGAGACGGAGCTCCCTCGGCAGCATCCCAACGAGATCCCCCACAATGAGAAGCTCCTGTCACTCAAGTATGAGGTAAGCACCTATCTCCTTCCCTTGGCTCTGCCCTCGAGGATACAGTGTGTGAGGTACAAGGGGTGAGGGCTTGCAGCTGCTCAGCTAGAGGGATTTCAGCGGGGAAGGAGCGGGATCGAGAGAGGAAAAAGATACAGGGGCGTGGAGGGGCAGAGGTGAGGGTCTGAGGCCAGCCTCTTCCCCTGCGCTAGATGGTAACAGCATCTCCCTTTCCTGAACTAGAGCCTGGACTATGACAACAGTGAAAACCAGCTGTTCCTGGAGGAGGAGAGGAGGATAAACCATACGGTGAGTCTCGCTGCAACCCGGTTGCCCACCGTCCCTGCAGCCAGGAAGGGGGAAGAAGGAAGCTGTTCCTCCCTGTCCGGCTGCTGGGGGGCTTCTCTGCCCCAGGGCAGGTCGTGCTCAAAGCAGCATGTGAGCTGGGGTGGGTTTATGGGCACTGACCAGCTTGTGACGACCTGTAAAACCTCAGGAGCAAGGACCCAGCGTATGATGCTTTGAACGGGAGCTAGCCTGGGTGTGCATGGTGGCATTGTCGGGCAGCACGGGGCAGGTCCCTGAGCAGGGGGGCTTCTGGAGCCATGTGAAGCATCTGCCCTGGGGCCTTTGGGGGTCAGTGCCACAGCAAGAAGCCCAACAGGAGGGGCCTGATGGAGGTGGGCAAGCTGAAAAAGCACGTCTGCTGTTAGGGATTCCACAGAGGGGCAAGGGCACTGGCTTAAAATAAGTAAATTGTGGCCAGGCTTTGCAATCGTGGGTCAGCCAGCATCGGTTTTTCCTGAGCAGCTCTCCTCTGAGCCCTGAGGCTCAGGGCTGTGTTGGGGAAGGTGGCCAGGTGGGTTGGAGTCCCACCGATGCTGGTGGGGACCAGGCTGGGTGGCAGCGGGGTCTGACAGCTGTCTGTCCCTCAGGCTTTCCGGACGGTGGAGATCAAGCGCTGGGTCATCTGTGCCATGATCGGCATCCTCACTGGCCTCGTCGCCTGCTTCATTGACATTGTGGTGGAGAACCTGGCTGGGCTGAAGTACCGGGTGGTGAAGGGCAGTATCCTCCCGTGGAGCCATCACCGCCAGCCAGCTGGGAGCTGCAGGATGTCTGCTCCTGGTAGCCGCAAGAGGGGTGCCGGGGGAGAGGGCAGCGCTTCCTCTCCTGGGTTTGGCAGCACAGACCCTGCCACCCAAGGTGCTGCCGAGTGCCTAGCTCCTCCGCAGGGCTGAGCTGTGGCTGGGCACTGCTGTAATGGAGGAGGCTCCTCGCAGCAGCCCCGGCTGCCCTAAGTGCACAGGATCTGCTGCACTGCCACAGCCCAAGAAGCATTTTAGTGACACGTTATTGCAGTGGGAGGGACGGAACCCAACTGATACTAGCCTTTCCTTGAGCTGCTTCCCCAGATATTGACAAGTTCACAGAGAAAGGGGGCCTGTCTTTCTCCCTGTTACTCTGGGCCACCCTGAATGCCAGCGTGGTGATGGTGGGCTCCATGATCGTTGCTTTCATAGAGGTAAGAGTTTGGAACTGGTCTGGGTCTGTGCCTCCTGCCCCGGCTCTTTACATGGGGGAAGCAGGATCATGTCTCCAGAAAACATGCAAATTTGTGTAATAGCAAATGTATTTCTGCCAGATTGGCTCTTGATAGCCCCAGTTCCTCAGTGTTGGCTCCAGCTGTGCTGTTGAGTTTTTCCAGGGTTGTCAGACTCACGTGATGTGCTGCCCTTTGCTGGCAGCCCCAGCAACCTGGGGCAGAGGGTGTGCTCCAGCCTTGGGTGCAGGCGCAGCTCTTGCAAGCCTTGGCCCTGGCTCGGCCTCTCCGTGTTGGGTGTACACAAGCACCTGCAGAGAGCAGGCTGGTTGGATGCCTCGGGGACACGTTTAGAGGACAAGCCAGAGCCTGGGGCCGGTTATGGCTGGGAGGGGGCGATGGCTCCCTATGGGCCACTCTGAGTCAGCAGTGTCTTCCTTGTGGCTTTGCCCTTGCTCTCCCTGGCCACCAAGTGTGAGCCTTCTGCAGCACTGGGCCTCTCGCCATGGCACGATGGTGGGAACACTGTAGTGTCCCCCAAAAACCCAGCCAGCTCCTCCCTGGCATGTTTGCCCTTAAGGGCAGTGGGTGCCTCTCTCAAGCCCGCCTGTAGATAGGCTTTGACCTCATCTCTGAGCCTCCCCGAGGGTGTGCTTGGTGTGCCCTGTGCTGAGAGACAGGGGTAAGGTGGCCAGTGTGTCCCCATCCTGTACGTGGCAGCCGCTCATGCTCTCCCTGCTCCCCACAGCCCGTCGCAGCCGGCAGCGGCATTCCCCAGATCAAATGCTATCTCAACGGTGTGAAGATCCCGCACGTTGTCCGCCTCAAGGTAGGAAGCAGGAGGTGGTGGGATGTGTGCCTTCTGCCCGTGATGGGGCCCCCTCCATCGGGCTGGCCCAGGCGCGTTCTGTCTTCATGGGGTGGTCCCTGCCCGCGCTGCGGCAGAGGAGGAGCTGGCATGAGCTCCTGGCCACCCTGCTGCACTGCCCAGCTCCGTAGCTGTTCCCCCCCAGTGTTGGGCAGTTAAACCTCCTGCCCTGGGATTGGCAGCTGGCGCTGGGAAGAGCAGCTTTGGGTAATTTTTTGCTCTGATCAAGAAGAAAGTTTGTCAACCCCGTTGCCACAATGGGGAGGGCTGAGAATCACAAGTTCCTCGGGGTTGCTGGCTCCTGCCCCTATGACTGGCTGGGTCTGTGTCCCCCGTGGCTGCTGCAGTCATGTTCCTCGTGCCACCTGTGTGATGTGCTGTGCCTGTCGTCTCTGTTTTGCAGACCCTGGTGATCAAAGTCTGCGGAGTCATCCTCTCGGTGGTTGGTGGCCTGGCCGTTGGGAAGGTGATGTGCACAAAGCACTCTCTGGCACGCTGCTGGCGTGTTGTTACCCACTGCTGGTGCACGTGCCGCAGCCCGTCACCGGCCCTGCACTGGGGGCCCTGCAGTGACTTCCCAGTTTTATTCCCTGGTCCGCTGGCCAAGGTGTGGCCAGGCTTGGGGAGCCCCCAGGGTGTGCGGTTGCTAGCCCCCAGGGCGTGCGGTGCCACCGAGCCAGCCTGGGTGTGGCTCAGCTGAGGGCAGGAGAGCAGCAGCCTGCATCCATCGGTGGTTGTCCCTGCAAATGTTAGATGGGGGAGACCTGGGTGCCCCATGGGGACCTTTCTAGCTTGCTGGGATCGAAGGCAGGCAGGGGAAGCCTCTGTCCCCATGGCTGGAGGGAGTGCTGGTGGGAACAGGAGGTGGCCACGGGAGCTGCTTCCTAGAATGAGAATTTAAGGGGGGAAAATGGCAAGGTCTGTATTTACCAGAGGGAAATCCTCCTGGCCGGCTTCTTCAGAGCTGCGAACTGGTGAGCAGCATTCAACTGTCCCTGACTGTCCCTGGGGTTCTTGTTCCTTCGATCTGACTCTGCTCTCCTGCCCGTAGGAAGGACCCATGATTCACTCTGGAGCAGTGATTGCTGCCGGGATCTCCCAGGGAAGATCCACGTCTTTAAAGCGAGACTTCAAGGTTGGTGTTGAAGGCCGAGGGGCTGTGCTGCAGGTGCCCCTCCTGTGCCCAAACCAGGCTGTTCCTTGGGGTCACCCTGGTGGCTTGGGGTCATATATGGCATACCCTGTGTCTCCCCTAAACTCATGCCTGTGGCCAGCCCTAAACCTGCCTTTGCTTTGGTGTTTCAGATCTTCGAGTACTTCCGCAGAGACACAGAAAAGAGGGACTTTGTCTCGGCTGGAGCTGCTGCTGGCGTCTCGGCTGCGTTTGGTGCCCCCGTGGGTATGTGTCTTGGCTCTCTGATGCTGAGCGGTGTCTGCACGTGGATCTCGTCAGGAGGTTGCTCCCACTTGCATGGAGGCAGCTGCCGTGATCTGCCTGGGGCACTGCAGCAGCCCTTCCGCAAAGTGCACGGCCCTGCTCCAAGCTGTCCTGCTATGCCATGCAGGTCTTGGGAAGAGAGGAGGGGGGTCATCTGTCTTGGATCTGAAATGTTGCCTCCCTGGGATGGAGGAGGGCAGTGGAGGGGCTTCACTGTGATCAGTACATCACTGATGGCTTTGTGGGCTTGCTGGTCCCTTTGCTGGAGCCCGTGAGGTCTGGGGTGGTGTGGGGCACATGGGCTGGGATGAATTTGGGTGCCTCGGCTGGTGCTGTGAGCCAAGAGTCTGTGGCACGCGCCCCTTCTGAAGGTGTTTGTGTCTTGCATTTGCAGGGGGCGTCCTCTTCAGCTTGGAGGAAGGGGCTTCCTTCTGGAACCAGTTCCTGACATGGAGAATTGTAAGTGCTGGAAAGCAGGAGCAGTAAATTGAGGGCTGCCAGCACCGGTGTGAGGCATTGCCTTTTCCCGATCACCTGCAGCCCCAGGCCTCCTGCCATCCCTGCCCCAGCCGGGCAGCCGTGTGTAACGCATCCCAGGGAACAGCATCCCAGCTCCCCTTCTGCGCCCTGGTCCTCAGGAGCTGAATTTCGACTTGGCTGAGCTCTGTCTTGCTGCCAACTCCTTTCCAAGGGAGCTGCCTTGGGCTGTGCCCCAGGGCAACTGAGAGGCAAAAGGAGGAGCAATCCCCTGGTCGGTCTAAGCTGCCCAGAGTGCTGCCCCAGGGAACACGGCCTTTTGTCTCCACCACACCGTGGGTACCAAGCCCTGCCCAAGGGCTTCGGGGGGACGGTTCGGTGTAGTGCAGGGGGCATGTGGTGAGGGAGCGGGGCTGGAGGCATCTGGCAGTGCCTCTGGTCTGCATCTCCTTCCAGTTCTTTGCCTCCATGATCTCTACGTTCACTCTGAACTCTGTCCTGAGTGTTTACCACGGCAATGCTTGGGATCTCTCCAGCCCTGGGCTCATCAACTTCGGCAGGTTTGATAACGAGGTATGGCACAGATATTCCCCATGTAGGGCTCTGTTGGGAGGGTTAGAAGCAGCCCATGGCAGCTTGGGGCCACCAGTCTACGTCTTAAAACATCACCCAGGGGCTGAGACAAGCTCTGCCCTAGCAGGCTGTGGGATCTGGCCAGATCCCAGCTCCACCAACCCCAGCAGAAGGCTTTTTCTGCAGCCACTGCTGGGTCTGGGGGCTGTGGGGTGTCCAGGGGAGACTTCGGGGCAGCTCTAGGAGCTGCTTGCCGGCACAGGCTTGTGCTGTCCCAGCAGACAGTGACTGGCTGCGGGGCTACAGGTGAGCCGGGAGATCTGAAACCCATTTCTTTCTTGCTTGCAGAAAATGGGATACACAATCCAGGAAATTCCTATCTTCATCTTTATGGGAGTGGTTGGTAAGAGTGTGCTGCTCTTTCAATTTGATGAGTCTGAATAATTTCCTCTGTTCTCTGTCTGAGTCTAAAAAGCTTTGGGATCCGGTTTTCTGGGGAGAATGGGAAATCCATTAAACTCTGGAGCAGCTGCTGCTTGTGGGGCTTACACGGGGGTGAGAGCTGGATCCTGGCCTGACCCTTACCCTTGTAGCAAAAGCAAGCCCCTTTAATCCACATACTGCAAAGTTGTTGAGTGGGGTCAGTGCATCACAGTCATGGGCAGCCCCTTGCTTTCAAATGAGCTGCCCTTATCCCCACAGAGTTGGCCTGTCCCTCGCCTGCCTAGTGCCAGCGCTGCGATGCTGGCCCCCAGCCACCCCGCTGCTGGTGCCGGGCTCCTCTTGGTGTCAGGTTCTGGCTGCCTCTGCAAGGACAGCAACCACGTGTCCTGGGGCTGCCAGACATGCCGGATGGGTTGTTGATGTCTCCCTGAGCTTCACGGGTTCCTTGTGTCCTGGGCAGCCATAGGATAGCCTGGGACCTGCGTGCTGAGCTTTTCCTCTTTTGCATTCACAGGCGGGATCCTTGGGGCCCTGTTCAATGCCCTCAATTACTGGTTAACGATGTTCCGGATCAGGTAAGAGCTCATGGGTAACTAAGGTGAATGACATGGGTTGGCTGGCGCCTTCTGCGCTCCCTTGAAGCGGCGTTCCCAGCCAGAGCAAGGCCGTAATCTCACACTTAATGTGAGCAACAGCAGCCCCTGGAAGCTGGGAGGGAAAGATGCCACGTGCCTCTGGCTGCCTGCGGTCGAGGCTGTGACCCACAGCATCCCACTGTTGCTCTGACCCTGCTAAGTATTTTCCTTCAGTGACTTGAGGGCCCAAAGAAGTGCAAACGCTGTGCAGACGTGACTGTTATGTGCTTCTGAGTAATGAGAGAACACAGAGAGCTGCTAAAGCCATCTGAGCCCAGTCTGGCGCAGCCAATACTTGTCACCAGCTTTTCAAACACCAGGAGCGGCCTCATGGCCTCAGGGAGGGATGACCTGTGGCAGTGGAGCGGTGAGGGGCCTGCAGCAGCTTCCAGGACATCGCTCCTCTTGGGCCTTCATGGGCCGCAGCTTTCTGGGCTTGGTTCTGCACTGTTCCCCCCAGCCGGATCACTCCAGCCTTTCCATGGGAGCTGTGCCTGGCTCCGTGCAGGGGAGGCAGGCAGGTCTGCTGGAGCTCGCTGGGCAAAGCTGCTCTTGCCGCTGGCCTCCCACCCCAGGTCGTCAGGACAGCTTTGCCAGAGGACAGAGCGCAGGACAGCTTGGCAGGGTCTGGGAAGGGAGCAGAGGCAGCCAGCCTGTCCGTACGCCTGACGTGACCCGCCAAGCCAGGCTGCGGGTGATCCTGCCCGCACCCCTGGGTGCCACCCTCACTCCTCCGCTCCCTTCGCAGGTACATCCACCGGCCCTGCCTCCAGGTGGTCGAGGCCATGCTGGTGGCAGCAGTGACAGCGACGGTGGGGTTCGTCATGATTTACTGCTCGAGAGACTGCCAGCCCATCCAGGGGAGCACGGTGGCATATCCCCTGCAGGTAGGAGATGCTGGAGAATGGCCCCCCGGGGCGGGGGGCACCCTGAGCCTGGGCAGAAGCTGAGGGCTGAGCAGGGAGATGAGGCTGTGCTGGGTTTTGTGGCACTAGACCTCACGCTCAATGCCCTCTGCTGCAGGCAGAGCTGGAGACCCAAGCGTGGTGTTGGTGTGCTTGCGGCCCAGAGCTGCCTCCTCACTGGCACAAGTCCCCCTGAGCCTGGCAGCCTTCCCTGCTGCAGGGCAGCCACTTCTAACCGGCTCTTTCCTTCCCTATAGCTTTTCTGCGCCGATGGAGAGTACAACTCCATGGCCACTGCCTTCTTCAACACACCTGAGAAGAGTGTCGTCAACCTCTTCCATGACCCTCCAGGTCCGTGCACCCAGTGAGCGGGTCCTTGAACACGAGCAGAGCAGCACTGGGCTCACATGAGGTGGCCGACCTGTTCCCTGGCCACTCGTGGGATGAGGCAGGGGATGATCAGCACGGCCCCGTGAGGGCGTGCTGGGATCCAGCAAAGCACTGTGCCCTCTCCTTTCCTGTGGTGGTGGAAGGAGGTGGGATGGATGCTGCACCTGGTGGCACCTACAAGCTCAGCCAAAGTGCTGTGGTCTCGGGAGCCTGTGGACGAGGACCTGGTTTTGTTCGTGCATGTTTGCAAGCTGTCGCTTCTGAGTTGCGTGGGAGCATGTCTGACCCTCGCTGGCTGTCTGAAGTCCATCCTGGAAATGTCCCTGGCTGTTTTCTTAATTAACAGGGCCTCTTGCCCCAGAATGACTTTACCTTCTGGGCAGGCTGCAGAGGTGGATCTTGGGGTTTGGATTTGCTTGAGAAATGCAATTTGGCTCCCAGGTTCCAGCTCCCATTTCCCTTGGACTTCGTGTAACGACAGCATGCCCTCTGCCTCTTGGTCTGAGTTTTG
Organism: Fregata magnificens; assembly: GCA_013389945.1. Taxonomy (NCBI): domain Eukaryota; kingdom Metazoa; phylum Chordata; class Aves; order Suliformes; family Fregatidae; genus Fregata; species Fregata magnificens. The sequence goes on from WAAD01039264.1 coordinate 540,161, forward strand.
TGCCCAGCTGCATGTGGGCAGGGAGCAGACAGCTCCGAATTTCTAGACCCTTAGCCCAGAGAGTGCAGCTTGGCCACCTGAAGCCAAGTGATGACAGTCCTGTGTCTCGGGGCCACTCCCTGCAGTGCTGGGTCCTCCCTGGCTCGGGGCTTTGGTCCATTGACCTCTCTGTAAAGGAGAGGTTGCAAAGTATTCGTTTAAACTAGACTGAGCTGCTCAGCCATCCTAAAATAGCAGTATGCTGAGTCCTGGGGACAGCAGGGTCTCGCTGTGATGGCACAGCCTGCGCCATAGGGCAGCTTGGGACTGGCTGGAGCAGCCGTGGCAGCTGTGGGCCGCGAGGGGGTTTGCGGGACCTACTCTGCTGAGTTGATCCCAAAGCTGGCGGTAAGACCCCTGCCAGCTCACCAGCACCTCTGTCCTCCTGACCTCATCCTCCAGCACTGGCGGTCCCTCGGTGCTTTGAAGTTCGTCATGCTACCTCACGGGAGGCTGGGAACCGTGGAGCTGGGAGGGAACGGGTCATTGCGGGTTGCGAGATGGAGGAAAGCCGTGTGCTAGACTCAGTGGGATGGGAGGGCTTGGGGGGTACCCTTGAGGGGGTAGAAACAACCTAAAGCGCCAGTTTGAAAGGCTTGTGCTCCCATGGAGGAAGGTGCACCCGATAAGAGGGGCTTTCACTGCTGGGAGTGTGTCAAGGGGCTGTTCTCCCATGGCTGCAGCCCATCGTGGTGCCCTTTGGGCTGTGGGACCAGCACGGACTCTCCATTCTCTCTCCACCTCAGGTTCCTACAACCCCATGACGCTGGGCATGTTCACACTGATGTATTTCTTCCTGGCTTGCTGGACCTATGGCCTCACAGTGTCTGCGGGGGTCTTCATCCCCTCCCTGCTGATCGGCGCTGCCTGGGGGAGGCTCTTTGGCATCTCCCTGTCCTACTTGACCAATGGCTCGGTGAGTGCTCCGTGGGGAGGAGTGCTGGGTGGGAGGAGACGCGGCACCCAGCCCTCCTCCCTCGCCGCTGGGCAGGCAGCACAGGCAGGCAGCAGGCATGGAGCTGGCTAAGAGCCTGGCACAGCAGTCTGGAAAGGTGTGGAGTGGGTTGACTCCTCACTTAATGTCTTCCTGAGCTGGGTCTGGGCTTTCCCGTGTCCTGACGGAGCCCTGCTGGCAGCTGGGCTGTGCAGGCGGCCCCACTTTGGAGGGGGATTTTGGGGCCACGGTACTGTTTATTATCTCTGGATGCCCTGGAGCCAGCAGCTGACTCGGCCCCTTCTCTCTCCTGTGCTCAGATCTGGGCTGACCCTGGGAAGTACGCCCTGATGGGAGCTGCTGCACAGTTGGGTGAGTTCCCCATGGCACAGTCTTGGCCACCTCCTGCTCATGTCGGGCTGAAGGTGGCATGGGAAAAAGCAGTCTATGCTTCCCTGGCGCAGATTCTTCCCCAGCTGAAGCCCAGTGTGGCTGTCTGCTTCCTAATAACTCTGCCAGGCACAGGCAGCGCTGAGGCACTAGCGAGGGCTGGGCTCATCCAGGGCAACCCTGCCTGTGCAGGCAGTCCTGGATCACCCTGCAGAGACTGAGGGGCCTCGGGTGCTTTGCTATCCCCTTGCTCCAAGCTTCCCTGCTCCCCTAAACCCCCAAACCCCTCGGGTACCTCTCACAGGTGGGATAGTGCGGATGACACTGAGTCTAACAGTCATCATGATGGAGGCGACAGGCAATGTCACCTATGGTTTCCCCATCATGCTGGTGCTGATGACGGCGAAGATTGTGGGAGACTACTTTGTGGAGGTGAGGGCTGGTGTGCTCACTGGGAGCCTGGGACCCGTCGAGAGGCTGTGGGTTGGGGATTGGGGGTGCTGAGGAGCTGCGGCGGGGCCAGGACAAGCATGTACTCCCTCTTGGAGGGGAGCTGCTGCCTGGCTGTACCCCTTGGCATCTCCTGACACCCCAGGCTTCTCCTGACAACTTGGCTCTCATTGCAGGGGCTTTACGACATGCACATCCAGCTGCAGAGCGTGCCCTTCCTGCACTGGGAGGCCCCGGTGACGTCCCACTCCCTCACAGCCAGGTAGGTGGGCTGGGGGACGCTTGTCACTCCTGGGGCAGCAGCTTTTGAACCATGCTTTTGCCCTGAGCTGGAAACGGAGGTGGTGACGTGTTTCGTCCCCAGTGCCAGCAGCCCAGCCCCTTACCCAGTGGGGAGCAGGGCCCACAGTGCGTTCCCTCTCTGTGTCCCCGGCAGGTTATGGGGATGGAGGAGGTGTGCATAGGAGGAGGCGGGGGGAATTTGGGGCTTGCTGCTGTGGGGCTGTGTTTCACACTGAGCCTGCCCCGCAGGGAGGTCATGAGCACTCCTGTCACCTGCCTGCGGAGGATCGAGCGAGTGGGCACGGTTGTGGACATCCTCAGCGACACCTCCTCCAACCACAACGGCTTCCCGGTGGTGGAGAGCAACCCTGACACCACGCAGGTGGGCCGGGCACCGCTTGCGAGGAGATGCAGCTGGGGATCAGCCACGCGAGGGCTGGCCGTGGCATGGCACCCTCACCCTTGCCCCCCCACTCCCCACCAGCCCCATCTCATGTGTGGTGCTCTGTCGCAGGTGGCAGGACTGCGGGGTTTGATCCTGCGTTCCCAGCTCATCGTCCTGCTGAAGCACAAGGTGGGTGATGCTGAACGGAAGCGGTTTGGGCTGTGTCAGAGCCCCGGTGCCCCTGTCCCACTGCTGCCTCAGGCCCTTTGGTGCCTACCTTGCTCAGGAGGAGCTGGTGGAGGGTCCCTGTCATCTCACTCGGCTCACCCGAGGAGAGAGTGGGGGCTGCTGTGCTGGGGTTACCCCAGCATCATCCTGCACCCCACTGGGCTCACAAACCCTGAGTGAATGGGAAACAGGCTGTTCTGCAGATGGTCCATCTGCCCCATGCTCCTGCCCTCTTCTCTCCCTGCCCCTGTGCGTTGCCCTGGCCCTGGTGCCTGTCAGCGCTGCATGCTGGTCCCCAACGGCCTCTCTTCTCCCAAGGTTTTTGTGGAAAGGGCCAACCTGAGCCTGGTGCAGCGGCGGCTGAAGCTGAAGGATTTCCGGGACGCCTACCCCCGCTTTCCCCCCATCCAGTCCATCCACGTCTCCCAGGACGAGCGCGAGTGCATGATCGACCTTAGCGAGTTCATGAACCCCTCGCCCTACACTGTGCCTCAGGTAATGGCCAGGGACCCACCTGCACTTCAGCATCTTGAGGGTCCTGGGTGGGCGATGGGTGCTGGCTGGGGATGCCGCAGCCCACGCAGCCCTGCTCTGCCTTGCAGGAGGCATCTCTGCCACGGGTGTTCAAGCTTTTCCGAGCCCTGGGGCTGCGGCACTTGGTGGTTGTGGACAATCGCAACGAGGTGAGTCCCTGCTCGCCGCACGCGGGCAGCCTGGGCTCCTCAGGGTGGTGGGACACGCTGCCCTTGTCCCCAGGCTCTGCGTGCCAGTGTGTGGGGCTGTACCCTGTCCCTTTCCCGGCAGGTGGTGGGCATGGTCACCCGCAAGGACCTTGCCAGGTACCGGCTGGGGAAGGAAGGCCTGGAGGAGCTCTCGCTGGCACAGACGTGATGTGGGGCGGTGCTGCCCAGCAGAGATGCGCCCTGGCCCCTCGAAGCTGGGGACCCCTTTTTGTGGGAGGCGGGGAGAGGACTGGGCCAGCCTGTGCAGGCATCGTGGTGCCTGGAGCACCGGCACGGCTGTGCTGCCCCGGCTATCCTACCCATTGCTGCCTTCCCCCATCTACTGCCTCTTCACCCCTTCCTCTGCTTCCTCAAGGGATCAAAATGCACCCTTGGCTCCATTAGCTCCCGGCATAGGCTCTCCCTGAGGCCTGGGTGAAGGCTGGAGTGTGCCAGGAGAGCAGAAGTGCCCTGCTGAGCTGGGCACAGTCCCTCTGCCATGGCACATGGCCTCCGTCGCCTCATCCACCCTGCCCTGGCCCCTGCTGCAGGGCCTGTGTGGGGAGCGGAGGGGACATGGTGGGGCTCCCTCCTGCTCCCAGGGCCCCGTCCTCCTGCTGGCTGGGTTGGGCTGAGCCCTGGGGCAGGCGCTTGCGTCTCTGCCCCTCGGGCTGGAGGAGGGGGCTGTGCCCTGCTCGGCTGTGTAATAAAAGGGCTCCCGTGGTTCAGCAGCTGCTGCCTCTTGCTCTTTCTTGGCTCCCTCGGCTGCTCTGACCCCAAGCTGTGTGTGGGGGGACACCCCTGCGGTTCAGGGCAGGGATGGGGAGGGGAGAGCTGCCTGCTCTGGGGCAGTGTTGGTCCTGCAGCCTGTGTCCCTAGTGTGTGCCCCTCTGCCACTCCTGCCCTCCTCCCTCCATTGCTGCTGCCTCTCCCCTGTGCCCAGGCCGGGGTCTGGAGCTACCCCTGGGTGCGTTTCTGCACTTGCTGCAGCTTGTTCTGGCCCTTTCCAATAGCCTGGGCCCTGCCAGGCACCCCAAAACCCATCACCAGCCCTGGATCTGGCCAGGGAGGGGAGGGAGCAGAGCCTGCGCTCCCCTGGGTGATGGGGAGGGCTTCAGCCCTGGCCCCTCCGCTCCCCCATCCCCTACCATACTTGCCCCTCGCCTTGGCACTGCCCCCTGCCCTGGCTTTGAGCCATGGGCCCGGTGCTGTCCCCTCCTTGCTTGGGCAGGGGCGTCCTGGTGCCTAGGGGGGGCTTTTGACTGTGGGATACTGTGCTCAAATAAAGCCTGTTTGTACTTTTTGTTGTGGTGCTGCCCCTCTCTTGCTTCCCTGCTTCCCCCAGTGCTGCTGCCCAGGCTCAGTGCCACGTCTGTCAGTAGTCCCCCAGGGCTGAGCCGAGCCCCATCCCCACTGCTGGTGCTGGGAGGGCATGAGCCTGGGGGGGACCCTGGCAGGGCTGGAGTGCTCAAGGCGGGGGGTGGCTACTCCTTCCCGGGTGCTTTTTCCCTTTCAAGGCCAACAAAGAGCCGCCACAGAGCAGGGAATGCCTCCGCCGGGCCCTGGTAACAGCACCAGGGTTGTGGGCTCTGGTGGGAGCCTGGTCCAGCAGCGGGGGCTGTGGGGAAGGGCCGGCTGCCGTCCCCGTGCTGTAGGTCAGCCCAGCTCTCCGGTGTGGGTCCGATTCCCCAGCACTGCCATGGGGCAGAGGAGCCGTGGGGTGCAGCAGGCCCCCAAGGCAGCGGCAGATCCCCGTTGGGTGCTGGCAGCCAGGCGCTTTATGAGGCCCCGTGTTGCCCTTTGCCCTGGCGCAGCCGAGATAAGGGGATGGGATCCACCAACTTGGGCCCGCAGAGTAAACACGGGCTGCTGGCTCCTGCCAGCAGCACGCTTCCCACCTCTTCCTGCTGCCAGGGCAGCTGGCGGCCCCCCGAGGGCCACGCTGAGCGGTGACCCTTTGTCACCGGTGGCAGGGACACTGCAGTGGCGGGTAGCAAAGGACACTGCAAGCACTGGTGCCTGGCGGGAGTCATTTATTCACTCATCCCATTGCCAGCTCTGACCCGGCGGCTCCAGGTGCCCCGGCGCTGGCACCAGGGCTGCTGGGTTTATCATTAACCGGGCGGCACGTGGCGGGGCCGGGGGCCCCTGGGGCCACGGTGGGGTCACAGCCCAGCAAAAGGCTCGGCCTCCAGCCCCGGGCGGCCCGGCTCGGGTGGCAGCTCCCGCCCGGTGCCCGGCAGCTCCAGCCCCGGCTCCACCGTCCAGTTGGCCAGGAGGTCGCTGAAGTCAGGGGTGCCAGCATGGAGGAGGCCAGCAGGGCCGGGGCCCGGCTCCCTCCAGAAGGAGGGCGGCAGCTTCCTCCGGTGCATGGGGGTGATGTGGCCATATTTCCTCTCCAGCCGCTGTGTCTTGCTGCCGGCTGCCCGGGGTGGCAGGCACCGGTGCACGCCATACTCAAAGAGCTCGGCCAGTGGCCCCAGCCTGTGCATGGCCCCGGGGCTGCCCCGTGGTGCCACGGCCTCCGGCTGGGCCTCAGCATGCTGGGGTGAGCTGCAGTCCTCAGGCATGCCACGGCTGCCAGTGGCCTCCTCCCGGCCCCGCCGCCCAAAATACCGCTGGATGTCGCAGCTAATGAGCTCCGAAAACTTGAGGAGCTGCAGGGTGGTCTCAGCGGCGGTGGGGATGGCTACCTCCGGCCCTGCAGTCTCCTCCGCCGTCTCCTCCTCGTCATCTTCCTCCTCCTCCTCCTCCTCCGAGAGGTCGGGGAAGTCTCCTCGGAGAGGCTCGGGGCGTGCGGGCAGCAGCAGGCCATGCGGGAAGGGCGAGGGCAGCCGCAGCTCGGCCAGGGGCCGGATGATGCCTGCAGCCATGTCAGCACGCAGGGGCACCCCAAGGCCTGGACTTACCCTGCGGGCAGGGACAGCAGGGTGAGGGTGGCATGCACCCCGGCACCCTCCCCAACCCACTGCCCTGCAGCAGCACTTGGCCCTGAGGCAGCAGGGGGACTGTGTCGTGCCACACCATGGCCATGGTGGGGCTGCAGGGCAGGGGAGATATCCCCCACAAGCCGTGGGACATGGGGCATGTCCCCACCAAGTCATGGGATACAGGACAGTGGAGACATGCCCCCTCGGTCACGGCACATGGGGCAGCAGGGACATCCCCACTGAGCCATGGGACCATGGGGCAGCAGGAACATCCCCCCTGAGTCATGGGACATGGGGCAGCAGGGACATCCCCACCAAGACATGGGATATGAGGCAGTGGGAACATACCCCCTGAGTCATAGGACATGGGGCAGTGGGGACATCCTCACTGAACCCTGGGACATCAGGCAACAGGGACGTCCCCATCAAGCCATGGGACACAGGGCAGCAGGAATGGCCCCACCAAGATATGGGATGTGGGACAACGGGAACGTCCCCACCAAGTCAAAGCATCTGGGGCAGCGGGGATGTCCGCACTGATCCGTGGGACGTGGGGCAGCAGGGAAGTCCCCACCAAACCATGGGAGGTAGGGCAGCGGGGATGTCCCCCTGAGCCGTGACCATGGGGCAGCGGGGACGTCCCCCAGAACTGTGGGGCAGCAGGATGTTCCCCTTCACCCTGGGGTTGTGCATGGAGGTGAATGGGGCTGAGCCCCCTGCCACCCTGGGCTGAGCACCTGAGACGCGGAGCCCTGAGCCCTGCCCAGGCAATGGCCCCGCAGCTTCCTCTGCGACGGGGCAAACCTGGCCACCTCCCCGCACCGCCCTGGTGGGCTCTGGTCACAGCTGGGTTGTGCTGAGCTGGATGAGGCCCCTCTGTTAGTGCTACCTGTGCCCAGGGCTCCCCAGCCCTGCCCCGCTGCAGGGCATCCCCAGCCACGTGCCTGGGACTGCCATCGCCCCAGCTCCAAGAGGGTCATGGGGCAGGGGACAAATCCTGGGGGACAAATCCTGCTCCTGCCACGCCAAGCATTGTGCTGGGCCCGGCACCCAGCCTGAGACAGCATCGTTGCCATCTCTGTGGTCACCGTGCGTTCCTCTTTGTGCTGCCCCCACCACGGGACCCCCGGTCCTGCCTCCACGCTGCCCCGGGGTGGGCGGTGGGGGCCTCAGCCTCCCGAGGCACCGTGCGCCTCCAGGCTGTGGGGAGAGGGGAGCGGGCCACCCCCAAAGGAGCCAGCCTGCCCCGCTGCCACCCTCAGCCGGAGAAACGTCCCGGTGCAGGAGGGCATCGCCCAGGGCCGCGGCTCAGCACTCACCTTGGCACTGCCGCCCAGCCATGCATAGGCTCCTGCGCCGCTCCCCCTTCCTGTCCCTCCACCTGGGCCTGAAGTATTTATAGCGGAGCAGCGAGCTGACTGCTGGCAAATATTTGGTAGCTGTATTGTAATAGTAGACTCGGTAAACAGAGCTGGGGTTTGCTTTAGCACCCAGCAACGGGAGAGCGGCACGGGGAGGGACGCGGGGACGGAAGGCAGGGCTCACCTTAATGGTTCACTAGCCAGGGGATTTTCAAGTGTTGTTCCTGTAAATTCACCTATTAAATCGGCAGCCCCAGCTGCCAAACTGCCCGCACACTTGTGCCGAGGGCTCTTATCTCCCCGCTGATTGGAGGCAAAATCAAGCTTTGTCAAATAGGCGTAAAATTAAATTTCATGCTATTTTGACTCCTGGAGTAGGGATCTTCTGAAGAACATACTGCGTATCAAGCAATGCCTCTGCAAACAGGCGCTGCCGCTGCGGCTGCAGCAGGCAAAGCCTCTCTGTGGGGGTCCTGTGGTGCCAGCCCCCGGTTCAGCCAGGTGCTGCGCAGCCCCCGTGCAGGTCCGGATCCCCCATCTCTAGCCTCATGCCCTGCCCCGAGGCGGGTGCAAGGCTCCCTGATCAGCCCCAGGATGGGGTTTGGAACCTTTCGAGGTGGCAGGACACAGCCCCGATGGCATGGCCGGCGGGAAAGGCACTTCAGGGTGCTGTGCTCCCCGGGGGCTGGTGGGGCTGGGTGCCCGGGGGCAGTGGCTCTTGCCAGGCTGCACCTGTGGATGCAGAGGTGGGGACATGCCACGTGGAGAGCGGCTGGGCCAGCCCCACAGTGGGGACGGCACCCGCGACAGCAGCGTTGTCACCGTGGACAGGGCACTGGGGTGCCCCGTGCCTCCACTATGGCCTGCAGCCATGCTGGCCCATGCAGTGCGTGAGGGACTGAGGACAGTGATGATGGCGAGCAGCTCGGGTCCCGAAGCGGCTGTGGCCAGAGGTGCTATTTTTGTTTTGGCAGCAGGACATGCCAGCGGGGCGGTCTGCGGCAGCACAGAGCACTGCCAGGGGACACAGACACCCGGGGGACTGGAGGTGGCTGGGGGACACAGGGTGGCCAGGGACGCAGGGTGGCCAGGGGACGCAGGACAGCCTGACTGTGACAGCTGGAGGGCACAGGATGGCAGGGGCCTGACACAGAGCCTGGACCCGCATCACTGCCTGTGCTGGGGATGCTCAGGGGGTGGGACACTGGCCATTGGGGTTGGGGACGGTCAGAGCCCTGCTCCAGAGCTCTCCCCCTGCTCTCGGGGTGACCGCAGCTCCTGAGCTGCTCCCTCGGGGCCGTCCCTGCCACCCCACCCTGAGCACCCTGGGCTGAGCACCCTGCACCCTGGGCTGGGCCGTCCCCCTGCGCTGAGGTGGGGTCCCCAGCCCTTGGCACGGTGCAGCGTTGGCGAGGAGAGTGCCAGCCTGGGCACGGCTGTCACCCACACCCCTCCCCGGGCTGGCAGCCCTGGACCACCCTGCGGGGGCAGAGCCGGGCACTGGCACCAGCACCGGCCCTGCAGCGCTCCCTTTCCCCTCTCCAAACATTCACACCAGCAACGCCTGGGCGGGAGCAGCAGCCATCCTGCCCGGGCACCGCTGGGCAAACACAGCGGGTGGGAGGCTGATAAGCCACGGGGCACCCTTCTGTCTGCTCCCTGATGTCACCTGCCGTCGCCCGCCCGCCCGGCACGGCTCGACACGGCACAGCTTGGCATGGCTTGGCACCGCTCGGCACGGCTTGGCACTGCTCGGCATGGCGCAGCATGGCTTGGCATGGCCTGGCATGGCTCTGCACGGTTTGGCACTGCTTGGCATGGCTCAGCATGGCCTGGCATGGCTCGGCACGGCTTGACATGGCTCGACATGGCTCAGCAGCCGCTGCGGCCCGGCTACTGGGCCCACACCCGGTCAGCTCCGGGGGCGAGTGCTGGGGCACCCAGCGCCAGCACCGTCGACGGGG
>WAAD01039264.1:550396-569536 GCA_013389945.1 Fregata magnificens
CCTAGCGAGCTCGGCACAGGGAGCCCGGTAGGGGTAGGCCTGCCTGGCGGAGGAGCCCGCCTCGCCCCTGGCCCTAGAAAGCGCCCGGCGTGGCCCAGCCCCGGGAGGAGCCCTCCGCTCCTGGCCCCGGCTGCCGCAGAGAGGTTGTAGGGAAAGCTCCGTGCCCAGGCCACGCTGTACATAGAGGCATGTAGGTAGGTGTGCCTGCAGGAGCCGGCCGTGTAGTTGTTGTCCAAGAAAAGAAATGTGACAGCCTGTGCAGAATATGTTCCCGCTGCGGTTTGTATCTCCCTTCTGCGACTTGCTGAGTACTTAAATTCCCTTTGGCACATTAGCAGGGCTGTTCAGGTACTTTGCACTTTGTTTCGTAAGTGAATAAGTGCTTTTCTTTCTTTGTGTATTGAGTTGCTATTGAATTGCTTCCCATATTTTTATTTCATACAAACTGAACAATTGTGGCCCCTCTATTTTATTTATAAAGGTTCAGTGTATCTTTGCCTGCCTACATCAATCTGCAAGGGAGTTGCAGAAAAGCCTCATGTTCATCGAGCCGTGAGTCACAACAATTTTTAAAGCTGTTATAACAAAAAAAAAAAGTGTTTGCTTTTTTTTCACAAGTAACTTTAAAAGTGTAGCTTAGAAAGAAAAAAAAAAAAAACCAAAACATTTTCAGTAGACACAACATTATTCCTGGATGCTTGCAAATCCTAAACTATATTCATACTTTAGTATTACACATACCTGTGTCATATACACAGATGAGCTTTAAAATTGTCACATACCATTACCACTTTGCCTTTACTTTTATGTATCATTCCCCTGACTTCCTTACTGCAGGTGTGGGCAAGAAAACTTTTCCTTTAAAACTTTTCAACAGTGGGCATAAAATTCTGCAGCTGAGGTCTTGAAGAATGCAGATGGGTATAGTATATGTTGGAGCTCGCAGTGTGTATTGACTAACTTTGTTTCTTTTTTTATTTTTTATTTTTTTGCTTTTCTGATATTGTCTTGTTTAAGTGGCTCCTGAGTGTAAAATGTCTTCTGAGGGTGGGACGTGGGTGGGAAGCACGCTTCGTGTTCCAGGCCAAGACCTACAAGATTCGTCTTTGCACGGCCTTGGAAAGCACACTGCATATTTGGTTTTCAAACCAAATGGACCGATGTCTTAATTATCAGATGAGCAAATAGCAATCGCCTATAAAAACTGTCCAGCACAGCCCTGTTTTGTGATTCATGGCCCTCCGATAGCGTGGGTTTTGGTACCTCCTGCCCCTTCCTCACAGTAAAAAAAAGGGGGGAAAAACATAAAAGGTTTTGGCTGCGAGCCAGACTGTCTGTCTCCTTTTTTCTCTTCTGGCTGTGCTGTCTCTTTATATGGATGACAGGCCTTGGACGTTACTTGGCTCGCCAAAGCTGTGTTTAACATGGTGTACTGGATGAATAAATGCTAAAATAGTGTTTGTTGCCAATTATAAGTGTTCCAGAATATCCTGTTACCCTCTAAGCTTTTTTCGAGTAATTTTGGGGAGCAGGAACACCAAGTATTTTAATCTGCATATTGAGGCGAAATGATCATACCGACATCTTTGTTCTCTTATCGGTATTCTAATGTCTCCTTATTTAAAACCACAAATGAATTTCAGGAGATGAAACCAGACAAAGGGTGAAGTTTACAGATGATCGTGTTTGCAAGAGCCACCTTCTGGATTGCTGTCCTCATGATATCCTGGCTGGAACAGTAAGTATGTTCTCTGTAATAAGGAATTCTGGTGAGACAGATGTTGGTGCAGCTGTTCAGGGCTCATCTGTGCATCGTAGGTAACTTCTAGGAGAGGTCAGACTTTCTGTGCCCAAGGAGCAGTCACAATTTTAATTTCAGTTTCTGCGAGCTGTGTATAGAACCGCTGAAGTCAGGAGCTCTCAGAGTTTGCTTGAAATGTTTTTTTTCCTCTCACAATCCCATGTGAAGTTGCAAGATTATTTCTCTCTTGGCAGTTTGATGTGATTAGGGTCTGAAACTTGTCCTGTGGAGGTCGCAAGATCGTAGCTAGCCTGCTGTCCTGGGCGCTCTAGTTCACTGTTGCATCTTCAGGTTAGCAAGTTTTTTCTCACCAGCTGCAACTATCCTTAATCCTTGGAGCTTTTCAGTCTCTCCTCTCCAACCATATGATGTTCTCCTGATGGAATGGCAGCTTTTTCATCGTTACTGGTTGGCGTGCTAATGGCAGGTTACAGCTCAGGCCGACTTTGTCTTTAGAGTTGGTTGGTCTGAGCAGTGTGTCACTCTGCCTGACTGGTTTGAAACAGTTGAGTTGACGCCTTTGTTGCTGCCCTCTGGGGACAGAGCTGGCCAATTTTCAAAGGTTTGGCTCACATGCTCTCTCTGAGAGTGAAAGGTGACGTGGGCTTTTTAACAGTGAGATCTTGCAAAGTAAGTGTTCAGTTCAGGTGCCCAGATGAAAGATGCAGTCCGATTTTCAAAAGAAAACAGCGCGCGTCTTTTGTAATTGTTGCTGTATTACAGAATTGCAGGATGGAGATGAATATGGATGTTTGAAATTCATCTTCGCCCTTGCTGTTTGACAGTAAATACTGTGGCAATTCACATTGTCCATCCACTTAACCAGATTGTTTAAAGATACCGTCAGTATTTATAGCCCTTCCTGCTGTTATTTCAAGAGCTGGGTTTGACACAGTGGGTTACCAACAAAGGGGAGGGCTCGCACCCCTTCCTCTGTGTCGCTGCGATAGCAAGGCTCTGTGGCAGCACTAGTAGAAAGAGCTTTAGCAAAAGCTGCCTCGGCTCTGAGCGCTCAAACTTTAGCTTCTTAGTGGCTGCTATTGCAGAATAAGATTACCAATCTCTATATATCTGTGTATTTATTTTTTATTAATTTGAAGCTCAGATGTATTTTCCAGCGATTGCTCCATTGGCCTCCATATCACCTCACTTCTATTTCAGAATTTTAAAGCTGCTTAAATCACCTTCTGCCCACCTCTATGCTTTGTGCGGTTCACTGTGGTTAGGGTATATTTTTTGACATGAGATTCTACAACAGTTTTTTGGGGCCCAAACAGTGTTTTGAAGATGCAGGCTGCCTTCTACCACTTCTGGCACATTTCCAGGAAGAAAGTAAAGGGTGAGTTGAAGGGGTTGAATGAAGTGATGTGCGTGACTGTTAGAGCTAGGGCCAAAGCACAGAGGCAGTCTGAGGCGTTCAGATGCATTGCAAATCTTCTGGGGCAGAGAAGCACATTGAGGAATCTTTCTCTTGCTTCTGTTGTTACTTGTCTGTAGTGAGTTGTCCCTTCCCTCTTGCTGTGGAATTTGCGCTCACAAATCTTGCACAGGAGCAGGAAGACAGCTTCTCCGCAAGTGATCTTGAGGATCACTCAGATGATCTTGTGGTGGCCTTTAAGTGGCTGTGGAGCTCTTATGCTGCTGTCAGCAGGTTCTTAGGGGCAAGAAAAAGCATTTGTGCCACAGATATGTGTTGAAAGAACATGTGATGTCCGGAACGGGAGCAGCATTTCAGCTGTCAGCGCTACCAGCACAGAACAAAACTTAACTGGAATGTGCCGACTTTCCTTGTGATCTTGGTCAGGTTCGCTGGCATCTTACCGCGCTCCATTAAGAGTTGCGTGGGTGAACCAGCCTCAGCTGGATGGGCTAGCATCCATCTCTGGATATGTATTATTGCAGAAATCAGGACCTTGGGTCTTTTTGGAAACTTCCAACTGATGTTCCAAGCCTTCTGGTGCTGGTTATGTTGCATTCTCCCCCCGAAGGCATTGTTATTGCTGCATCCTTCGGGTGTGCAGATATTCCTTAGTGAGAGGCTGACTGGAGATGAGCAGGAAGCTGGATCCCTTGGGTAGCTGTGCTCAGTGAAATGTGATGGAGTCCCATTCACTGACCTTCGGGTGCAGAGTAAGAGAAGGAGCCCAGACTGTAAGTAAAGCTCTGGAATATTCCTGAGAGCTGCAGAAGGCATGCTGATGTTTGCTTTGTTTAGGTGGGCCAGCGTTCCTGGTCATAAGAGCCTTTGGCTCCAGAAACTCGTCTAAACTTATCACTAAATAAGCTATAATGGTTCTCTTTTTGGTCTCCGTGGGAAAGGAGGAAAATTCTGGGAGAACACAAGTTAGTTTAATATGCACATGTGCTGTTGTCAGGGGACTTGTCACTAGATAGTTAGTGGCCTGCACTGAGTTAGCTTTGCAGCTAATGGTAAGCATATTTCTGTCAGTGGAAGTGAGCAATACCTGTGAAAATCTCCACGCACCTAGGTCATCTCAAAGGACGTGGAGGAAGACTTGAGGTTTGTATGCTGGTGAGACCTGAATGTTCTCTCCTCGAGGAAGAGGTTGGCAGATGCATTGCCTTTTAACAGCCAGGGAGAGGAATATGGAGCAAACTGTCGGCTCTTCTGAAGTTTTGGCTTGGAGCCCCTTCTCTGAAGTGGGGCTAGTGGGTCAGTGTGCAAGAAGAGTTCAGATAAGAATGCTTATGATCTTTAAGAATCACATGGAGTATCACTATTTTCTCCCTACATTGGAAAGGGATCTCAGTAGAATGACCATAAGAATAAAAGGTTTAGGTCACATCGTGCTCTGATGTTGTGGAAAGTTATTTTTGTGGTAAAATAACAGTGGCTCGCTAGCATTCTTTGAAGAGGCTTGCCTGAAGATGAACATGATTAAGCTCTGAAAGTACCGAATGCTTTTTTTTGTAGGCATTAGATTTCTACCATTAGAGAGCTCAGCAGGACTATTCCTGGATGCAGTGGCTGTTTCTGTAGCCTGCTGCCTGTGACCTCCTGTTTCTGGTAAATCTGAGCAAAATGAGGAAGACTAAATAGTGGCAAGTCATCCAGAATTGTTTGTTTAAAAAAGAAAAGCTAGTAACGCAGGTAGCTGCTGAATACCTGGCGTTACCTGGTGGAGCTTGCTTTCGTTGCTTTGCTTCTTTCTAAACACGTCATTGCTGCTGTCCGAGTGCATTGCTTCACATAGGTGTCCCTGGTACCCCCAGCTCTAGTTTGTGATGTTCCGCAGGGATTCTGTGTTGATCCTGATTTAGCTGTATTTAGCTTTTTCTGTGCTTCAGTGAGTTGACGCCTGTTGTGCTGTGTTCAGGTTTGGGCCCCTTGGGACTGGTGGTGACTGGGAGAGAAGAGGATGGCTGGCTGGGGTGTTCCTTCATGCGATGACATGTACCCTGCCATTCATACTGTGGCTCACACTTGGCCTTTTATTATTTTGGCTTTCAAAATGTCATATTCTTTTAAGAATAAGAGAAATGTTCTCTCTTACATATTGATAATGTTGAAATGCAGTTTCCACATTTTGAGAGCATAATTAACTTTGGTTCATGTGGCTGTTAACTACTAAGTTGCGGAAAAATAACAAATTTAAGTAGCATCGACTGCCATGGGAGTGAAGGGCAGCATGCAAGTCAGTGTGTTCTGGGAAGGGAGATGCTCTCAAGAAGTCTCTCATTAGATGGGCTTATGCGTAGGAATTAGCTTTGCTGGGCAGGCTTTAAAATTCCTGGCTGCAGCTGAATGTGGGAAGGGACTAGCTGTAGAATTATGAGTCTGTTGTTGCTGAGCATGGGTTTGTGCTTTCCTACTGGCCATACCCCTTATTCCCTTAAGTCCACTTGTTCTTGATAGAAAGCATTCTGTCTGTGTTCTATGATTTGGTACCTTTCAATATGTTACCAGGGCTTGTCCTGACACAGATGTGCTTTTCCAGGTGAGCTTTAAACAGGGTGCAAAGCTGTATGTTTTGCTGTGCTGTAGCTCTATAATAGGAGGCATTTGGAGTTAGTGCCCGCTGAAGGAGTTGTTGCTGCAGTGTGCTGCGCCTTCCCAGCTCCCTCCCAGCAATTTCTAAGGCTGTTCTGTGACCTAGAGCAGGAGTAGGATTGGACTTAAAATGTTTGGGGT
Source organism: Fregata magnificens (assembly GCA_013389945.1). NCBI lineage: Eukaryota > Metazoa > Chordata > Aves > Suliformes > Fregatidae > Fregata > Fregata magnificens. The sequence goes on from WAAD01039264.1 coordinate 556,351, forward strand.
GGGGTTCTAGCAAGCATGTGGTTCTTCTGGCTAGTTCTGTTACTGACAGGTTAAGAGGAAGCTCTTCTTCCTAAAGAGGCTATATTTTGATACGATACAGTTGTCAAGAGTTAAGTATCTGCTGCTTGTTGCCGTAATGGAGGGTTCTTACGTTGATTTTCCTTTTTCTTTTCAACAGCGAATGGACCTGGGAGAATGTACAAAGATCCATGACTTGGCACTGCGAGCAGATTATGAGATTGCAAGTAAAGAGAGAGACCTGTTTTTTGAGCTGGATGTGAGTACGGAGAAATTTTTGTTACTTTTGTGGAAACCGCCTCTTGAAGTTATTTGGCTGAACAATAGAACTCAGTGGGCTAGCCATGTTATTTGATGCGTTATCTGACAAGAATGTGCAGGCCCTTCCCAACTGCCGGCTTGATTGCTGACTTGAAATTGTAAAAGTAGTTATGGTCCTTGCAACCCCATTAGTCCAGCTAGCTGGGAGGCTCCTCTGGCATTCCTTGCATCCCACACCTGCTGCTCTGTACCAGGTCGTTGTAACCTGCTGGCCTGTCCCAGAAGTAGATTTGACATTAAAAGCCTTCTGCTCTGTGGTTTCATTTTTGCCAGAATTAGCTTTCTGTGATGGAGCAGATCAAGTGGAAGAACAATTCTGTCTTCCCTTTTCACGCTATTCCAGTGCTTTTGTCTTTGCACCTGTTGCTCATGCATTGGAAGTTCCAGTGCAAAGCAGTCTTCATGTGAGCATTCTGTTATGTGTCAGAGGAAAGGAACTGTGTCGGGTTCCAGGTGGATGATAGACAAGGGCAGGGATCAAATTTTACTTTTTCTGCAAAGCGTCGTGTATTTTTTTTCTCAAGGCATCCATTCTTGAGGTTGTGCATTATACAGGGGTTGCACCAGCTAGCTGTTGGCTGTCAAAGCTAGATCTGGCACAGAGAGCATCTTTATTCACAATTCTTTGTCTGAACATGCAGGCGATGGATCACCTGGAATCCTTCATCGCAGAGTGTGATAGGAGAACAGAACTGGCCAAGAAACGCCTGGCTGAGACACAGGAAGAGATCAGTGCTGAAGTGTCTGCAAAGGTATTGGCCTCTCATTAAACACTTGTTCTGCCAGTCTGTGTGAGAGCACTGGTGCTCTGTTGTCTCTGACACCATTGATGCTGGAAAGTTAGGCTCCACAAAGGCTTTTTGGATTCCAGCCATCCTCCTCAAATGCTGCTCTGGCCATTCTTGTGACAAACTTACGGGTTCAGAGGGCCATAGTAGCGTAAAACATGAACTCTAAAATGGGTTGCTTTAACATGGCAATAAAGCATATTGTTTTCCCCCCACATTGTTCAATGTTAATGTAATAGCTTAGCATAGTAAATCCATCCCATGATTGTTGTCTTTTCACTTAGTAAATGCTCATGGAGTTTCCTCTTCGGGAACTTGCTTCGTTGGGACAATACAAAGCATTTCTGAAGCTGTTTTTGCAGACTCTATCCTGTCCTGCAAGCCTGAAGTGAGCCACTGTTTGCGGCAGAGCTGATGATGTCCTCTCCATGTCTAGTTTCTCTCTTTGCTATGTGTCTGTGACTGCCTTGCCTGTACTTGGCCCACCAGTCTGTTTTTGTTGGGACTCCTTCGACTTTTGGAGATTTATGGTCATCTTCCACCAACTGCTTTTATTAAACAATAATTTTTAGAGAAAAAGGAAAAGTCAGCCTGCGAGCTTTAGGAATTTTTTTGTCTTACTAAAAACACATTATTCTCTTTAGGCAGAGAAAGTACATGAGCTGAATGAAGACATTGGAAAACTCCTAGCTAAAGCTGAACAGCTGGGAGCTGAAGGAAATGTTGATGAGTCTCAAAAGATCCTGATGGAAGTGGAGAAAGTCCGAGCAAAAAAGAAAGAGGCAGAGGTATGGCCTTGGTTCTCTTATGAATTGTAATAGTGGACTGAGCTAGGCTGAGCATGTGACAAACAGCTGGGTGGTTCTTACCTCTTTTCCTCTGTTGCCAGCATCCCCTTTTTCAGTTTCAGTCATGTGCCAGCAAGCAGTTGGCAGTGTAGTGTCATAGATGAAGAAAAGCTTTTTAGAATTTTTTTTCTAGTGAAGGTAGCTGACTGGGGCGGGGGGATTTGTCCTCTGAAATATTTGGTCACTAGTCACTTGCACGGATAGACTGTCAGGTTAGCTGTGCTCACAAAGTGTTTTGTGTGGCACCTCCTTTATATTGAGGGTGGGTTTTTTTATTCTGGAAAGCGACAGGGCAATTCTTTGCAGGGGTTTCCCTGGAGGCTTGTGAGTATGTAAGGGTTCCCTGACATTTGCCTGTTTTTTTGCCTCCCTTTAGGAAGAGTACCGAAACTCAATGCCTGCATCCAGTTTCCAGCAGCAGAAGCTGCGTGTATGTGAAGTCTGTTCAGCATATCTTGGTCTCCATGACAATGACCGGCGTCTTGCTGACCACTTTGGAGGCAAATTACACTTGGGTTTCATTCAGATTCGTGAGAAACTGGATCAGCTGAGGGTAATCCTGTCTGTTTTAAACCTTCTCCTTGTAGTTCTGAAGACATTCAACACTTTTATTAAATTCATACAGGATTCTTTGCAGAGTGCTTGTAAAAGCCTGGAAATTTCTGATTGCAGAATCCCTGAAACTTCAAATAGAGGTTTACATAGCCTCACGTGTTCTGCAATTTCTGGGTAACTAAATAAGTACCCTCAGAATTAGTCAAACCAGACCACTGCTGTCATTTCTTCCTTAAATACATGCAACTGTACCATTGCTCTTTCTCACTGGTTTGGCTGAAATTTGCCACTGTGGTTTTTTTGGCTATTGAAGAGCACTTTCAGACCTCTTAATGAAATGCTGGAACTGAAGTTTCACATAGTGCTGTCAGTGAAGATCTTCGGTAGCTGAAGTGATTAGAAGTTTTCTGGAATGGTTTGTAATGGAATTGCAGTACTGGCCTTGCTTGCAAACGGAGACCTTTAGACTGCTCGAGTAAGAGTTGTGATTCCTGTGCCTTATTCATTAGGCAGTATATTGGGGTCTGTGCCTCGATTGATCGTTGGCATGAGGCACTGTTTCATTGTGTGTCATGTATACTCACGGTGAGACAGTCCTTGCCTCAAAGCTTACGGGCTTGTCTCTTAGAGCACGAGCTCTCAGAGCAGAGTAGGGAGTGGCATTTCTTGCACTGGTGTATGGTAGTGAAGTTGTGATGAAAATGAGAACCTTGATGGAGATCTTGACTAGCAAAATGCAGTGAAACAGTTCTTTGTCTTACTACCTGAACAGTCTCCCTGCAGATCTCTGTGACCTGTTACTGTATGGCTGAAATGCGATGTGAACTTTTTTCTAGAAAACAGTGGCAGAAAAGCAAGAGAAGAGAAACCAGGATCGTTTGAGACGGAGAGAGGAGAGAGAACGAGAGGAGAGAATGGGCAGACGGTAAGTGGAAGCTGATAAGTGGTTTGTGAAGTTGATTTTGAAATAGTCTGATTTCTTGTATCTGAGCACTGCAGGAAAGCAGCATCTGCTGCTGTAGCAGCTGTTGGAAATGCTCCAGATGGTGTGTGAGCACCTTGGCATTCAGTTAAAGGTGAAAACAAATGCATGAGCCCCCCCACCTTAGGGTGATTGTATGTGTATTGTTTTAACCTCCATTGTGTATCTAAAAGATGTGAGCTCCCTGTAGTCTTCAGGCTTATATTGGTCTAGTTCCTGCCTTTGGGAATCTGAATCTGGATAAAATGCCCTCATCCAACATCTGAGTGGGAAGGTTTAAGGTGAGTGAGGGCTAGGTCTGCTCAAAAGGCAGTAGTCATGCAAAAATTCCCTGGACGGCCCTCCTCACTTCTAGGCTAGGAGGTGACAGCAGAATGGAGCTGGTATCTGTGAGCCAGATGTTGGGCTGCCTGTCTTGCCCAGAAACTTCTGCAATAGCAGTGAGGTGCGTTTGGCACAGCTTTGGAAAACGCTTCCTGGGGGATCCAAGGGATCCCAAGGAGTGGCTGCTTCTGGTGGTTGTGGCCGTATGTGTCACCTTCTGCTCATACATATATAATCCTTGAGCAGTGGGAGTGGCTGCAACGTTGGTATTCTCAGGACAAGCTCTTCTGCCTCTTGCCAGCTGAACTGGAAAAACTATTCTGTACTTGAACTGAACAGGTATCTTATGTGTAAACAGCTCAGTTAAACAGGCTGGTGTGGAGAAGGTGGTTATTTGCAATGGTCAGACAGAGGAAGTGGCTGAGTAGGAATGCTGTTCTCATCACAGCATCTCCCTGGTTACCTCATGTGTTTCTCCTCTTGTACTTCTTGCGTCAAAAAACCCAACCTTGCCGCCTGTGGAAAGCTCTTTTTGACCCTCGGTGTAAACTGCAGAGTGTGTTTCAGCCATCCATGTCTGAGGCATGAGAGATGCATAACTGCAGTATGCTCTAAGATGGTGCTGGCTTTTGGGTATACATTGTTAGACAGGCTAGCAAAGAAATACCAGAATCAAAGCACCTTGGTTTTCTGTGGTCTGTGGCTTGGTGATTTTGGTGTATTGTGAAGATGTAAGCCCCACATTGTTATCCATTCTGCAGTTTAGGGTGTTTTGTGTGGGCTCTCTCTCCCTGTGGATTGCCTGGTGTCATATGAAATGCCAGTTTTCTCCTGAACTGCAGCACTTCACATAGAGTCTTACAACTTTCTGGCATCCATGCAAGATTGTCAGTAATGCAGTTACCTTTGGGAGCTGCAGAAACTGGAACTGGCTGATGAGTGCAGGAGTTAATCGAAAGGGACTGATATATGCTGTTGCTATGGACAGAAAGATGGAAATGAAACAAGAAGTGTCTTTCCATGCAGCTGCTTTGTGGCAGGCTCTTTCTGACCCACAGTGTAGGACCACATTTAAGCTGGACTCTGTCTCTCTCTCCATGGTGCCTCTTCTTCCTGGAGTTCATTTCTGCGTGAAAATTGCTCAACAGAGTTGCCTTCAGGAAGAGTTCTCTGGATCTCCCCAAAATGCTGGCTGCCTTCCCCCTGTGGCATGTCTGTGGTTTTGTTTTTGGTTTGGTTCATTTTGGGGTTTTTTTTTGGTTTGTTTTGTTTTTTGTTAAATCTCAGTTCCTGAGAGTTAAGGAGCCTCTTGTGTTCACAGGTGGCCCATATATGGATGCATCTGATAAGGGGGTTTGAAGATAACTTTTGAATATTTAATGTGTTAAATGTGAAGGGTTTAAGAACTGCATTGAGCTGGCCTAACGTCTGAGTTCTTGCTGGTTGCATACGTGGTGCTACTTAGAGACTGGCCAGCCTTTGCTCTCGCTCTGTGTGGAGGCGTCTGTATGCTCCTCTGTTCAGATACCAAAGAAAAGCATGTTATGAAGGAGCCAGGAGTGCCATACAGAGGAGGTCAAATTATTTGCCTCTCCAAAATGAGCACTTGACCCAAAGAAGGAAAATAGTTTTCCCAGTGGACACTTAGTGTCAGAACTGGAACTAGAGCCCAGATTTCTCACCACCTTCTCTGCTGGAAGCTGTGCAACACCGTGCTTACAGGAGCATTTTTCCATGAAAAACTAATTGGTGACTTCTACTGCCTTTCAGACTGCCCCTCTTAACCAGAGCTTGATACTTCAAGGAACCACAGAAAACATGTTTCCTTCATAACTCTTCTTGTCATATCTTCATATGCAGCATCTTCATGGTGTTATTCAGTAAGAGAAAGAGTACCGCTTGACTTCAAGAAGTCTTTGGTGACTTACAGGCACTGTGACATACTATGGAAACATGTAGATTCACTTGTGAAACTCTCCCTCTCACAGACTTTATTAATTTGTCAACTAAACTGTGATTTCCACGTAGGAATGAGTGAACTGGGTTGTCACCTCTAATGGTAAACAAACACAAGTCCTTTGTTTGGTGTTGCTGGTGACTGTGGGCTACCCAGTAATCTCTTAAGACTGAAATTCCATGGAGAGGTGGCATGCTTGGAAGAGCAGACCTTGGTATTTGCTTCCAAAATACACCAGCAAACAAGTCTAGGTAGAGTTGCCACCAAATGGATTTCCTTTGTATTAAGTTGGACAAAACACAGGTTATGAAACTCAGCACATAGCCTCTGTGATGTGGGAACAAAAAAGGANGCAGTCATCTTCTGTCTCCTGCTGTATACCGATTCAGGCTAGTAAGGAAAGTGCTGTTTTGTTGGACGCTTCCTGAATTCTGAAGTCTAGCGCTAGGGCATGATGATCGGGAGTTTATTCTGCAAACTCCTGCTCAGATGATAGGTGTGGAAGGGCAGCCGGGTTTTTCAGGGGATGTGGAACGGCTTTGTGTGGATGTGTGCACTGGGATTCAGAATAAAGTGATCAGGAGGAAAAGAACATTAAGAACTTGGAGTAATTACAACCACCAAAAAAAAATTCAACTGCCTGCCAGGCATCTACAGGAGGTCCTACTGCTCTGTCAGGTTCTGTTACATGAAAAAGGAGGTGTGTAGTTACTGCCTTGCTCTCCTGGTTTATCAGCTTTTCCTTCATCTGGTCATCTTGTGCGTTGCCTCAGCGCATGGTTCATTGGCCTGACTCCAAGTTCAGCTCCGCCTTATTTACAGTTCTACCTGAATTCCTTTCTAAATGTTGGGTTTTCTTTTTCTTTCTACCATGATTGAACAATCCCATTTCATTGTGAAGGAATGTCAGTAGACATTGATTCTCTTAATCTTGTCTTATCCAGATATGGTTTTAAATGATCTTCTTAAAATAGATGCTTCTCTGTTGCTTTTTAAAATTTTGTCTGTGTGTAACTTTCAGCCGCATCTCCTGTTACAGTGCCAGAACAGCTCTGTGGCTGTGTAACTGGAACATCCCCTGTGAGTCTGTATGCAGTGGGGAGACGGGAGCAGTTACAAGCGTGAGTCTCTAAGTCACTAAACGAGGAGACCGGCCGCTTTTCAATTAAAGCAGAAAGAGACCGTTCACAGTGCGTGCAGCTTTGGTGTAGGCTGGCTCTGAAACGTGGCCGTAGAGAAAAAGGGAGAGCATATCTTTCACGTGGAGTGGTATTTTAAGTGGTGCTGAGCAATGGCGCTTCAGAAGTTGAAAGAATCGTGATGTTGTTTACAGACTGTCAAAAGCTAATGCTTACAGCATTAAGGTTAGAGTGCTGTATATGAGCTCTGAAGCCATGGAAATGTGAGAAAGAATAGTGATTGTTCTCAAGTTGCTTTCTAAGCCTGGAATGAAGGATTTTCTGTGTATCTCAGTTACTTCTCAGTAATAGTTCTTCCCTCGTGTCTATGTCCCCTCTCTTTTTCCTAGCTCATCTTTCCCAAACAAGGGGGGGGAAAAAAAAAATCGATGCAAATCACCATCTAATGTTTGTTAAATAAATATGAGTGAGAAAATCCTGTATTTTCTCTTTATTAAAACCTTTTTAATGTGCAACTACCTCAAAGGAACCAAAATCAGAAAACTGTCAAGTGTCTTTCTGACTAGAGAGTGGCACTTTTTCTTGAAAATGTTGGAGTTGATCTAGTTGATGTTAGACTGCAGAGGGTAAAGTGTATATAGCAAATATGCACAGCAAACTTAAAGTTGGAAAGGTTCGTTGTGTTGTTTTATTAACAGAGACTGAATTGGTTTGTAGACCTTTTCTGTTCTGACAAGAAGCTCTGCATGTAGAAACTAGTGTTTCTACAAAGTTCTTCAGTTTTTGACAAATTCCCATTCCCCCCGCCCCCCAAATTGAAGATAACTAAATGTTTTAATGGTTTTATGGGAAGCTTTTTTTAACTGACATATTACTTGTATTGTTGTGTTCCTGTGAAGAGCTGCCAGAGTGAATGGGTTGTTTTATTGAAAACCTTCTGACTAGGTTATACCTTCTCTTGCTTAACTCTCCTCTTCTTTCTAGGTCTGGATCAAGAAATAGAGATCGTCGAAGGTGAGTGCGCAGTTCTCCTACAGTTCTCCCAAATGACTATTTGTGTTTCTGTCTAGTTACTGAGGTTGTTCCTGGGTCTCACAAATAGAATTCGCTCAGTGCCCCAGTCTCTTTGTTTTGCTCCCTGAAAGAAATGGGAACCACTGCTTGGGCACTTCAGTGGTGCTGTGCAACTTAATGTCACCCGTTGGGCTAGAAAGCAGATGCTGGCTAGCCCGCTCGGGACAGAGGGTGCTGTGTGCTCCTGAGAATGAGTCTGAGAATGTACTTGATGCCTTTTTCAATAAATACCCAATATACTTTCATAGTTTTATGTCTGAAATATGTTACGTATATAACACCTCAGATGTAAAAATACAGAGATTCAAGATTAGAGCCCCCGCATCTCTGTGAAGAGCTTGCCTTAATGGTATGACAGCATTCTCTGTGATCACATACCTGGAAATCTTCCTCTCTACCTCTTTCCATATACATTGGCATCCTTTGTTTTGATTTTAGAGCAGATTGAAAGAAATCTGCTTCTAAAGTGCAGTACTTTCACAAGGGAGACTCTCTTTTGGCAGACTGCCATATGGGTTTTGGTAATTTCACATGCGACTTACTTTGGCCTCTCTTCTACTTACACAGGCCTCACTTGGAGTGAGGCACGGTTGGTAAGCTCTGCTCTAGGCATTGGCACATGCTTAGATTAATGGTGGGAGCTTTTTATATAAGCTTCCCAGCAAATTTAATTTACCCATTGGCATTTTGTTGGTAGCATGAGGCCCAGGAGGGAGATGCCAAGCTTGTGGGTGATCTGCCTTCTGTGTTGGCAGGGATGTGGCTGGGGGGATGGGTGCTGATGCTCTGGATATTTGTTACTCAGGAATGTCTGAGAGATGGGCTCAGGTGTACAGATCTGACGTACTGGCCTGTCTCCTGAGCCTGAGGCAATCTGTGTCCTCTTCAGATCACGGTCTCGGGATAGGAGGCGAAGACGCTCGAGATCGGCTTCCCGTGAACGGCGGAAGTCTCGCTCCCGATCCCGAGACCGACACAGACGCCACCGGAGCCGTTCCCGCAGCCACAGCAGAGGTCACCGACGGGGGTCCAGAGACAGGAGTTCAAAACACAAGTATGTATTCCTGACATGGGTGCTTCTGGAAAGGGGAGTCCTTGGCATCACAGTGAGCCTCCCCAGTCCCTTAGAGTAAGCAGGAGTATGACCAGTTTCTCAAGTTAGCAGCTGCAGTGTCCTGTACCAGCTCCTGGGCCAAAGCAGGATTTCCCAGTGGCCGTTTGTAGATGGCCTCACGTATGAGAGGAGTAGGGCAGTAACTGTACAGCGAGATCCCAGCTTGAGAGGAGAGTCTAGGAGATAGAACTGGTTCCCTGATTTGCAGTGCTGAACCTTGAGAAATTGCTGGTTTTCTTGTATGAGAAGCAGCACAAAGGCCTGCTTGAGCTAACTGAGCCTCCCCCAGGCCTGTAAAAGCCAAGTAATTGAGAGGCAGTTTTGACGTTACATTTCTGTGGTTACCTTCTGCTTCCCAGCTTCTTTCTCTCAGTGCTGGCATGGGGAAGGAAGTGTATGATTTGGGATCTGGGGTAAGTCTTCTGTTAGGGTAAGAAGACTGGTCGAGAGACAGACATTTCTTTAGGAATCTGCACTAGAGGGAGGGGGAAAAGGCAGCCAGGAGGAGGAGTGTACCCTTCTCCTGTCGCTGAGAAGAAGTGCTGTAGTGCAAAGAAGGGCTTTCAGTCTCTTCTGAACCTCAGCAAAACACCCGCTGTGTTGGAGGAAGCATGAGGCAAGCATATGTAGGAGTATTAGAAAATTTGAAAGGAATCATTGTGTTTCCTTACAGCCCTTCTAAGCCCAGGAGCAACTCTGTCACCAGGTGCTTGCTGAAGCTAGATCTGGCTTTTTTTAAGTGCTCCTAATTAATAGGGGAGTGCTTTAGCACTGTCTCACCTGATTAGGCACCACCACTCAAGTACAGTTCTAGAAACAAACCTACTGTTGTGTGTCTTGTGTCACTTCAGCTAAGGGGTAAGAACAGGTTTTAAAGATTCCTGATGAAGGGGAGGGACATAATGGTCTGAAAAAATAAGTCTGTTAATAATTGAGGGGGGTGTGTAAATACTGTTGATTCTCCAATGGCTGAGATACTAAAGTCCTTTTTTAAATCTGTCTTGAACATGAAAAATAAAGAAAAGAAGTTTGGACAATTAGGAAGTGAGGAAGACCCTGTAATAACTATTACTAAAGAGCAGGTAAGGGATTACTTTGAAAACGTTGAACACATTCAAATCAGCCCATCGAGATTGTAGGGCGATTGGCTAGCTGACATACTTCCACAAAATTACTGAGAACTGGGAAGAGACCAGGATCAGTTTAAGGAAATAAAACAAAACCAAGAGAACAAACAGAAGAACCCTGTTCCCTGAAAGAGTGTAGCTTCTGTTTTTTGACCTCGAGAATTAACGAAACCTGCATTCAGGTTCTGCTGGTCTGAGGTCTCGCTTGTATAAAGGAATGGAGAGCTTGTCGCAGGAACTGGATATCTCAGGGTAGGAGGACTACAGGCAGCAGGCATTGTTGTGGGAACAGGAAAAGAGTTAGTCTCATCAGACAGACTCATGTTGCCTTCTGGTTAAAGGGCACAGCTTAATGAAAATGAAATGGCTCGTGATACAGAGGGCTGTAAGGTTTTAATATCTCAATTGTGCATTATTTCCAAGCCTTAAAATCAGCATGAATGAAAGCTGGAACCTCTAAGGTACCTGCCAGGTCCTCTTCTTGCGACTGTAAAGAAAAACCTGCATACTGAGTTGTAGAGTAAAATGTGCTGGCTCTGCGGGGTCTGTGAAAGCCTCTGCCTAGTTCTGAAGGGGTACGGGCTGCTAGAGCTTATTCAGGACCAGCACCTTTTGAAGGCTGCTAGTCGACAAGCTGGCATGAATCATACAGGAAAACAGCCTTTTCAGATTGGACCTAACGTGAAGCCCTCTGCTTAATTTTGTGTGGGCTGATACAGTGAAGCACTGCTGAAAATCTGTAGCTGTCATTCGGGCAGGCGGTGAAAAGATTTGCCTGTGTTGTGGGCTGTGAATATAAATCTGTATCATCCTGGCTTTGAACCCAGGATGCTGCCAAGGACAACGCTTGTCAGGATGCAAAGTAGAAAAAGCCCAGGGCTGAGCAAGTGTTTGAGTCCAAAGAATACAGTTGGTATTTAAAGCAGTTGAACAGAAAGCCGCTAGCTTTGAGCATAATGAAAAAACACTCTAGAAGACAGAAACAGAGCTGAGTAATAGACAAGGAAGAAATTGCAGGCACTTTCATATGGCCCAGTAAACTAATAAGGGGCCCAGGGAAGACCTCAGAGAGCCCCTGTGGCAACAGATTGAAAGGATCACTGTAACGAGAGAGTAACAAAGGCTGTGCCATGCACTCAGCACTGCAAACCTGGCGTTCTCTTACGTAAAGCTCAGAGAGGTACCAGAGTTGCTGTCTTGGGGGACACTGCTCCCGACATCGCAGTACCCAGGCATATTTCTGTAAGAAACTTGTGTTATGCCACAGCCCTGTTAGGAAGATGATGTCATTTTGTGCATATTTGAAAATTCTTTTAGTTTTGAAGCTTATAGCGACGGTTTACTTTGTACTTCAGATCTTCTAGAGATCGATCTTCAAGAGAAAAGTCACGAGACAGAGAGAGAAAAGAGAAGAGCTCTTCTGAGAGGCGGCACGAGAGCACAAATGGCAAATCTCGTTCCAAGAGATCAGAAGAGAGAGAAGCTGGCGAGATCTGAACTCAAACGATCTGTGTTGCACTGTAAATAGTCTGATAAACATTCTACACAAAGCCTAAATTTCCCATTTATATTTACTGAATACAACTCATCTTTTGTAGTTTGGAATTTTTATTGTTTGGCAGATAGCTGTGAGTTTGTAGAGACACAGAGTTACGTACTGTTTAACAGGATTTTGTTTTAGTAGGAATAAATAAATCTGGATGGATCGTTTTCAATTCAGGCCAGTGGTTGACACACTGTGTTTGTCCTGACCCAGCGAACGCGGCAGTCAGGGGCAGTGCTGTGGTCGGAGACCTGAGCTGCCGTGACGTTTGTGACGCTTCAGCCCTTTACAAAAGATCTACCTGACCCTTTGTGAGCACACCAGTAGCACTGGTTCTCACTTAATTAATTTTTTCTTCCTGTTTATATATGTTATAAGAAATTCAGAAGTGGGGTTTTTTTTCCTTTTAGTGCTTAGCTGCCTCATTTTTATGTCTCCAGCATTTGAGAGTTGCCTCACTATTCCAGCTAAGTCAAGACAGACAAAATTTGGCCCCGATTTGCCTATTTCAAAAGCTGTTCATCTTTGAGGATGACCAGATCAGCTGGAGCACATTTCTAAGATGGGGTTAAGGCTGGTTTTAGTACCTTTACAGATCAGATACTGGATGTAAACAGAACAGTGGAAAATCTGGACTGATTTCTTCTGTAGAGGAGTACAGCCACAGCCAGTCTGCCTGTTTGCTGTGCACTCCACAGTCGGAGCTTCCTCGGTGGAGTTTCCTGACTTGCAAAAAAAGCATTGGTGTATGTTTTTCAAGGCCAGTCAGGCAGAAGGCGGCCGAGGGGCAGAGGTGACTCTGGATGGAGCGATATCCAGGGGCAGGGCGAGGAAAGGAGTCGCCTGTGTCAGTGTGTTCCGCTTCTCCTGGGACTGAGGCACCAGCTGTGTCCTCGCACGTGTGGGAGGAATTTGCATATTGTAACTAGCTTATTTGTAACTAGGTTTATTTTACGCTAGGGGAGGAAGGCCGCCTTGCTGTGCCAGCCGCAGTCGTGGCCCTGAGGATCGGTATTTTGTGAGAATTGTGTGAGTAAAGCGCTTGCCGCCCGCTGAGCTGGGCGCTGGCGGGGCGTCAGCCTGGCCGCTGCTCGTTTGCTCGGCGAGGCGGGTATCTTTAATTAAAGCCGTTTCCACGCGGCGGAAGCAGGAAAGTGTCTGTAAATGCCGTTTTAAGGCCGAGCGCCCGGTGCGGGGGTGCCGGCGGGTCGTTTTTCCCCTTGGAGGTTCCAATAAGCAGCTTAACGGTTTCGGTTTCCCTGCGGCCATCCCGGCGCTCCCTCGGTGTTAGTCCTTAGTGCATGCCACCCCCTTCCCTGTCCGTTTTTACAACTAATTCCGCGGTTTCACGTATTGTTTTTGTAACCTCCGTGTCGGGTGAGGGGAGAGCGGGGCC
>WAAD01039264.1:569997-593366 GCA_013389945.1 Fregata magnificens
GTGCCCGTCCCTGTGATCGCAGAGGTTTGCTCTCCACCTTCAGCAGCTCGAAAAGTTGCCCATAAACCGTATCAAGAAGCCTGGGAAAGAATTTCATCGCTTTTGTGAAAGCCTGGGGCTCTGCCGAGGTAGCTCGTTGCTCTAATCCTCCGTTTGATCCGAGCTAGTTTATCCCGTGTGGTTGGCAGGCTGCGTGGGAGTCCTGAGGAGGCGCTTCCACAGCACTTGGAAGTGCAGGTCTGTACTTCAAGCAAAGGGAAATACAAGAAACCCCTCACCTCTGCAGAGCTCAGCACACAGCCTTCAGCACTCATCCTGGAGGGGGTTCAGATCCGTGTTTCTCTTCTCCTCAGCAGGCCACAAGCCTAGCCTATAGGCATGAATTAGAGCGTTTCCTGCAGAAAGAAAAATACTTTAACATGTTAAATTGTGCTCTCATTTCCACACTTTTTTCCTTATTTTGGAAAGTGAAAACCTCTTGCATAACTGCTGGGAGTCAGGGGGGCAGCCTGCCCTGCAGGGAGGGACGGCTCAGCATGACTGGAGCCAGACCTCCTGCATGCCGGGGCAGAATTCGGCCCCATTCAAAGGGCTGCCTGTGGAGGCTGGAAGCTGGGAGGCTCCGCGGGGCTGGGCGGTGGGTGTGCAGTTGGAACAGCCTATGAATGAGCTTTCCTGCGTGTACATGTGTAAGAGAGGAAAATAAAAATTCAACTTCTGGGGGGAGAAAAGAGGTTTCTCTTGGAGGTAGCTGGCAAGGACAACAGCAGCTGGAGGAAGGCTGCTGTTTCATGCTGCCGTAAACCTCGCTAGGCTGTGCAGGAAGGACCTAGTGGGCAGCATGGAGTTTGCGACCTGTGGAACAAGAGCTCCACTTAAAAAATGTTCTTTCGTTTTGTCTTTTTAATAAACATACGTGAAATGGCCACAGCCTCTTCTAAAGGGTTTTCATGCACTGACATCTCCCCAAAGTCCCTACTGTGTTAAATGTCTGGCGGTGCAGAGAAGTCACCGTGCTTCTGGCGCAAGGCAGGGAGCCCTGTGGATGAGGTGGGGATTTCTCTGACACGGGAGATTCAAGCAACTCACTCACTACTACTCGTGGGGCTGACGCAACGGATCTGTAGCAGTCGGTGAGGGCGAGTGGCTTGGATCCAGCAAAGCTTGTAAGTTCTGGGATGATAAATGGCACGTGTTTCTGCTTCTCAGTTGTTATTACTGGCCCAACCTATAATCAGTTCTACACAGCTTTGCAGCTTTAATGCTGTTCTTCATCTTAGAGGGTTTTGCTCTTCCCATTGCTCTCTTGGAAGAAGTACTGGATCGTGTTTTGCTCTTCACTAAACAGATCGAGTTTCTCTGCTTGAACCCTGACTGTAGTGAAAACTGCCCTGGAAGAGAGGACTTTTCTGCTACAGGTGACAGATGTATCTCATTCTAAGGTGACGTTTGGTTGTGCTCTGGAGGATTTTCTGACTCACTTGCTGTGAATGCTCTGTGGCACGTGTTGTGTCTGCACCGGAGGGTTAAGTGTTGTTTAAGAAGAACATGGTGTTTTGGAGAGACCTTTGTTAACAGAGGCAAAATAGCAAGAGTGAGGGGAGGGGAAAAGACAGCTGTAGCAGCAGAATGTGGGTGTTTCTCTGAGCTGGGTGCCTGCATGGTCTTTGGTGTGGTCTGGGTTACAAACCATGTCCTTACAAAGGCCGTAAGGACACGAGCAGGAGCAGAGGTACCCCGGGGTCAGAAGGGGATGGTCTCCTCGAGGCAGTTCTCCCTGCCAGCCCATGGCTGCGACTTTATATCGAGAAAGAGTTATGAGCTGCAGATGACCCAGCAAAACTGTAAGCTTGTGTACGCAGTGCAGTCTGAGTGTATTTGGAAAGGAAAATCTCCTCATTTGTGGGAAATCTTACGTGTTATTTCTTTGTGGCTGGACCCTCATGTAAGTGGGACTGCAGAAAAGGGAAAAAATGACCCAATAATGTCTTGATGTTGCAGCCAGTGACTGCCCGGCACGTTCGCTGCAGTGCCGTGCCATACATCGGATCAAAACTGAACAGTCTGCTCGTGGAAGACAGCCATGAAGGGAACGTTGTGTCTTGTTCAGACCAAAATTTGGAAGCTGTTTGTCGTTATTCATTGCAGCTTGGGGCTTCAGCAATTTCTGGCTGACAGCAAGGAGACCTGTAAGGTGCTTAAAACAAAAAAGTACAGAACCAAAACACCCAAATGCTGTGTTTGGGTTCCTAAAATGGCCAGTCAGAATCTGATTTCATCATTCTGTGAAAGATATAAACATATTGAACATCAAATCTAAGTTATGATATATTGCTAGAAATTTTCCAGGAAGAACTGGTGCCTGGTGAGATTACAAATGCTGTGGTTTGGTATTTTATGTGTGGAAAATGAGTTAAACCTTCCATCACACGGATACTTAAATGGTTTCTGTCACCAGTTTTCATACATCTGACTGTATGCAGTTCTCTCTGCTTGTCAGGCAGTTCTAGCTGACTGGTAATGATAGTTTGTCTCTTGGATTTAGCTGTGGCTTGACGCTAACCGCTTGCTGCACAAGTTTCACTGGTTTGATTCAGATCAGGTCTGTAAATCTGCCCTGTAGCTTCAGGAGAAGAGGAAAGTCAGTGTCCCACGAAGGTGAGTAAAGCTGTGTTTGTCCTGAGCGCAGCGTTGTTACTCTGGGACAGGAAAGAGTGTCTGTTCTTCCTTGGCTTGGTTGGGGACTGCTCCTAGCTCATCCCGTTGCTGGGGGTAAGTAGCCTTTAAAGCGTGGGGAGCGATGGAAGTACGCACACCAGCAAATGAAGTCGTGTGAGATGCAGATCCTGGCTGTGCTGCAGCGCTCCTTGGGCTGTATGGTTTCAGTTCGGGTCTGCTGTGTGCGGTTTCTAATTATTTCCTTTTCTGTGAAGTCTTTTTCCCATGTTTTCTCATGGTGAGGCCTCCCGTCCCCAAGCGGAGAGCCGGTGCTAGCTACGAGATCTAGTGCATTCAGCGTGTGTTAATAATGCAGCAGCACACAATCCTGTTGTTGCGTATTTCCTTGCAAGGTGCCTGGATGCATTAAACTTCCCAGTGAATTATTTTGTATCCTCTACCAGCAGGAGACAAAATGCCGGCTGCTAGAGGACAGTAAAATCATCTGAAATGCACACTATCATTTTCTGCTTGTCTTCAATTAAACTGATTACCAGACTTTGTTGTTCAGAGCTCAGACCGTTTCACGTGCTGCCAGCATGTACTTTGGCAACTGCGGGCGATGGGATTTCCTGCATTGTTTGAGTCTTTGCCATTGACCTTTGTGGTCATTGTTCTGGCACTGCCTCTGCTCTGGCAGGGGTGCAAAGGGCATTATTCAAATCCTGAAAGAAAAGAGAAAGAATTGCTTTAAAGGCATTGAGTGCTCTTTGTAATCGGTGGCTCCTAGGGTCATTGCTGCAAAAGAAGGGGAATTGCTGGGGCTGTCAGGATAATTACCACTTTTTTTATTGTTCTCATCCCAGTCTAGATGACAGTGGTGTGACTTAAAGTGAGTCATAAAAGTATGCCTTCCATACAGCGTTAAGATGGTGGCCCTTTTAGACTAAGGCGGGGAGAAGGCTGGTTTTGGTTCTTCTCGGGAAGTCTCGTAGGTGCTGGAAGCACTCGGCTGTGCCCTGGAGGTTTCCTGGCTCTGCACTGGGGGCTGCGGAGGGCTCCGCTGGAGAGACCGGTGGGGTTGTGCTGGAGCCCCATCACGGCCTGTGCCGTGGATGCTGGTTACTGCAGCGTTCGAGAAGATCCACCTCTCCCTGCTGCTGGAGACGGGCACGCCAGAGGTACACAAACCATCTGCCTCATTGCAAGGGAGGCCGCGTGACCCATTCCTGCTGCCGTCCCCATCGCTGTGGCGGTGGTTGCTCCACTCCGGTAAATCATTTGCTCAGCCTGCGCCTGGAGCTTTGTACCTTGAACCTACTAGAGGTTGGGTGCTTGGCTGGCTCCAGTAATGGAGCGGTGCTTGGCTTGCCAGTGTGATGGCCAGGTTGGACAGAAGGCTGAATGCACGGCTCTTCCTTTTCTTCCCCTTTCCATCTGGGGCCTTCCTACGCCTGTCTCCTCTGTCAGATGCCTGCGGTTGGTCTGGAAACAGCCAGCCTCGTGAAGGTGTCTGGTGTTGCTGGTAGACTGATGTGAAGGGCCGATGAGGTCTTTGGAGTAAGATCTTTGGAATAAGATACAACTTCTACATTGTTGATTTAATTGAATTTGCATGGTATTGTGCAGCTTGAATGAAATTGTCTGGAGCGAGATCTTGTACTCGATGTGCTGTGGTAGAATAAATACCAGAGTGCTCGGGTTGGAGTAAGTGCTTCGTAACTCCAGCCTTATAAGTCCAGGAGGCTCTGAGGTTAGCTAGGGGATTGACAGCAGCGTGCCAGGCTGTCCCGCCCGCCCCATGTGCTGAACCCCTGCCTTGCTGTAGGTCTGTCCCCCCTGTGATTTGTACCCAGAAGAGAAGAGGCCTCTGCAGCTCTTCCCTGCGGTGGGACAGGGACAACCCGGTGAGGTGAGATCCCCAGTTGAGCCGCAACTGCCTGAAGGAGCCTGGCCTCCCAAGGGTGGCTCTCATCTTGTGTTTCTTTGAACCTGTAAATGAACTTGGGCATGAAATGTGAGACATAACGAGCACCGTTGTCATTGGAGTTGAAAGGCCAAGCTCTCTGCGTTATGTGCTGGTGCTGAGTTTAAGCTATTTTCTGCTGGGGAAGTAAGTTGCTCCAGTGGACAATCCAGGCACGTGACTGCTGGGGCACGGTCATGGAAAATTGGCTCGGTTGTCATGTTTATTTGCTCTGATATAACTTTTTATGACACTGTCATGCAGCTTTTTCCAAGGCTACTGGAATGTGTTATTTATTTCTTCCCTTCCGCTATTTTTTTAAAGAAGCACTATCAGAGAAGCTGTATATAACATTGATTTTTATTGTTGTTATGGTTAATGAGTTACAGGCTTCTGTAACCGACTAGGGCTTTTTCTTTTTTTCCTTTTTGTAACAAATTAGCACAGAACCCCTCTGTTATTGTAGCTGTAGCTCAAGGTTATGATTTATAGCAGGAGAAACTAAAATAGCAGTTGTTAGCTCTTCTTCCATTCTGATGAAATCAAATTTGCCTGATCTCAGTCTCAACTCATGCCTTCTTTTTCTTCCGGGGAGGGAAGTGATCACTCTCTTGCCTTCTGCAGGGCTGGGTTGCTAAACTTGTCAAGTGGTTTCTCATCTGAGAGGGTGTTGAATAGCTTTGGTTTGTTCCTGTACAGAATATGCTGGTATTTGTTTCTCTCTCTCTCCTGGGGAAGCTCAAGTGCTCATTACAGTAGGGAACAGCCTTATGTTGGGATATAAAGGTCACAAGTGTTTCCTTTCACCTCTGCAGCTGGGAGTCAGACTGACAAACATGGGAGGTGGCAAGAAGTCTCTGCAGCAGAAGGAGCTTTTGGCGTGTTTTTCTTGAGGGAGACCTACAGACCGCTCAGTTCTTTCCGTGTAGAGGCTGTAGCCTTCTTTGTCCAGGTCTAGTAGAGCTGATTTCCTCCTCTGAAGAAGAAATAGTGCTATTCCTGCATCCTGCGGTCTCTCCCTATTGCTCCGCATGGGAGACCTCTGGTACCAGCGGCGCTTTGTATCCGGCTCTGTGACAATACACTGATTTGCTCGCCTCCCACTAAATGTTTCCAGCGTGAATATCAGGTAGTAGCAGAATTTTTTGTTGTTTTTTTTGATATATATTCCAAAAATCTATTTTAACTGCTCTTTCCGTTGTTGCAGGTGAAGGGGGAGAAGGGTGTCTGAATACTGATGAATGAGCTGCGATGGATAACAAAGACTCGGAAGCTGAGATCCACCCTCTGAAGACTGAGGATGTAAAAGCTCAAGAGAACCATGAAAACTCTGTGGAGAGAAGAATTGTCAGCAAGCAGTCATCGCGACTGTCTCGGCTCTCCCGGTGGCGCACTGCCGCCTTCTTCATCTCATTATTTTTGTGTCTGATAATTGTGTTTGCTTTCTCGTTTATCATTCCTTGCCCAGAGAGGCCAGTTTCAGAAAGAACATGGTTCCGATACTATGACAATGCAGGTGAGCTTGCTGTAGCAGAATAAATACTTACCAACAGTCCTTTTCCTTCATGTGCCACAAGTTCGAATTATGGAGCTCTACCTAAGCGCAGTCTGGAGCCAGGCCTGCAGGGATGCTGCCCTTGGGAGTGAGAGCTGTGAATACCTGACCTGGATAAGCAGTGGCCCGTCATAATTGGGAGTGGCCTTCCAGGAGGTGTTTACAGGATCTGATAGAGAAATTAGATGCTGCTCTGAAGTGCTAACAAGGTAGCAGACTGGCCTCATTTGGGAAAAAAAAAATGGGGAAGGGTATCTGGGAATAAATCTTTGTTGAAGTTTGGTCTGTAAAATGTTCCCTTGAAGTTTGAGCTGGAATTTGGAGACAATTAGGCATTTTTGCCTCTGTCAGTATGACTTTCTAACTTTTCCCCTGGCTAACGGGAAGGGGAGAAGAAGAATTGCATCCTGGTTTTTTTGTGAATTGCACAAATTCATAGTTGCTTTAGTTGGCTCTTCAGCCTAGGTGCTGTTCCCTGGTGGCTCAGCATTCGCTTCTGTGAAAGCTTTTCTTTAATCTTACGTGCAGTGGGTGTGTGCTGGTTATGCTATAAACACAGAGATAGTGCTCACCAACGGGGACTGAGCTTTGTGTGTTAATGCAGGAATCCCAAGTTCTGCTACTCTGAGTTGAAGAAGGCTGCTTTTAGCTGAGAGTGAGAAAGATGGAATATCTGGGGCTGGGTTTCCTGGGGTTTGGGGTTGGTTTTTTTATTTTGTTTTATTTCAGGAATAGCAACCCCACACCAAGACCAGAGTTGTTCTTTGTTCAACATAGTTCAAGTTCTGGCTGCTTGGCTATAAAAAAAGACAAATCCTCTGGGGGATAGCAAATTTAAAAAATCCTTTGGCACTAACTTCCAGTCCTTGGTACTCATGTAGATGCCTTTTTTTAATACAAAAGCCAGTTTGTCCTGATGTTACACTGTCAGAGATGGAGGCTGTGAGTAGGTCTCTAGGAATTTGTGTTTTGCTCCAGCTAGCTCTGCTGTTGGTTGGGGCAATCCTCACCAGTGCCTGGCTTGTGATCTGTTTTACAGTGGCCTACCAGTTCCTCGCTATAGAAGATGTGAACGAAGACAAGGTGCAAGATGTCATCTTTGCTTTCAAAGCTAGCAACGGCAGCAGCAGCTTCAACAGATCCTGTCTGGATGAAGGTAGCTGATTCAGAAACAGAAAGCCTTGTAGTACGGGCTGTTCTTTCTCTTTTAGCTCTAACTAGTGAGGCTGCTATGGGACTGGGAGAGAAAACTGAGTTAACTGGGTGGGGAGAGGAACTGGGTGAGTCCCAGCTCTTGGGTGTAGCGGAGCAGCAAAGGTAGGTGTAGGTAGTGCTCCCTCTGACATCTCTTCTCTTCAGGTCTGCCTTCTCTGTGTGCCTTTGTTGCTGCTGTGTCTGGCACGAATGGCAGAGTGCTCTGGGAGAGGCCTGCTGCCGAGGAGATTGAGTGGATGGAGTGTGGCATCAAGCAGCTCGGGGGGGCTGAGGCCCCAGGTTGCTTGGTCGTGGGGAAGCCGGTGTCTCTTACGGCAGTTGACCTGCGGACAGGTGAGTGATGAGCAGAGTATTGCTGCCATGCAGGGGACGGTGCTATTTGCTTTCCTCACCTGGTGACCTTCAGACCTCAGCGGCTGGGGACATCAGCATGGCATGACTTGCTGGTACCTGAACAATGGGCACAGGGTATTTATTAACTTGAAAACCTTGCCAGAGCCATTCGCTGGGCTGTCGAGAAGCACCTGTTCTCTCAGCCTCTCTGTTCCGAAGATTGGACTCTGTTGTGGTGGTTTGTGCCAGCCACTGTATTATAAGAACAACTTTTCAACAGCTTTTGAGACAGGAGAAGCAGTCACTAGCTGTGAATGTTACTTCATACTCTCAGGGATTGGACACAAACCCGCAATGTTTCTCAGTTGTCTGCATGTGAGTGCTAGGAGTGCCTGCGGTGGCAAGAGGAGTGGTAGTTTTAGGGATTTATGATTTTAAAGTCGTCAAGGAGAGCACTTAGCATAAGTACTCACCAGTTTCAGTGGTCCAGGATTTTGCCTGGTTCCTCTGGAAAGCCGCCTTAATTTCTGAACCTATAGATGGAGAAATTCATCATCATCTTGCCTAACGTGGGGTGAGGGTAAAGAGTGCCTGTGCTTCTCTAGGAACAGGGCAGTGACCATCTATTGCACCATGAGCCTTCCTTGCTGATGAAGCCTGAAATACGTGAAGCCTTGGAAACATGCCTAGGACCCCATCCTCTGTGTCCGGTATTGAACCCCTCACACCCTATTTTCCAAAAATTAGGAGAGAGAAGTAGCAAGAGGTATAGCTCTAAGCAATCTGAGGAAGATCTAGTGCAGCTTTTAATCTCCAGTGTAGATGGGAGTGTAGACACACACAGAGCTGGAAAGCTGCTGTACCAACTGAGATATCTTAGCACCGTTTCCCTCATCAATAGGCTTTAGCGCAGATTATTTATAGACTATTAAAGAAGTAGTTGCTTTTTGGTCAAAATGTAGAAAGGTGACTGCTGAGCCAAAGGCACGTAACTAAAGACAGCCATAAAGAAATAGCACAAGCATGGAGAGGAGGAACCAGGCTAAGCCACAGGTCACAGTAACAATACGGTAAGAAAACATTCCGTAGATAAATTAAAAGCAAGAGATGAAAAATTGCTTCAGATAGAAAAGTGAATAACCCAGAAGTTGATGTATTTGATACCTTTTTGCAATTAAGTAGGTTAAAAGGGGTTTCTTAGCATAGTTGACTTTTACTGGGGGTTAGGAGGGCAGATGAGAATAAAATATATTTAAATAGGCTAAATGTATTTAAAGTGGCAAAGTCTGACTTACATCACATTGTGCTAAAAACAGTAGTCAGAACAATCTTTAGCTGTTAATGATTCATCATCGTGGAGGATTGGTGAGATTACAGGGCTCTCAGGCTGCCTAGCTTCTGCCTGTAGGAAGATTGGAGGAGTGGTAGGCAGATTATCATCTGAAAGTGTCTGATGTGGTTTTGATCTTTAAATGCTGATAAAGTTAGTGCTTTTCTACCAATTCCAGTTGTGTGAAGTCTTGCTTTCTTCATTGCCAGAATAAGTGACCTGAGCAAACATGAAGGAAGGTGTAGGGTTGCATGCTTCTGTTTGTGTGGGACATCTAACATTCCTGCATGTTTATTTTACAAGCAAACTGGGACACAAGAGCTTAAGATTAGCTGTTCTAGGTCAAAGCAAAAGTCTGTAGCTGGGTGTTCCACCTCTGCTGGGGCCAGAAGCAGACTCCTGAGGAAGAGGACAGGAGGAAGTGTATTGCCACACCTTCTCTCTTTACCTTATCCTCCAGCAGCCTGCATTGTGAGCCCTGTGAGCAGTTCTGGTCCTCGCTGGTCTCCTAAGGGAGATGGCAGAAAGGGGACCACAATGACCAGATATATGAAATGGCTTCTGTGCAAGAAATCACTAAATAAACCAGAACTCCAACTTGGAGAAAGTGTGACAGGGAGAAAAGTCTATAAAATTGTGAGTGATAAGTAGAAGAACAGGGAGTGATGATTTCCTGTCGGAACTCTTCATTGCTCCATGGTTCTTTTATGAAGTGATAGGTTCAGAAAAACCAAAAGGGAATACTTCTTCACATCCACTGTACGGTGGATGCCAGGAGCTTACAAGTGTTTTGTAAGCAAGCAGGCAAGGCCATGGGAGAGGGGTCTAACACTGCCTTCAGCTCAGATAACTTGTGAGCTGCAGACTGGGAGAGCACAGTCTTTGGATGCGCGTCTGGACCTCTGGACCTCACCCAGCCTGAACCAAGGAATCCTGCTTCGTGTCCTCCGCAGCTGCTTGAAGTGAGAGCTGAACTCCGCCATCTAAGTCCTAATTTTATTATTCCTTCTGGCCCTCCCAACCCCCCCCCGCCTTTCACCCAGGTTAGATTTGCTGTCTAGGAACTTGTCTAATTTCCATCTTGGCTTCTGTTGTGACCTCGGGCTCTGAGGAAGCACCGTAGCACTCTAAATGTCGGACAGAGTAGTCCCATCTCCCGTTGATGGAGCAGGATGGGACTGGATTCACAGTTTGTGCTCTTTGGGGGTTATGTTAGAGCACGAAAGCTTCTCAAGTCCTTTGTGTTGAATCCGTCTCACTGTTACCTGTTTCTATTAAGTCAGACTGCTCTTTTAAGAGAGTAAGATGCTTCCTCCAAAACTATATCCACTGTCTAACCAGCAAAGAATAGAGTCTTATGCATTGAAATGCAAATTTCATCAGCCTGGTCTTACTGTTGTAGCTTTGGACTGTACTGAAGCCAGGATATAGTTATTTAAATCTTAAGTTCTCTCCTTCCTTTGCCTGCTTGTTTTCTTTGGAGGTAAAATTCTTTGCCTTCCCATGATTTCCTAGGGGCATTCTTCTACTTCACATCTGTTGTCATAGTATCAAATCCAAGTATTTTTTTCAGTGTTTCAGTAAAAGCTTTGGAGGAGTCCTACAGGAAATGCAGCCTGCCTTTAAACTATTGCAGACACGGTCAGGTAGTATTTCCTTGGCCTTCAGGACAACTGCCTTCCTGACAAAGAACAGATGGTTACTTTGCATTCCTGAAATGATAATTTTTGTCTGTGATACTGTTTAAAGGGGAGGGTAAGCATTTCCCCTCTGAGCACCTAGTTAGTCACTTAAGTCTTCCTTTAAGAAAAACTCCCACCGGTCTCCCCGCCTCACCAAATTCCGCTGCAAATTCCACCGGGCAGTGACTGGAAGGTGGCCAGCAGCCCTCGACAGAGTGTGTGGAGTAAAGTCACCCAGCTGGCCTGGAGCTGTTGGAGAAACTCCTCACACACACAAACACCATTTTTTAAAAACCAAAGCTCTGCTACCTCTATTTACAAGCAAGTTTGAACATGCTGTGCATGTTCTTTGAACAAGGGAGAGGTGGGATGTGAACTGAGTTGTGGCTGGTTGCGTCAGCGTGGAACATCTGCAAGAACATCTGCAGCAGGCAAGTTGCAGTAAAAAAGGTTTTGTCGGGAGTAGCTGCAACACTGTGGTCAGAATTCAGCTGCTTTATGGTCTTAAAATGTCTGTGCAGATTTAAGTACACAGCAGCAAGGTTTTAGGTCACAAAAAAGGATTCTCCATGCCATGAACATGCTGGGAAGTGTGTTAACCTAAGGCACGAGAAAAGCAAGCTGTTCTTTGTGCCCAGGATGTTAGGGTGCATTTGTGCAGGCAGCTAGAATTACTTTCCGATATAAGTTGAAATTGTGGATACTGGGACTCATTTGAAATGCAACAAAGTACCCCATGATGAGCATAAATGTGACCGGCTTGTGGTGCTGATGGGCTGTAAACAGCTGGCTGCTGCAAAGTACTTTGAGGAGCAGGGGCGTTAAAAGCGTTTCAACCTAAAGTGCCTTTTAGTGAATGTTTCCCTATAACTCTTGTCTTCTAGGGGAGGTTCAGTGGAGACAGTCCAGTGACTTTGGAGCTAATTATACTGTGCTGGCTCCCGTGTCAGTGATTCCAGATGTGGACAGTGATGGAGTTCAGGACCTGATAATCTTTATTGCTACAGGAGATAAGGTATGTCACTCTGAAGCTCTAATAAACCCAGTGGCCAACCACAGGGCTTGGAAGGAATGTCACTTATTTCAATCTTGTAGTCTAAGAGGAAGTGTCCGGAGGCCTCTGATATCTGTGGGTTTGGGGTAGGTTCTTTCCCACCCTGCAGAGATCTACTCCCAAATCAATGCAAGTGTTTTATGGTTAAGAAAAAAGCTGGCCAGGAATCCCTTCCCCTTTTCAGTCTGCACTCCTCACTGCGTGTTCCTGGGCGGCGTGTGGAGTGAGCCTAGGCGATGTGAGCTTGCAGTTTGCTGGGACTCTGCTCAGAGAAGTGGAAGCGAACAAACCCTGACAGGTTTGGCTCTTAGATCAAAGCACAGCTGACGGCCAGTGCTTTTTGTACCACTGCTGCCCTTTTCTGATACCTTTCATATCTCTGCCTGTGGTCTGCTTTGCACGGCTCTCTTCCTAGTGTTACTGCACTGGTTAATTCTGACTTGGGTTCATTTAGTCAAATAGCTGCTAGTTGTGTTATCTCCATTCCACTACTGCTTTTCACATTTCTTAGAGGGGGAAAGTCATGTAGCTGAAAGTGGTTTTGTACTAAAACATCTGCATCCATGATTGAGTGGTACAGCATCATCTGCATGTGCAATCTGTCCTGTTTAAAGCATACAAAAGTTACGGTTCCCTGCAAGTCTGATAGGAGGAGTGGGAGCCCCGTGTCCTCATACCACAGCAGTCCATAAACAAATAGGGTTTTGCTGTCCAAGACGTTGTTGCCAGAGTCATCAGAAATTCTATCCTCCCGACTCCTACGTTTCTCTTCTGTTTCCTTTCCTCCTTGCTTTTGCTATCCCAGTTATCTCAAGACCTTTTTTTTTTTTTTTTTTTAATCTTAGGCAGCCAAGAAATGTTTGAATGTAGTCTCTGTTCTGCAAGACTGCCTTTTGATTTGTTTTCCATTTAACTTCTCTAGCTATCTTGGTATGAAATCCCTTCCTCCCTCCGGACTTGGCAAGCACTCTGTCAGCTTAAGTAAGAGTACGTTCTTTTTTGAGAAATCACGCAAAATGTAGGGAACTTGAGTGGAGCTCTGCAGCTTGGAAAAAGGCACTCCTGTCGGAAGGGAGATTCAGAACTTAAGTAAATTAGCTTTGTTGCTAACGAGGGCTGAAGTGGAACGTTACATTATACTGCTGTTTCCTGAAATGGCAGACCTTTGGGCAGTCTGTGGGGAAGGGTCTGTGTGCAGGGGGTTTAGATGGCAGCTTTTTCTGAGTGTCTTATTGACCCCTACCTGCTGCAAGCTTCAGCACAAATACATCCAGGAAAATATGACGTTTTTCAGCATACATTGCCTGTAGCAGCGCATAGAGGTATTAAGCAATGCAGTGAGTAAAGTGATGTGTATTCTCACTCGCTGTATGAATACCTTTGGCTGTTACGGTCCCGGGACAGCTGCTGAAGCAGTGCTTGTGAGTAAAGGTGAAGCTGGTCTACGAGAGCTGGTATGTATCTCCTCCCTGTGTGGGAGGCTGGGAACAGCTGGTGGATGCGTTGCTCTGCCCCTCCAGCTGTGTTCTTCATTCTCCCCAGCAAGCTCTATCCCTTATTCACCTGCCAGACTCTCCAGATACACTTTGAGAGCAGCAGATTTCCTTCTCTTTCCCAGTCTCTCCCTCTCAAGGAAGAGGGAAGGGTTCCTGCCATCCTGATGGATGCTGTTTCTCTCGGTCTGATGTTTCCCTTTTCCTTAGCGTGCACCCCAGACCATGACTGTTGCCCAGACATTTGAATCTGATCCTGGTTTTAGCCTTTCTTCTCCTGGGTGAAATGTTTTTAGTGGATTCTGTTACCCTGCACAAAGAATATAAAGAAACCTGTCAGCTCTTTTATCCTCTTGGACTCATGTCAGCCTTAGGAGGAGTAGATTAGGGCACTTAAAATATTTAGCAGAGCTACGTGTAAAGCCAAGTTTCCCCTGTGTCCATATGCTGCTTTGTTTCTGCCTTTAGCTCCTCTCCATCGTTGTCACTGCTCAGTAGGCTTGAATTGATCTTCGCTGTCCATGGCAGAGCTGGGGCTTGCTGTTTGGCAGTCCCAGCCTGCAGGGGAGGTGGTTGGCAGAGGTAGTAAAATCTTGGGGCAAGTGGCTGTGCTGGGAGTTGTTTTCAAACTTGCAAAAGTATTCACAGCAGAGGGATCATCTAACTTGTGTCCGCACCTCCAAAACCAGAGAGAAACTTTTCATCTAAGCCTATGCTGTTCCCATTCAGCTGCTGTTCAGTACCAGCTGCTCAGAAGCTTTGGAAAACACTCAAGTTGGAGCAGTAACAGTGCAATGCAGCTTTAACCTATTTTTTTTTTTTTTTTTTTTTTTTTTTAATCCTTTCCCTGTGTAGATTAAGACCTTCATCCATTCAGGAAAAAATGGCAAACAGATTGGCTCCATTGGAAGCCTGAACGTGGATGGGAAAGGTCACTATATCAGGCTGAACCTGGACTCCTCCTCCTACTTCCTTTTCTATACAGGTACAGTTCTGTTTGTGAATTCAGTCTGAAAGAGGGATTGTAACTGTGAAATCAGGATTACTAAACAGTTGTCTGAAAGAGTGTTTTGCATTCTTAAAAGCTGTGTTGTGCTTTCACCTGGTGAAAGAGCTGTTCAAGGCCAAGAGATGGCGGGGCTTCTGCTTAAACTAAGGTTTGTTACGTACTGTAGGAATTTTATGTGAAAAATATTGAGAATGTAAGGTTTAAGTAGTCATTTATAGCAAATGATTGCTGTGGAACACTTGGATTATGAACAGATAAGATGTTAAAAGCATTCAAAAGCAGGCTTGAGTCTCAAAATACCACTACAACTCTGTGATGCAAGCCCTAAAAATATAGTTGATCTGCCACATCTGGAAAATCATAGAGTTCAGAGCAAGGGCAGGATAACTTATCTCCCTCCTCCTTGCCTTTTTTGCACAGAAAACTCTCTCTATGCCTATTCCCTGAAAGACCTCTACAGTGCAGCAACCGGGATGGAAATTAAGCTTCCCAGTCTTGAGCAAGATCCTCAGTGGGAGAAGAACATTGACCGCACCACGCACCGCTTATCCCTTGTCAGGTGTGAGATTATGTCTTGGTTGGTGGTGAATTGGAGGGTACCGGTGTTCCTGACAGGATGGCCTTTTGTGGCTTTGTTCTTTCCTGGCTACTTGGCTTTTGGACTAGGAGCACATCCAAAGCTCGGGGAGAGGGCTGGTGTTGATGGCTTGGTCAAGGTTTCACAGGAAAGGAGGGAAAGCAGGCTGGAGTTTCCTATTTGCACTTACTGTGCAGGGAAAAAAACAAAACCCCAAATAAAACCATCCACAGTCTAGGAAGCGTAATCATTTCTCTGTCCTTGTTCAGCTCTGGAGATGTTCGTTACCTGGCAAAAATTCCTGGGCGATCACGGGAGAACATCTTGGTTGTGAACTCAGAGATGGCTACGCTGATCAATGCACAAAATCTTCAGACTTTGTGGACCCTCAACATCTCCCGTGTTGTGAGGTAGTGTTACCGATGTGGGTTGGATGAGGCATTTCCAGGCTCCCGGCAGCAGCGGTGTCCTGGCAGATGCTAATTTTTTAGTTCATTTGAAACATAGAAGCCTGCTCTGTGGTCATGTCTGGATCATGCTTATTGTATTATGTGTCCTTTGCTAGCAAATGTCAGGTGCCACTTCAAAATGGAGGAGCCCAAAGCTTTGATTCTTCATTCTGTGCCTGCTGCAATATGGCTGTCTTAGGACTGGGCTCAGAGCTGGGAGCGGTATCAGGCTAACCTAACACAGCAGTCAGGTCTCTTACCAGGGGAATTGCTGGGAGGATAGAGGCTGCTCTGAAAGAACAAGGTATGCCGAAACCATCGGGGTGTGTTACGATCTGTCCGTTCTCTTTCTCTCCCTTAGTGAGCCGCTGCTCGGTTACTACAAACCTGACGTTCTTGGCATTGTCCTTGAGAGTGAAATTGGACCCAACAGAAAGAAGGTTTGAACGCTCTTCCTTTTAACTTCCCTTTTCTTTGCATGTCTCAGCTCAAGCAGGCATTGAGTCAAGGGCAGCTGGTGGGATGTGTTCCCTCTGGCTGATTTTAGGAAGCTTTAGGCTGGGAAAGGATCTCTTTCAACAGGTTATTGAAGCCAGCTCAGGCACTTTAATTCTCTTCTCAGCAAGAGGCTTCAATGACAGAGCTCTGAACGCCTTGAAATAGCTGCAAAACTTGTGACTTTAATGTGGCCCACCCCAGGTCTCACAGCTCTGTGATGCTCAGCTTCAGGTATTTCCTCATCTTCTCATGTGTCAGATACTTGTTCCCAGAGAGAGTGCGGGGTAGAGACAGCTGACTTGACTTCTCTGTTGTGGCTTGTTAGAGCTCTTTGGTATGAGTTCCTTTTCTTTCTTCCCTGCTAGGTTATGATTGTTGAGAGTGGATCTGGAGCAGTCCAGTGGGACTTGAAGCTGAACTCAAGAGCAGAGAGCCCTGGGCCAGCCACGCTTTCTACTGCTGATCACCGGTCCGCCTTCCTCATCTGGGGTGATTACCAGGCAGCGGGAAATGAAACAGTGAGTCGTGTTGCTGAATGGTTGCTGTTTGGGCCAGAATCGGGTGGAGCTACCCCCTTTTCCGAGCGTTCACATTCGCATCTGTCTGTGTCACTAACGCTGCAGCCTCCTGCTGTGTGGGGTCGCTGACCACTCTGGTCAACGACCAGTCAGAAGCAGGCAGACCTCTGTGTGTGATCTGGTCTGTACTGCATCGTAGCAATGTCCCTGCTAGCAGCTGGTGGTGGCACCAACAGCTTTTGTCATCCTCAGTGTGGCTATGTAGAGAAAAGGGACTTTGTGGCTCTATGAACAAAGTCACTGGATTGCCCAGAGCCCTGCCTTGGTGTGGTACTGTAGGTGAGGCGAGAGGCTGCTGGCTTGGTACCTCTGAAGTTGCTGCTGTTTGGCATGGAGCCTCCCACAGCAGTACTGCACACAGTGATCTCCCGTGGCCACATGAATATCCACTCTCTGCGCCAAGGCAGTCTCTGGCAGCCTCAATGCACAGCTCAGCTGCGTAACAGATCCTCTGGGGCAGTGGCTGGCAGCGTTAGTGACAGGTTGTGTCTTGGAGGATGCCCGAGCACCAGCTGAGCTTCCTGTTCTTTCCTCGCTAACTCTACCAGCCCTAAGGCAAAAATCTGTCTCCTGCCTGCAGCAGATAGGCCTGCTATTTGCGGGAAGCTTGGGGTGGGGAGGAGAGCACCAAGCAGTAAGCAAAATCCCAGCATTAGTGCTAGTGGCATCAGACAGGATGAGTTGGGCAGACACAGACAAGTATCTGACTGGATGTATTCTGTTGAGCATGAGTAATAACTGAGCCTGGTGCTGGCGTTGTCTCTGGGATAACGTGTGGGTCCCTGTCCTGATAGTGTCCTGTTGGTTGCAGAGATCCAGAGCTCCTCTCCAGAAGCTGTATCTTTTCCATCCTTCCTACACTAATGTCCTGTTGGAGCTCCGCAATAGCACAGACCAAATAATTGCATTCAGTGGTAAGTCCTCTCCTTCCAGCCCTCCAGCGAGGAGGTGCAGGAGGACACTGGCTGCCTGGTAGCTCCTGGACTCCGTGGGTGCACGGTGTTGGAACTGGTGGCCAGTCTGAACACAGAGACCTTAGGCGGGGCTTTTCCCTCTGCTCTGCGTTACAGCCACGCTGTTCGAGCGGAGCCGTCATGCCTGCTACGTGCTGTTGAGGGGGCCTCAACCCAGTGAGGAGCCAGGGTCGGTGTCTCTGATGAAGCGTAAGCTGAAGGAGGATGTCTCCGAGAGCAGGGTGATCTGGCTGAGCCAGGTGGCTGTGGACAGTGAGCAGTACGTCCGGGACCGCCTCTACAGGATGCGATTCCACAGCCGAGTGTGAGCTTGCGAAGGGAGGGGGAGAGGCTGCCCTGGCCCAGGCGTCTCCAAGCTGCCTCTCCTCTGCAGCCGTGCTGTTAGCAAACCCAGATCACGAATTCAAATGGGAAGCTGCCTTTCTCGATCTGCAAACCAAAGCGTGGCTGGCGGGGAAGCACCCCCAGTGTCTGGGGACGCCCAGGCTGTGGGGGCAGCTGCCAGTGCATCTGTCCTCAGAGCTGATGGGACTTCAGTGCTTGGCCACCACTGAAGTGTCGTCAGCTCAGGGAAGAGGGCTTTCCCCTCAATCCTTCTGTGCCCGCAGAACTGTGCTGACTCAGCCTGTGTCTGGAGGAAAACACATGCTTGCTGGGGATGCCGGAGTTGATTATTTCTTGGGTGCTTGCGTGAGAAGTGGAGCTTCAATGTGTGGTGTTCGATTTCCTTTCTGAGTCAGCTCTCCTGGCTGTCGGGAGAGGTGCTTGGCTGCGGGTTGATTTGCAATTGCCCTGTCCTGGATTTGGGCCCATGCTTCGGTAGTTGTGGGGTGTTGTGTAGTGATAGAGCCCAGCCATGGCTGATAATGTGGCTAGGTGTCACCTGGGCCAGCAGAGCGCAGGTTAAAGTATTATTCTACTTAGAAAATGGCCTTTTCCCCTAAGAACAGCCCCGTGTGCCTCAGTCTGCGGTCACAAGCCTACCTGTGTCTGTCTCCTCTGTTGCTTCCTTTCCAGCCAGGCTGCGCAGTGTTGATGACACAGAAAGGGAGCTGGTCTCCCTGCCATCAACGTTCCTCCCTGTCCCCAATCTGATTATAGGTGGTACGAAAACCATCCTGAGTCCAGGCTGGCTGGTCCCTCCTGGTACGGACACCACTTCTTCCTACTGGTTTTGAGGTGCCAGGGGATCTAGGACATTTTGTCAGAGTAGAATTGCACTTTAATCTTGCTTGGGAGCTGGGCTTGCTGCTCTGGGGATCCCTGTACCCGAGTGGCCATGCCAGCTCTCCTCCAAATACTCTTTCAGTCTTGCAGCTGCTGAGAAGCCTTCTCCAAGCACTGTCCCCTCTGCCAGGAGGTGGGCAGGCTGTAGGGCAGGCATTAGCTGCTCCGGGAAACAGCGCAAGCTGTCTCTGCAGCACAGCTCTGGAGAGAGCTCTGTGCTCCCTCCCTGCCCTCAGAATTGAAGTGATGCTGGGTGAGGATCTTCACGTGCTGTTCTCTCTGTCCAGCCCGGTAGCTCAAGGGAATGGGACAGGTTGCTGTGTGAAGATGATGTCTCCCCTGGAGACTTCTGTAGCATGATGTGTATGCTCTGCCCTGTTCCTTGGTGGGCACCAGGGTGGACTGTAGAAACGAGGTGCAAAGCCTAGAAAACAGTTTGAATCTGCTGCTCAGTCCTGAAAGCTGCAGTCCCCACACCAGCTGCACTGAGACACGAGCCTTGTCCATATGCTGCTGGGCATCCATCTGACTGGTGAGAGGAAGGTGGACAGAAAACACACACCCTAAAAATAACCTCTCTCAAGTTTTGCGGTGCCAGAGGGGATTTGGCCATTGCCTCCCTCCCTTGCCTAGTCTTAGATCGGGGGGTGTGTAGAAATACTGTAGGATGAGAAACTTAAGTCGAGCATCGGTTCTCTTGTGGCACTGCTGAGCTTTAACCTGCTGCAGGACAGCTCCTGGCTCCGGCAGCTGGTGTCACCCAGGCTCACACCCACAGCTTCAGCTCTCCCAGTCTTGCAGCAAAATGAGCTGCAGCATCAGTGGTCTGCCTGGATGCTTACCTCCTGCTTCCAGCTGGCCCGGTAGTTGCCTAAAGGGTGCCCTGGCTCCCTCTGCCCCGTGACCCGTTGCTCAGGCAGTCAAGGGAGCCATGTAGGGTGAGTGCTGCTGGCCTCTGCAGAGCTGCACTGCTGGCAGAGCCCAGTCCTGGGGCGTCCGGGCTGTGCAGGAAGCTGGGGGTGCTCCCAGGAGAGCACTCCACAACCCCCAAAGCACCCTGGACTCAAAGTGGTGGGTTTCCGCCTCTGTTCCTCTCTTTCCAAGCTGTTCTCTGAGTGAGTCTGGGGGTGCAGGGAGACTCCCCTGCCGTGTCCCCTAGGTTAAGTTGCCTCTTTGCACAGCACGATAAAGACCTGAAGCTTAGCAGCCCGCGCCAGCGTTGCAGAACCCAGGTCATGAGGGCCGGATTCAGCCTGCCTTTCCACTGGCTGGGGCAGAGCTGGGAGCGTGGCTGCGGGAGCTGGGCAGTGGGAGCCCCAGGCTTGCGTGCTAGTCCAGTCTGTGTGTTGGATGGGGATTGTATCCCACTGAAATTTGCCTGGCAGGGAGCAAGGTACCCGGGCCGTATTCTTACCGCGATCACAGCATCTCAGCTCTCTCCCTCCTCCAGTCCCTACCCAGATCTGACATTTCCCGTAGGCACACTGAATGTTCCTTCAGGAGAGCTGCATTTTCGGCTTTGGGGAGCTTTTCTGGCTTTTAAGTTGTCCATTAATGTTTCCAGATACTTCGGAAATGCAGATTTCCCTGTGGCAGCTCAATGAAACGCATCAGTGCCAAACCAGCACCTTCTTAACAAAACAAGTCCTTTTCCCAGCTTATTTCCCTGTGTAATTGGTTTTTTTGCAGTATTTAATGAATGACTTTGTGCCTTGATTCAATAACTCAGATGGGTGATGATGGCATATATCACTGTGTTACGTATTAGTGTGTTTTTTAACACTAAGACTATTTGGTTTGGTTCGTTAACTTATTGCAAATTGTGCCCTATAGGACTTGGTCTAACCGGAATGGTTTCAATAAATCTTCTTTTGCATTGTTTGTAAATGGTGCCCTGCTTTTGTCGTCGCAGCTGAGGTTATGCAAGACTTGGGGATTTTTTTGGCAGCCCTTTGTGTGACTTCCTGAAGGCAGAAACCCCCCTTTTTGGGAGGGATCCAGGTGTCCTGGTGATGCTTTGATGGCTGAGCTGGCCGAGGCTCTGCCCCAAGGTGCTGCCTGCTGCCCTGTCCCGCTGCAGGCACGTGTTTTACCGGGAGAAGGGAGCATGCGGAGGGAGGCTGGAGTTAGACAAGCGTCCCTGGCCCCCGCCTGGGGCTCCGTGACCTGGTTTTACACCCTAGATTCCTGCTGCGGTCCATCAGCATGAAAATCTCACGCCAGGACTTGGATTTGGATCAAGCCGGAGGGAGCGGCGTGGCAGGCGGTGTCTTGTGGAGCGTGGGACCATCTGTCGCTGCCCGATGGCTGCCAGTGCCGAGGTCCCAAGCTCTATCCTCTGACCAAGGCTCCTGCAGCTTCCCCTGCCCCAAGGCCCCTCTGTCTGTCCCAGCACTGAGCTGAGAAATACCCCCTGCTCTGTGCCAGGGGTCCCGAGCTCTGCAGCAGGGAAGGATGCCGCAGTCCCGAGCATCCCAGGCATCCATGCCGTTTGTTGGCCAGGGTGCAGGCTGGCATCGCTTGGTCGTTCGTGGGCTGGGGACATCCCCAGCCTGCTCCGCTGTGCGGGTCGCTGGGTGCATGTGGGGTGGGCTGGGGTCGAGGCTGAGTGCTGGCAGGCAACGGCCCCCCTCTCCTTTATATAACCACCAGCGTTAATCTGCTGCAGCTGGGGCTTGGCTCTGGGGAAGAGAATAATCCTGCTGCCAGATCCTCAGCCTCTGCTCAGATTAACAAACTGTGGGCAGGGAGAGCAGCTCAGCTGCCAGCCCACGGGGCCCTTGCAGCCTGGGTGTGCTGGCCGGAGGCACCTCTGGCCCCGCTCGAAACGCCTTTTTGTCCTCCCTGGGGGCTGTACGTGGCTGCACTGGTGGCTGCAGGGGGCTGGCTGCCCTGAGTGCCAGCTTGGCCATGCCAGGAGGGCAGCTGGGGCTGCCAATGGGGTCTGGTTTTGCCCCGTGGAGCAAGCAGAGCCTTAGGTGGTGGCAGAGCTGTGGGTGGTGGCTGTGCCATGGGCACACGTGCCTGGGGGGGCTGGTCCTTCGCCTGGGGTCTGCACCCTTGCTGGGTGCTGCAGGCAGGGGCAGGGGTTGCTGCCAGCCCAGGGGGACACAAGTCCACCTGGGAGGGGTGGCCACCACCATGCGCACTCCCCACCCCACAGCCACCTCCCTGGTCACCCCTCCCCGAAAACCACGAGAGCCGCAGTGTTTCCCCATGGGGGCTTTATTGTCTCTACGGCTTATGCCTGGGCGGGCAGGAGGAGGGGGTGACCCCGCACCAGGCCGGCTGGATGTGGGGTCCCCGAGGGAGAGGAGGGTGCGGGGACGTGAGCGGGGGCTGCAGCGGGCCCAGCCTGGCCCGGGGGGCTGCCAGTGGGCGTATGGCTTCTCTCCTTCAGTGCTACTGCCAGCAGGATCCTGCGGCGGGGCTGGGACGTGCTGGGCAGGGGGCTGCGGCCGAGCCGGAGGGCGCCGGACCAGGGGACTCCCATGTTGGCAAGGGGCCGGGGCCCTCAGCTCTCCTCCTCAGGGACGGGGGCAGCTGCGGGGCTTCTGCTCCTCTCCTCGGCGTCGCCCGCGGGCAGGAGCAGAGCCGGGCTGGGGCTGGAGTGCCGCTGCTTGCGCATGAAGGGGAAGACCCTGCGGGCAGAGTGGGGTCAGCGCCGGTGGGGACCACCCCAGCACCACAGGGGTCCAGCCCCTGCCCTCACCGCTTCTTGGTCTCCGGGGGGATGACAGCCTCGGCCAGGAGGTTCCTGTAGAGCTCCGACTTGAGGAACCGCGGGTAGGAGTCCTGGGCAAGCACAGGTGTCAGGCTCCTGCCCAACTCTGCCCTGCCATGCCCAGCCCTGCCCTCGCCCACCTTCTTCATCAGCATGTAGATGTGCATCTGGGCGTCGTCCATCACATAGCGGTGGGGCGTCTTGATGCCCTCCAGCGTCCGCTCCATGGTCTTGCTGTCAATGTTCACCCAGCGCGTGGCCCCAGGAGCCAGGAACTGCCTGGGGAGTCGCAGCCGGTAGTGAGCACCCGGCCCCGCAGTGGGACGTAGCACTGTGATGGCCTGCCCCCCCCTCCAAACCCTGGCCCCCCAAAACCCTTGCCCTGCTGACACTCACTGGTAGATGGAGTCCACGATCTCAGGGATGCGGGACTGCTCCCCATAGCGTAGTTCCTCACACGCCTCCCAGAAGCTCAGGTTCTCGGCTGGGGAGGGGGACACGGGTGTTGGGGATGGGGACACGGCCCCCAGGCCATCACTGCTGGGTCCACGGCCCAGCCAACTGTGGGGCCAAACCCCCTGGGATGGAGCCAGCTGGTGCAACGTGGGGTGGTGGGTCCAGGGATGCTGGGACATGGCACTGGGTCAGGAGGTGCTGGGATGTGGTGGTGGGTTTGGGGATGCCAGGATGGGGCAGTGGGTTTGGTGTTGCCGGGATGGGGCAGTGGATTGGGCAGTACTGGGACATGGTGGATCTGGGGAGGGCTGGGATGGGATGATGAGTTTGGGGGGGCTGGGATGGGGCAATGGGCCAGGGGGTGCACGGCTGGGCCTGCTCACCGCTGAACTCCTTCTTGAGGAAGTCGAGGAGCTGCGCCCGGCCCAGGGGGTCGGTGAGGAGCTCGCTGAAGTCGAAGCCCCAGCGCTCCACGCGCAGCTTCGTGGGGGTTGGCACCCTGTGGGTGACACCGGTGTCATGGCTGGCAGCGGGCAGCCCATGGCTGCCTGCACGACCCCGCACCCCATCCTGCGGGGTGGGGTATTGGGG